>CAOLHI010003026.1:0-309028 GCA_948474755.1 Ctenosaura bakeri
AAAGTTTTGGATTACAACTCCGAACGTGGCTAGCTAGGCAGTCTGGGGTCTGTAGTGGGGAAGGATTAATTTTCCCACTCTAAAGTTTTGGATTACAACTCCCAGCATGGCTAGCTAGGCAGTCTGGGGTCTGTAGTGGGGAAGGATTAATTTTCCCACTCTAAAGTTTTGGATTACAACTCCGAACGTGGCTAGCTAGGCAGTCTGGGGTCTGTAGTGGGGAAGGATTAATTTTCCCACTCTCTGAATGAGCCTAGCAGAACACGGTGGGGCTCACTTCCGAGGAAGCAAGCATGAAACTGGCCCCTCCACAGATATTTCTGTAGAAAATCGTCCATCCTTCTGATTGCAGAACAACATAAACAAGCTGCAACTAAACCCAGCAAGACCGCCTGCCCAAAAGAACCGAGAGAACCCTACAAATCAAGGAAATCGTTTTCCTCATTCAGTTCAGGACAGAGTTGCAGGGAAGGGCATTTCTCGCCCTGATGGGGACTCGGGAAGTCCTGGCCAAGTCACAGGAAGTCCCAAACTGCCAAAGGGCTTCCCTTCCCTTAAATCCACTTAAGGAAACGTGCACAGCACTTACGATCCGCTTACCCGGAGGGCGGAGAAAGCAGAGCCGCTGGGAGCCCGGAAGCCACTTCGGGGCGGGGCGCCAGAGCTACGCCCCCCTTCCCACCCGTTCCCCCGAAGAGACAGCCTTTGCCCGCTTTTCCCGCCTAACCATTCCCCAGAACTTGGAGAAGTTACTTCTTTTACACAACCACTTCCACAATTCCCCAGGCAGCACGGCCAGGGTGGTCCTGGGAGCTGAGGTTCCCCCCCCACCACCCCTAAAGCAGGGTTTCCAAACGCTTCCATTTCCGGCGAGGGGATAGGCGCGCTCGCCTGTTGCACTCAGAAGAACACTTGCCTGCCACTTTATAAAGGCAAAAGCGTTTATTATGATTTCCAACGCGGACCAGGAGGGATATTCATCGTGATGATTTCCGCACGACGCTCTTATAGCGCGATGGTTCCACTTTCAACCTCCTATGGAATCCTGGGGTTTGCAGTTCCGGGAGGGGCCGGCTGGCAAACCCCAGGATTCCATAGGAGGTTGAAAGTGGGATCATCGCGCTATAAGAGCGTCGTGCGGAAACGTGCTGAGCGGCTCTTGCGGCGAAAGAACCCGCCGAAGTCCCCCGCGCCGCATTGGAGACAAGTTTTATCCGGCGTCAGTTTTCTGACTGGAAGCCCACTCGCCAAATTGGGCCCCCGCAACCCGACGCGGCCGCCCCAAATCTTTATTTTCCGCACTTTTAACGCTAACATAAATATTCCCGCCTCCCCACGTTTCCTCCCAGGCGCCTCCTCTCCCGCCCCTTCCGAAAGTTTCACCGGGACTCCCGTCTCTTTCGCTTCCGTACCATTTTGGTCGAGGCCTCACCGCCGGGTCCTTCGCGCCTCCGCTCCCCGTTTCGGTCCCCCCCAACCTCCCACCACGGGCCCCCCCATTTCACAGGCCTCCCCTTTCCTACGTCCTTCCCAAAGCAGAAAGGGCTTTTAAACGCGCTTTTTCCTAGGGATAAAAGAAACCTTTTTCCCACCTCCGCTCAGGCCATTTCCGCACGAGGCTGTTATAGCGCGATGATTCCACTTTCAACCTCCTCTGGAATCCTGGGGTTTGCAGTTTCGGGAGGGGCCGACCGGCCCCTCCCGAAACTGCAAACCCCAGGATTCCAGAGGAGGTTGAAAGTGGAATCATCGCGCTATAACAGCCTCGTGCGGAAACCTGAAGGCAGCCCCTCAGCTCCACGGTAGCTAAAATTCGGGAAGAAGTCCCCCCCCACACACACACTGCTTCCCTCTCAGTCAACTCCCAGACCATTTCTTCACTTTCACGTTCAACTTTCTGAGGTAAAACCCCCTCGGCGGGCTTCTCTTTTCTTTTTCACCGGGCCCTCCTCTCAACTTCCTCCCGCGAACACGCCCCCGAAGCGACTCCAGCGGCCGGGGCTTGAACCTGTCGGCGTTCTTTTCAAAAAAAAGAAACAGTTAAACCGGCCTTTCTGTGGAAGTCTTACACAGACACCCCCGTCAGAGTCGGTGCGCTTTCCCTCACGCAAAAGCCGTTCCACACACACACACACCCCGGAAGGAGGCAAATCCTAGGGAAAAGGGGTCCTCAGGCAGCAGCCGGGCGAGGGCGGCCGCTCCCTCAGGCAAGCTCGTTCCCCCTCTTGACCGGACGGGGAGTATGGAGGGCTGGATGGGGAGACGAGCCGCCCGCCCGCCCGCCCGCCTCCAACTTCCCAGCCCCGCCGTGACTCACCGGCGCGCACGTGTCGGCGCTGCGGCTGCTTCAGCGCTCCGGCCGCCTTCCCGGCTCGCCTCAGCCCCGTGGACGTGGCAGAAGCCGCCAGAGCCGCGACGGCGGAGGCGGCTCCTCCTCCTCCTCCTCCCCGGCGGAGCCTAGAGCCGCGCCACGCAAAAGGGAAGCTCCTCCCGGCTCCGCTCTCGCCGCAAGCGGGACGCCCTCTGCTGAGCGGCCGCCGCCTGGACCGGACGCCGCCGCCGCCGCCGGACGCGCCTGCTCTGGGCGCCTCGCTCCAGACTGGGAACCCGGTCGGTCCGGTCCTCGTCCTCCCTTTCCTCCCTCAGGCTGGGCTTTGTCTTCCTGGAAGGTGGCGCTGAGGAGGATTTTTTTCTTCTTCTCCTCCTCACTCCTTCTTCTGTTTAAACCAGTGGTTCTCAGCCTTCCTAAGGCCACCATCCTTTAATACAGTTCTTCATGTTGTGGTGACCCCCAACCATAAAATTATGTATTTATTATTTCCAATGCCTCCCCCCCCCAAGTAAAGTTCACCTCCGATCCTTTAATACAGTTCTTCATGTTGTGGTGACCCCCAACCATAAAATTATTTATTTATTATTTACAATGCCCCCCCCAGTAAAGGCCACCTCCCATCCTTTAATACAGTTCTTCATTTTGTGGTGACCCCCAACCGTAAAATTATGTATTTATTATTTCCAATGCCTCCCCCCCCCAGTAAAGGCCACCTCCCATCCTTTAATACAGTTCTTCATTTTGTGGTGACCCCCAACCATAAAATTATGTATTTATTATTTACAATGCCTCCCCCCCAGTAAAGGCCACCTCTGATCCTTTAATACAGTTCTTCATTTTGTGGTGACCCCCAACCATAAAGTTATGTATTTATTATTTACAATGCCCCCCACCCCAGTAAAGGCCACCTCCCATCCTTTAATACAGTTCTTCATGTTGTAGTGACCCCCAACCATAACATTATTTATTTATTATTTACAATGCCTCCCCCTCCTCCAAGTAAGGGCCACCTCCGATCCTTTAATACAGTTCTTCATTGTGTGGTGACCCCCAACCATAAAATTATTTATTTATTATTTACAATGCCCCCCCCCGCAGTAAAGGCCACCTCCGATCCTTTAATACAGTTCTTCATGTTGTGGTGACCCCCAACCATAAAATTATGTATTTATTATTTACAATGCCTCCCCCCCAAGTAAAGGCCACCTCCGATCCTTTAATACAGTTCTTCATGTTGTGGTGACCCCCAACCATAAAATTATTTATTTATTATTTACAACACAATGCTCCCCCCCAAGTAAAGGCCACCTCCGATCCTTTAATACAGTTCTTCATGTTATGGTGACCCCCAACCATAAAATTAATTATTTATTATTTACAATGCCTCTCCCCTCCCCAGTAAAGGCCACCTTCCAGGCCAGGAAGTGGGGGCGGGTAGGGAGGAAAGAGCAGCCCTGCCTATCCCCCGGGAAAAAACTCTTGAGAACCCCCCCTCTGTTCTGCTTCGCTCCCATTTCCGCTGGGGGGGGGTAGTGTGGGAAAAGTTTCCAGAGTGTCGACCCCGGCTGTTGGGGGGAGGAATCCCAGCACCTTTGTCTTTTGCGCTGGGTGCAGCTCGCCCTCCCCGGAAAAGCGCCACCTTGCGGCCCCCCCCGGCCCTTCTGCAGCGCCCCCCTCCGTGGCAAGTGGGGCAGGGGCCATGGTGAGGAGGGGGCCTGCCCCCATGCTGCCGCCGCCCCCCAAGTTGGCCCATCATATGGGAGGTTCTCTCAGTAGCGGAGAAGGGGAGCAATTTGAGTCCCTTCTGAACAGGAGGCAGGAGGACGTGAGCGTGTGGGCTCACGCTTGTGCACCACCACCAAGGAGGGAATGGAGCCTAAGACCATCAGAAATATGTATTTTCCAATGGTCTTTGGCGACCCCTGTGAAAGGGTCATTTGACTTCCAAAGGGGTCGCGACCCACAGGTTGAGAACCGCTGGTTTAGACAGAGAAAAATCATTAAACAGGCTTTGGAGTCCAATAACATCTGGAGGGTGACATCATGCCTGCGCCTCTTCTGATGAGTCAGACAGTGTGATACAGACCCCTGCACCCCCCCCATATTGATATGGTTTAATTGGGGAAATATTAATTGGTAAACTAGGTCAATTGGCATTGATGTACAATGGGACCTGTTGCGACTGGAAGGTCAAACCGAACAGAGGAAAATCACTGATTGTAAAGCTGAGATTGCAAAGAAGGGCCATTTCCGCACTGGACTGTATAGTGCTAGTACAGTTGACCCTCCACGTTTGCGAATTTGCCTTTCACGGATTTGATTATTTGCGAATTTCTCCAGCCCTTGCCCCCCCCCGCACGCACACACCAGGCACTTCTTTTCTGGGGAACCTTCCTTCTTGGTGCACCCCTTTTTAAAAAAAAAACTTCGATCCTCTTCCTCCTCTACCAGTCGTTCCTGGCCAGCTAAGGGTGACTTGCAGCCTGATTTCACAGCCCCACGAACCCTCTATACTCCTATACTCAAGGAGTATAGGGCCCCTATACTCAAGGAGGAGATGGGCAAGAGAGAATAGAGAAGTCTAAGACCACCATGCAGACCTGTCCCCCTTCCCTCTCCTTTCCGTGACCCGGTTTGGACCCTGGAAGCCCGTTCTCCCTGCCATGCCTCAGTCCACTTCCCAGAGACACAGGTACATTTTGATATTTGCAAATTTTCCACTTTTGCAAGGGTCCTGTGCCCTTAACCCAAGGAAATGTGGAGGGCCAACTGTATTCCACTTTCAACATCCTATGGAATCCTGGGCTTTGCAGTTTAGAGAGGCCTTCCTCTGAGGCCCCTCCCTAAACTGCAAACTCCAGAATTCCATAGGATATTGAAAGTGGAATAATAGCACTATTAACAGTCTAGTGTGGAAATGGCCAGGGTCAGCACACAGGTGCAGTTGAAATCATTGTCAGGCAGATTACAAGGCAACCTAGAAGATAATAGGCGTATGCAAAAGCTGAACCTCTTAGATTTTGTACAGTGGTCATGCCAACGATTCCACTAAACAGTGATTGTCTTAACTCTGTTGCCTCATACCTGGATGTCTTCCTGCATTGTGCTGAACCTCTCCTCAAGTACATGGCTATAACCACAGCCATTGCTTCTTTGTTATCTGAGCACTGAGACCATTAGCACAGTCCGTACTCTATTGTCTGTGTTGCAACTCCCATTCTTCACCTGGTTAAGAGAGCAATTCACACTTTTATGCACAGGGTAGATTTGGAGTATAAAAGCTCTCTGTTTTGAGCAATTCAGTGCAGCCTCTCGCCTTGCTGAATGGCATGCTTTCCGTCTGTTCCCGAATGGTCTGAGCCACATCGCTTTTCCTCACTGAAATTATCTCCCAAACCCTACAAGTCCTCTATCCACAACTTTCCTTTCTCTTCCTTCAGTTAGCTCTTCCGTGCTTGTGTGTTTGGATCTTTTGTGTGCGTGTGTGAATCTGTTAATAAAACATTTAGCTTATTTTTGGAATCTCTGGCTGGGTCTTTCCTGTGTGACCGTGTAAACATTGGTAGAAGATCTTGCTAAGTTACAAGTTACAAGTTAAGTAACAAGTTACTTGTTAAATGGGTTTGTCTGGGACCAAGTCCCCCAGTGAGTTTCCATGGCTGAATGGGAATCGAACTCTGGTCTTCGGGATCATAGTCCAATGCTTATACCACTAGTATACTATAAAACTAGGTCCTAGCTACTATCACTGGATCCTAGCTACAAAAACAGGGATGAGGCCGTATAAGCCACCTTGAGCTTCTCAGAGGAAGGGTTGGATCTAATGCCACAAATAAAATAAAAACAAAGGCATAGAGGATCTCGGTCTAAATATTCCTAGCCTTCTTTGTATCTCTGGTCTTCCACTGCCGGACCAAAGCTACAAGAGCTGTCTCTGTGCATCAGTGTCCTGATGACCCCAGCTTCTAGTACGCAAACAATTCAGCTGACCTTCTGAGAATCTGGGGGAATTAAGTCTTTAATCATATTTTTATTGCAGCTTGAGATAGACTAGAAAATCCTATTTGACCCTATTGTGTGTTTGCTTATTAAAGGCCAGATGTGGATCTGTTTACGTTTCGTAATTGTGATTGCTCTAGTGTCACACAGACTTGTTGACTTAAAATCTATGCAATCTCCACCTGAATGTTAAATTTGCACCGATAAGGATAACAAGTTTTCATAACAGCCCATATGAAAAAAATATCTCTCACCCAGTGGTTTCAGCTGTTATTAAAGAACTACCAGCAAATAAGTACATCTCTTTCATAAGGCCAAAAGCCATTCTTAAAGCTGAACAGAGCTGAGCTCAATATTTAGCTGAAACTGATGGTATTATTTCAGACTGCAGATGGAAAATGGTATTTTAATGCTCCACAAACAAAACATTTCTGAATATATCAGAGATAAAAGTTCTTCCTCAGTATATCCCTGAGGTACTTCTTTTCTACATACAGGTAATGTTTGCAGGGGTAGAGGAGGAACATTTAGGCTGAAATGGTACAGTTCTGCAAGGACTATATTGCATGATATTATTGTACGTATAAATCTGTTTTTCTATGGTTTCACACATGTAGCATATAGAACTGGGACCCAGACTTAATCATACAGAGAGTTGGGCCATTAAAATCAATGAGGCTTACATTAGTAATGTCTAATTTAAATCCCACTGTGTACAAATGTTCTAGTGTAAGTATGACAAAGTCTGGATTCAAATAATAGCGAAAGCCAACCATCTAAGTTCACTTAAGTGAAGAGTATTCAAAACCAGGTGTCTTGTATTGGCACATGGGGCATAAAATCTCATAGGTGTGTTAATGCCCCATGCTCTAAGTAAAAACTGTAAGTGTTGTGTGTAAAAATACAATAACTGTAAATTTAAACAACCAGCAATTTGATCATTGTTCCTTTTACCTGCAGTCAGCTGCCTAAGGTGGGTGCCTCACTCTACCCGATGATAGGGCTGGCCCCTGGTTCCAGGTATAGGTAGAACCACAATTGTAACACAAAAGCAGAATCCCTGAAGAAGCTACAGGTCGTATTTTATTTCAAAGATCAAAAGAAAACTACTAAGGAGATGCTGCCGAAAACATATTTTAGTGATCATTTAGCTCACCTTGCAAGCAGTGTTCACATGTGAACAGTTCCAAGAAAGCCTCCATAGGCAAGAAGAACTGATGAAACAGTGGAACCCCCATCAAATTAATGGAACTTCTCCTTCATTTGGAAGTTTCAAAAGAGCAAGCCATCAGATAATGGGGGTGTCAAAAGATGGGGCTTCCTGTATAGACTTTTATGTTGTGTATACCATGAGTAAAATGCTGTTGTTCACTATCATGTTAAGCTGTGACTACATGGCAGTCTAACTTAAACCAGAAGGAAAGGAAGTTGTGAGAATACCCAACATTCATATTACTGTAATGTCCAGTGATGTAGACTCGAGTTGATAGACTCAGACTCAAGTCGGACTTAAGTCGCTTCAGTGACTCAATTCAGACTCGACTTGGCCATAAATGATGCACTGACTCGACTCCACTCAAGATTTGTATATTTTTTAATGACTGACATGATGCTCTTCATTCAGTAACATAATGCCTTCATCCAGAAACCTTATGACTTTGAACAACGCCTCCATCTCTTTTTGCCTACTAGTCACATGACAATCTCTCTCAAGCCCAAAGTGTGTGTGCATTTCTCAGAGGGGAACAGCAAACAGGATAGGCAATGGGCTTGAGGCAGGCTTGAGGCATGCTCAGCAGCTGTCCCCACTGTATATCAGAGGAGCCTTCTAAAAAGTTTCCTAAGAGCAAAAGACAAGACTCACCTGTAGAGTGCAGGGTGCATTTCTCAGAGGAGAGCAGCAAATGTGTTAGGCAACAGACTTGAAGAAGAAGGATCCTTCCTTCTAAAGCTTTTGAATCTTCAGTAATGGAGAGTAAGATAACATCCTCTTCCCCATTTCTGAAGCTGCAGATGGCAAAATTGCAAATGTGGAGATCTGACTCTGTTTACACTGTTAAAACTTTGTCCCTTTTCACACGCGGGGAGCCAAAACGGGGCAGCGCACACAGGGGCGGAGATTACCTGCGTGCGTTTTGCTCCATCCCTGTGAGGAGCGCGGCTCTGCCGCTCCCCACACCGCCAAAGTTCGGCGGCGTTCGGCGGCACCCAAAATGGCGGCTGGAGGCTTCCGGCGGCACTCCGCCAATCAGGGCAGCACGCCAGCCGGAAGCCCGCCCCCAGGCAGATCTGCAGAGATGCACTAATGCGTCTCTGCAGATTCACACCGGGAGCAGCTGCGGATTAGTGCGGGCGAGTTTCATAAAAACCACCTGAGAAGGTGGTTTTTAAAAAACTCACAGCGCCACCCTTGCGGCGGCACTCGAGCGGTTGGAGGTGTGGAGCCTCACCTTTTCCAACCGCACTAGATCGCCCGGCGGTGTGAACGACCTCCGTCTCCCATCGTCTGGAGGCGGAGTTTACCCCCGTGTGGAAATGGCCTTTATTTCACTCTATCCAATAATTCTGGAATTTTGGTTTGGGTGTAAAGTTGGCTTCCAGACTTGAGACTTGACTTGAAAGTGTCTTCAAGGACTTGAGACTTGACTTGAGACTCAGAGTAAAAGACTTAAATACATCACTGGTAATGTCTCCCTTGGTCTAATGAGAGTCTCAGCAAAACATGCATGCTTTTTTAAAAATCTTAAACCAGTTTCAAAGCTCCCATAATTACTGCCTAAGAGATCCTTTGAACTATAATTCCACAGAAGATTTTTGAACTTCTAATTTAAAAAAATCTGATCCTTCAACAAAATTACAATTTTAAACATGTAAAATACCTGAAGAGCCTGTTGGGTTGTGACACATCAGGAAGTGGAGCCTGGATGCTGACATATGAGCAGACCTTGGAAAGGCTAATTTTTGGACTATGACTCCCAGAATCCCTCACTCACTTAAAAAAAGAATCCAGGCTCTGCATTTTACAGTATGTCTTGGGCAGCAGAGCTTGGCTGGTGCAATCTGCAGGCAATTTTAAATTTTTTTCCCACTTAACAGAGCAATTAACCCAGATTCAGAAAACATTTCTTTATGTGTTTGTAATATATTTGTTTGCAATTATGCTTCACCTTTTGCCTCACTGAGTAAGAGGCGGTGTACCTTGCTTTCCTCTACTCTACTTTATGTTCATGCAACTGCTCTGTGAGCTGTGTGAGGCTGAGAGAGAGTGACTGGCCCAAGGTCACTCAGTGCGTTTTGTGTGTCATTGAGGGCTAGAACAGTCCAGCTTTATGACCTCTTGACTAATGCTTCTCAGTATTTGGTGTTTTGGGTATTTGGGACTTCAACTCTTTAAAGTCCCTGTTCGGAGTAAGTGAAATATCAGTTCACTCTTGTTTACCAGGTATATAAACACAGATTGGGAAGGAGTCGCAAACACAGACACACACAATTACCCTTGGCCAAAAGGGAACATCTTCTCAGCCCCTGCTGTCAGCTTGGCTGCAACAGTAGGTCTCATCAGATGAACAAAGCTTTATTGAAACATCAGGATTTTTAATAGGGCTTCCAAAGGAAGAGAAAATGTGCACAAGTTGCTTATCATAAAAAAGGGGAATACACAGCAGATCATTCTTACATTTTTCTGTAAACCAACACAAGTTCTGAGTGAATTAGCTTGTTGACTTTTGACACAGTTCTTGCAAGAATATAGAATGGCTTGATTAGAATTGCTTAGAAAATCAGAAACAAAACTAAATCATTGGAAAACTTTTTACCTTTACCACCCCAGTCAGGTTGGCCAGTGGCCAGGGACTTTAGGAGCTTAAGGCAAAACCACCTAGAGCAGAGCTTTCCAAACTGTGTGTCATGACACATCAGTGTGTTGGCTGCAGTGTGTAGATGTGTCAAGCAAATATAAGGGGTGGAGAGGCTGCCTCTCCCACCTCTGTGGCGGGCCAGGTCCAGGAGAAGGCTCTGCCTCTGCTGCCCTGGGCTGAGGAAGACCCCAGCAAGGGCAGCGGCAGAATATAAGGTCCAGGGGGAGGGGCTGCCTTTCCTGTTGCCACCACCCCAGGGTGAGGAAGTGTTACTCCAGCTATGGCACTGTCGGTGAGGCCCCCAGATATCATTTTGATATCAAGCAATTCGGCCTTAGCTTGACCTTTTTCCAGCCACCCCACTCCACGTGTTTGCGAGGTTCTCCGGACAAGCACGGACAGAGTGCAGCCACTAATGGTTTTACATTCCAGACCTCATTGAGGCCAGCAACTCAAGCATCGCTCGTAGCTTCAGGGAACTTCCATCTGCAAAACTTCACAATAGCGGTACGGCTCTCAGCCAAGCATTCCTTTATGTTGGGCCATCAACGCACCGGCCACGCTATTGTCATCAAGAGCAAATCCAATCATGTAAACCTGACCTTTGCCAAATCATTTGTCCAGTGCTGAAACTCCTTTTGTTCTCACCTGGCTTGCCATAGCCAGTAGGCGCAAACTCTCCTATAAAAACCCCCCATTTCCAAACGGTCTTCGGACTACTTTGGACTGCCATCCCGCCTTGCTGCTGGTTTGTCAAAGGAACTCCCCTCAGCCAGCCAAGCTGAGCTTTCTTCTTCGGAACTCCATCTTGCCCTCGAGGACAATGAGACCAGGTGTCGTATTACCCATTCCTACGCCCTCAAATTCTGCTTTCCAGTTAGTTAGTGTGTGTGTTGTTTTATTCTCTGTTTATCTCTCAATAAAACTGTTATTTTGTATTTTTAACCTTGCGTGCCGGTTCCCTGACCTGAAGCCGTAGACATTGGGTTAAAGATCCTTGCTAAAGTTACCCTGCCTCTCGTTTAGCCAAGAGAGTGCTCCAGCTAATTTCCCCTCATTTTGTATTTTGTTTGGCAATCTGGGCGCCCCTCCCGGGACCCCCCAACACACAGGGTAACAGAAGAACCTGGCAAGGATGGCGGTAGGCTAGGCCTGGTGGAGGGGTTGCCTTTCCCACTCCTGCCACCGCCGCCGCCGCCCTGGGTCAAGGAAGATCCCAGTGAGGGAGGAGGTGGCAAGTCAGGTCTGGGTGGGGGGGCTGCTTCTCCTGCCACCACCGCTGCTACCCCGGGCCAAGGAAGACCCCAGCAAGGGCGGCAGGCCAGGCTTGGGTGGAGGGGCTGCCTTTACTTACTGAATTACTTACTGAATTACTGTGTTGTGAAATGGTGCATGTCTAAAAAAGTGTGTCACCAACATGAAAAGTTTGGAAAGCTCTGTCCTAGAGAATCAAAGACTGAGAACTATTGCTATAGACATGCTGGGAGGAAGCAATCCTGTGCCAGGCCATGAGTCTAGTTATATTATGCAGCAACCTGACTGGTTCAGAAAATACATGGTTCCTACATCAGAGGTTACATTAGGACTTGTTTTTTGACCTGTTTTTGTGTAGCTGCCTTGTATTCTCTAAAAATTCAACAAGGAAGTCTAAATGCAATATATGGAACCAGTAGGAAAAACAGCCATGCAAAGGATTTCTATTTACAAGGGAGATATTGTTTCACTGAGCTGATGCTAATACAATTATCTACATGAACAGGCTCTGTTGCTTTGTGCATTACCTAATTTTTTGCCTTTCAAAAAATTCTTTACTGTTGCTCTGTTGCTATGAGAGTTTCTTTGTATTATTGCACTCTTTTTTTAAAAAAAAAAATTGTTTTGTTTTGTTTTCTGGAACACCACTAGCTAGATATGGAGAAGTGCAGGCTGTTGTCATGGAAAACTTGAATGAGTTATACATTTATAATTGTACTGTCACTAAATATGAGAAAAAAGGGTTGAAGAGTAGCCAACCTGTGCATAGAACACAAAAGTAGGGTTTGATGTTACTGTCATGGTGTGGGTCAAATGAAATTCCCCCCACCAGTAAATGTTCCTATTGTGGTCTCCAATAATGAAGTTGACTATTACCCTTTCCTGCCATTGGCAACAATTTACCATCTTAGAGCTGCAATCCCATACCTGCTTATCTGGGAGGTAAAAATAGAAATCAAGAGGCCTTGTTTCTAAGGAGACATGAATAAACATACATAGATTTAGTAGTCTGCGTGTGGAACTATGCTACAACTGGCCATTCACCGACTCCCAGACCTGTCGTAGAATTGTTGTAGACCCCCTCTGGCCCACCCATTCCATGCCTGTCAAGATTGGTAGGGGATTGGAGGAGCATCTGGTTATGTCCTTGTAGCCAGATGCAAAGTGATTGCATTCTCCATTGAGGTCTGCTGCGGTTCTCTGAAGGTCTCAGGCAGTTGAGGGAATAATAATAATAATAATAATAGTAGTAGTAGTAGTAGTAGTAGTAGTAGTAGTAGTAACATTTATTTCTATCCCGCCTCTCCACATGGATCGAGGCGGCGAACAACATTAAATACATTAATACATTAAAAACATTAAAAAACATACCCAATCCTCCTCACCCACCAATCCACCTAAAACCAACCCCCTAAAACACACAACAATCAATCAACTATTAAAGGAACAGCAAGACAATTGATGGGAGGCCATGAAAATGCTAGTCTTGGAAGGCCTGTCGGAAGAGAACAGTCTTGACTGCTCTTTTAAAGCAGTCAAGACTGGTAATATGCCGGGTCTCCTCTGGCAGGCGATTCCATAACTTGGGAGCGATAGAAGAGAAGGTCCTCTGGGTAACTGCAGCCAACCTAGTTCTGACTGGCTGCAGTAAATTCCTCCCAGAGGAGCTTAGTGTGCGGGGCGGATTGTATGGGAGAAGGCGATCTCGCAGGTAGGCTGGCCCCAAGCCATGTAGGGCTTTAAAGGTAATGACCAACACCTTGTACTGTGCACGGAAACTAATAGGCAGCCAATGGAGAGACTTTAGAATTGGTGTTATATGGTCAGTTTTAGGTCTTCCGGTGACCATCCTGGCTGCCATATTCTGAATTAATTGAAGCTTCCAGACTAAGCACAAGGGTAGCCCTATGTAGAGCGCATTGCAGAAGTCAAGCTGTGAAGTTACCAGCGCATGTACCACTGTTTTTAGGTGTTCCACCTCCAGGAAGGGGTGCAGCTGGCGTATCAGCCGGAGCTGATAGCAGGAACTCCTGGCCGCCGCATCTATTTGAGCTGTCATCTGAAGCGACGAGTCCAGGAGCACCCCCAAGCTGCGAACACAGTCTTTCAGGGGAAGTGTGACCCCGTCTAGGACTGGTTGACAGACCTCCATGTCTGGGCTAGGGCCCCTAACAGCGAATATCTCCGTCTTATCTGGATTCAGCGTGAATCGTTTCACTTTTGTCTGTGGAGACATAACCAGATGTTTCTCCTCCCTCCCCACTTTCCACCAGGAATGGCCAGGGGCTGGCTTGGTTGATTCAGAGGGAGGAAGGGAATATCAAATTTTACACTGGCCAAAAAAGAGACATATGTAGGCATAACAGTACTAACAGAATGCTAGCCACAGAAGGTTGTGAAAAGGCAGAAAAATTGTTTAAAATGTATTACGGTAGTTAAATGATTTTTTTATTGCTGCCTAGGATTGAACAAGATGGCTGTGGGATTTTCAGCCTTCTGTGGCAAAATATATCAGCTGGCTTCCTAGCATGATACAAAAGCAAAAGGGAAAGGAAAGATCTGGTTGAACCTGATGTAATGAAGAGACACAATCCAAAGATGTTTTAAAAAGTTAAAAAAAAAAAAAGATAGTCCAAAGTGCTGTGGCTGAAAAATATTGGCATGCTGTTCCTCAAGGTCTGATAAAAAATGTAGAGGACAACCTTGTATGTGCCTTCACATCACCTATTGACTTACAGTGACCCCATAAATTTCATAGGGTTTTTTCAGGTAAGGAATATTCAGACATGGTTTTCTAAAATTTGAAATGAGTAAGTTTTAAAAAAAATACCATTGCACAATTATGCTTTATAGTAACATATACATGCAGATAAAACTCATAACGAATATTATAGTAAACCAAATGGTGTTGCATGCCTAGAAAACACTCTACATCAAGATTTCTTAGCACTCTATGATTTGGGCATCAGCACAAATTGGGTAGAATACCCACACATCACAGATTACTAATATAGTGAAGATCAAAAGAAGGGAGCCTCTTCTTTCACCATGGCAAAAGAAATTAACACCCAGAGAACATATAAACTGGATCTCCATTCACAGGAGCCATAATAACTTTGCAAAAAGAAAAAAGGGACAATATGAATGCTTATGAGTAAAAGCAAAGTACTTCTTCACACTCTGACCAAAGAGAATGCAGATACCAATTAAGAATGAATCTATTTCTCTAGGATTAACTTAACATTGATGAGTCTGCTTTACGTGAAGTCTTTCTTAGAGGCTTTAGCTATTTAGAATCCAGAACACACACTGCATGATGCCAGGGTCAATGACTGACAAAGACTGGTGGCAAGGGCAAAAATGATTAGTATACAAAAATGTACAGATTTGTATCTCAAATTAGTTCTGATTTATTATAGCCCATTGACCACAATGGGATTGGCATCTGTTTAAGTCTAAGTCTGTAAACTGAGCTACTTGACTGCAAATCTGTCCACTGACATCATGACTGCCATTCACGTTAGCAGGACTGAGACTGCATTAGCTTCTCAAAGTAAAATGAAGGAAATATGTGCATAAGGCTCTGAATTTATTTTTAAAATACAGTAGATTATTCAAGTGCACCCCAAGTAACAAAAGTCAGAGTAAACATTCAATGTCCGGAATGCTCATAATATACAAGTATCGATATAGTACATCTACAAAGCTGTTTGATAAGTGAATTTTCCCAGAATAAGCATATAAAAAGTTTTAAGCTGGTTCACAATGACTTTCAGTATTATGTTATTAAAATACATTGATGTCAAATCAAAAATATTTTACTATTTACAGGTACACAGTATAAACCTTTAATATAAGAATATGCCTATTGTAGGAAGTTTTAAGAGAACATTTAGGCAGATTGGCCCATTTTTTAGTGCGGCAGAACCATTTCTGGTTTTCACACTATGAAACTGCAGGTATTCACCAAATGATGCCCAAATCATAGACCCTTTTCCTGTTGAAAAATAAATGTAAAAAATTCAGGAGCTTTGATTGTCCAGAAAGCCTGAACATGTGTGGCACAAAAAGAAGAGACCAAACAAATCACAAACAAGTAATGCACAGCCAGCAGAAAATGTTTTTCCCCCTTGAAATGGCATCTCTTTTCTTAACTAAATGTTCTTTTTATTTCCTGTAAGCTGTAGCTCCTATATAACAATTGTCTCAAGGTAAATCATGATATGCACTAATACTTCTCTGGATCAGACACCTGAAGTATAAAGAAGTTGTACAGCCAGCTGTTGTGATTGTACATATACCTAAAGTTTAGAGGAAAGTAAAGGCTTTTTGTTTGTAGCTGCCTGAAATAACAGTACAGTAAGTGAGTTTTACCATATGATAAGAGTATAAAATACTTGATAACAAGCAAAAATAAATATAATAAAGTGAAATGACTTACAGTAGCAAGTTGGAAAAATTGCAGTAAAACTGCCTGGAGAAAGAGATTAGAACTTGTGCAGTGTTTATAGGTGTGCTTTAGGGAATGCTCATTTCTGGTTGTAAATGAGGTGGCACAGGCTCCCTGATGTGCGGAATGAACAAATTGCAATATATTGTGAATGTCTGAGTGTAAAGCTAATTCAGATATATTTTCTTCAGAAGCTGAAAGCTAAATAAAGTTTTAAAATATTTGAAACAAAACAAAACAAAACAAAAAAGATTTCTTAGCACTCCCTGCAAAAAGTCACTAGGGATTCTGCAAGAGTTAGTAACTGGGGAAAAAATTGGATGGAAATCACTATCATAGTTACAAATGCATAACCTAGAGTTACACATCCGTAACTTATTCATATTCACAAAAGCCTACCTATTCATCATTGTGCCACTATTGTCATGATCATTGAAATTCCATAATCCTACTTGACCAAGCAGCAGCTGTTGTGCACGGTGGAGGTCTGTCTTCTTATCCATCAGAAAGCAACAGATATCTCCACTTCCTCCTGCCAGCGATTTCTGGTGTGAGGAGCAATTGTGACAGGGATCTTGTTTCTGTCAGTTATGTTGGAGATCACTGGAGGAAGGAAGATGGAAATGTCAGTATGCTGTCCAGATTGATACGAGAACAGACCTCTGTTGCTTTTACAGCCCCTGCTACCTAGTAAAGCAGGAATGGAGGAGTTGGGCCAGGAGAAAATAATTAGGCCATTTCTGCATGACACTGTTATAATGCTATTATTCCACTTTCAATATCCTGTAGAATTCTGGGGTTTGTAGTTTACTGAGGCCAAAGAGCTCTCTGGCTGAGAATTCAAAATGCCCCTCCCTAAACTGCAAACCCCAGGATTCCATAGGATGATGTTGACAGTAGAGTAATAGCACTATAACAATGTAGTGCAGAAATGGCCTTAGTTAAGTATACTTACCTGAATAAGTAAAAAAGTTACCAGCTCACAAATGCTTTATATTAACATATACATGAGAACAAAATCCATAAAGAATATTATAGTAGTTAAATATACTTAACTTAAGTAGCTTATGTACGATCTTAGCCATTTTTATTTATTTACTTATTACTTATAAGAATTTTTATGCAGGGGCTCCTTGAGACCTGAAAATTATTTTAAGGATTCCTCCAATGTAAAAAGATTGAGAGAGGGTTCTCTCCATGCTTACAAAGCAATTTGTAAGTACGGTCCACAAGCAACCCTGTAGTATCTACTCTTCTAAATTACAATATGTAGACCAGACCCTCTGAAGCCCCAAATTAAAATATAGTAATACGAAAAATTTTCTTCAGGGAAAATATGCTAGGGAATATGAACCTAGGCATGTCATGAACAAGTTAAAACTGAGTGCTAATAGGCAATTTCAGCTTGGATACTGAAGGCTAAAGAACTACAATGATCAGATAGTTATGTCCAGGGAATGACTAGAATATGTTGGGGTAATTTGTAGGTTTTGTGAAATCACAGTAGTGTAGCCCTCTGAGACTACACCATCTTTGAATGCAAATGGAAACTTGAGAGCCCATGGTGTTGCAGGAAACCAGATGGGAAGCCATCCATGTATTATGTTTTGAACTTCATGATGGGAAAAAATGCAGATAAAATTTAATAAATAAATAAGCAAATAATTTTCTAGCCCTCATGACTTCAAAAATAGCTTTGGATGCACATTAGCTGTTTGCTGCTGCTGTAGTTGGGTTTTCAGGCTGATTCAGTGGGCTTTTCTTGGAAATATTTATTCAGAGAATATTTGGCGTTATCCATCTCCAAAACTGAGAGAGTATGACATGCCCATCGTCACCCAGTGGGTTCCCATGGCTGAATGGGGATTCGAACTCATTTTCTCACTGTCCAAGTCCAACACTCAATTTGCTATTGCTGTAGGGATGCCAGCTGAAATAAAGGACAGGACTCTTGTTCCGTTAATGTTGTATGAAAGAGGGAATTTCAGAAGGTTCTGTCTGTCACATAAGCAACACTGGCTGAAATTCTCTGTTTTTGTTGTGTGCCTTCAAGTCCTTTCCGACTTAAGGTGTTCCTAAGGCAAACTGATCAGAGGGGTTTGGGGGCAAGAATTTTTTTTGGAGAGGGAGTTGCCATGGTTTTCCTCTAAGGTTGAGAGAGTGTGACTCACCCAAAGTCACCAAGTAGGTTTCCATGACCAAGCAGAGATTTAAACCCTGGCCTGCCAGAGTCCTAGTCCATCACTTAAACCATTGCACTACAGTCGCTCTCCCTGTTCTACATAACTATTAAAGGGGAAGGAACCCTGTCTGTTATTTCATCGGGCAGCCTGTGTAGCTGACTGATTTTCAGAACAGTGTCTGAATAAGGGTTCCATTTGTCAGTGGGTAAGGTTGCCATATCCTCTTGTATCTCCTTGCTTCCCTGCTCCCACCAAAAGCAGAAGGAAAACACACAACAGAAAATAAGGAAGTATAAAAGCTAGTCTGCTGTAGTGCTTTGACCACTGGACTATGATCCTGAAGAGCAAGGTTTGAATTCCTGCTTTGCCATGGAAACCCACTAGGTTACCTTGGGCCCATCACACTCTCAGCCCCAAAAAACCCTGTGATGGGTTCAACTTAGGGACCCCATAAGTCAGGAATGACTTGAAGTCATACAATAACAAGCAAATGCACTTGTTTTGCATAATTTATGAATGTGCTATCATTCAGCTTTGCTTGATGTGGAGTTTTGGTTCTTTGCCACAGAATTTGACCACCATCTTTCCTTCCTTTCCAATCATATGACCTTACTCTTTTAAAGAGCATGACACTCAGAGCTCTTGTTGTACCCATGCAAACTGTTATGTTAAAATGATTCAGCTAACAGCACTATGCCTGAACAGAAAGGGGCATATGCTAGAGCATTCATTATCACTGATTATCTGACGTTCAAAAAAGAAGTTTACAGATGTCGATCATTATTGTTTTATGGTCTTTGCCTATTCAGTATTCATCAGATGTCTAACACTCAGCAGGAGAGCACAACAGTTAGTTAATCCCACACTAGTATTTAAAAAAAGTTATTGAGGTAATGTCTCCCAGAAGCAAATTCTGAACCATTCAATATAATACACTTAGCTTGGGATGGAAAGCAAAGACCAGTATAAAATGGATTCTAGAGCAAATCAAGCCTGAACTCTCCCTAGAAACCAAATGACTAAACTGAGGCTATCATACTTTGGTGTGACATGACATGACTCATTAGAAAAGACAATAATGCTGAGCAAAGTGCCAGCATAAAAAGAGAGCCAGCATGGTGCAGTGGTTTGAGCACTGAACTACAAACCTGGAGATGAGGATTTGATTCCCCACTCCGCCATGGAAACCCACTGGGTATCTTTGGGCCCTCACACCAGAAAACCCCATGTTAAGTTCACCTTAAGGCTGCCATAAGTTGGAAATGACCTGAAGGCACACAACAATAACAACAAACTGCAAGGCAGTAGGGAAAGAGGAAAACTGCATTACAGGTGGATAGGCTCAATCAATATGCAACAAGACCTTGTAGCACCTTTGAGACTGAGGCCCTTTCTGCACCCTACCCTTTTGCATGGTCTTCCGGTGGCAATTTTGGCAGTGGCTCTGCCAGGAAGAGAGCATGACAGGAGCACTCCCCTCTGCACCAGACCAGCTTCCTGCAGAAGGGAGCATGACGGACATGCCTCTTCCTTCTGCAGCACAGCCAGGTACTTTCCCAGGCTGTGCTGGGGCAGGAAGCACCACCATTAAAAATCCTGCCCTTCTGCAGGACAGGTAAGTATGGGATGGTGGTGCAATCACAGGTCATTGAGGGGGAAAACCCGCCAATGATTTAATCCGCAATTGCAGACTGAGGATGGGAGAGGAGTGGGACTTTGATGATGCTTCTGCATGACGTCGTTGCAGTCCCACCCCTCTCTGGCCACCATGCTGGGATGGGAGTCTACTGTGGAAAGAGCCTGAGAGAAAGAAGTTTGTAGCATAAGCTTAACAGATGTATTCATTCTATGCATCTGATGAAGTAGACTTAAGTCTATGAAAGTTTATGCTACCAACTTCTTTCTCTCAGCCTCAAGGGTGCTACAAGATGCCTTTGTATACTGAGGCCCTTTTCGCATGCTTTTTTTCTTGCACGAGCGCCCCTTGAGCATCGTGTGAGTGGGAGTATCACTCCATGTGACACACTCCCACTCGCACGACGCTCACGAGGCTAAAGCGGGGCGCATGCACATTTTTTTATTTTTGGCTTTAAGCCGAAAATGCCCCGCGCTCGCGCAATGCTCGCGGCGCCCTCGTGCACTTACCTCTGCGTGGTGTGTCGGCAAGGCGTCCCGGTCGCGCTTCCTTCCCCTCGCGCAGCCTACAACTCCCAGACTGCGCTGCAGAAGAAAGGGGCAGGGCGCTCGTGCAACGGTCACGCTAGAGGGAAGGTGATGCGGGAGGCAAAAAGGGCTGTCGTGAGCAGCTCGCATGAGTGGCTGCTTGCGTGAGCGCCGCTCCCCGCTGCTGCGACGAGGTAAGGTGAGACAGACTGATGTGGCTATGTCTTTGAATTCTTGGTTCAGTCCAGGAAGCCATGGCTCTGAGTTTTCAAGACCTAATTAGGGCTGTTGATAACAGTGTGTCTTGAAGGTATGCCATTCATAGGGTTGCCATAAGTCAAAGCTGACTTGATAGAAACTAACAATAGCAAAAAAACCTGTGTATCATCATAATCGCTACTGCCATCTTCATCATTCACTGACAAAGTGCCTAAAAGGTACAAAGTGCTGTACAGAGTTGCTAAAACAACAGAGTCCCTATCTGGACACCTGCAGTCTAATACAGATGATGCTAAATCAGGAGTGGGAGCCCTGCAGTCTTCCTGATGTTTTTAAATAACAACTTCCAGCATTCCTTACCACTGGCTATGCTTGTTAGAACTACTGGTACTTGCAGCCCCTTAAATTCTGAAGAGCCATGTAGCTGTGAGATTTCACTTATTGACTAAGTACATTCTAAGGTATGGCAGGCTTGTTTCTTGTGAAACCACTGGACAGAAGAGTAACTGAACATTTTGCCCTGTAACTCAAGTCCTGAAAGACCTAGAGACTTGCTTTTGTTTTTAATTAAAAAATTGAATATGTACCATTTGGTGGCCCAAACAAGAACCTGCAGAAGGGGGAAATGAATAGTGCAAGCAAATGTACATTCCAGTTCTTCAAATGAGTCACACCCTTGATAACTTGCATTCCACAAACTTCAGAGTTAATCAGCAGTGCTTATCTGTAGCAAAGCAAGCAACATAGCGCACTTCGTCCAAAGTTGCTGAGAAAGCAGACATGGTGGTTACAGGTTTTATACCTTTCCATAGAAATTTGGGTACACAAAGCTGTGACTGGAGAAGATCATAACTCTAACATCACCCCACTGCTCCAGATGTTTCCCAGACTCACAGCTGTTTACCTGTCTTTCATCCTTGAGGCTGGTACATGTTTTCTGCCTCCTTATCTCTGAGCATTTCTCACAACATCTTTTGGTACTTTCATTCCCCCCACAATCTTCTCCCTCTCTCCCAGATATATTGTAGCAGTGACCAATAAAGCAATTAGTAATTCAATATATTGGAATAAACAAATAAAATTCAAACAGATACATAGTTGCAATCAACAATTGGCATTCAGTATTTTATAGTGCTCTAGCTGACCCGAGCAGTGCCTAAGCTAGCTACTCAGTCTGTTCTAATACACTACGGCCTTTTCCACACAAAAAGACTGCGCCACTGTGGGGCCAAGTTAGCAGTGGTAGGCTGGTCGTGTTTCTGCATGACGTCATTATTGGCCCACCACCATCTTGCCCCCAAGTGGCATGCTTGTGCAGTATTTGCAAAATGGAAAAAATCAGGTTTACACCTACCACCCTGCAGCACTGCTGCCCTTCCCAGCCGTGCAGAAGGGCAAAAGCACACCAATGATGCCTCTCTCCCCAGCCGAGCAATGCAAATGCCCAGCTGCACTGTGGAAGGAAGAGGTGTGGCCAGCACACTCCCCTCCCCAGCGACCCAGCGAGGTGCAGAGGGGAGCATTCCTGGTGCATTCCCTTCCCTGCCAGGACTGCAATGGAAGGACTTACCAGAACCCTGTTGTGCAGAAATGGCCAGTCTAATACACATTATAGAATCTATGATTTTACATTCAGCAGAGATACCTTATGAAAGGAGCTGTGCATCCTAACAAAATTACATAATATTGGTAAACTTGTCTGATCTGGGCAGGTGGGTGTCACTGCTGTTGAAGACACTGCCTTGTTCCAGAACTAGGTGAAATTTCCTGGCTTCTCCAAGGGTTCTTTTGGTACTGAACATTGGCACACATTAGTCCTATAACATAAACTTATTGATGACAAACAATGCCGCAGATAGCACACAGTAGAGAAGCATTCCAGTCCTTTTGCTGATGGGGTATAACACCCCTTACATCAGGGCAGCTGGAGGGTATGATACATACAGGAGAAATATTAGAATCAAGGAGGGACTTGGTGTGTGAGAGAGAGATCAACAGTACAGGACTACTGGACAAATTGCAGACTTATGCAGGGCTATTTTTATGAAGAGTTGGAACACCACAAGAAATAGAAAATGGTGAATCTGAGTTTCATATGTAGATTTAAACTAGCAGTTCCAGCTCTTTGGATGGCAGTATCTAAAATATTATACTTTACTAAGTAAGGCTGCTTAGGCTACTTTACACTGCAGGAATGGAACGCTGCTCGCTGTGTGTGAGTACGAAACTAAAGAACTAGCGGCATCAAAGCTCTCTGCTGGCCCAATTGCTTTGCTGCTTGCCACTGTGAAGCGGCCTGCTTTTCTGCAGGAGAAAAGAATGCATCAGATCATTTTCTAGCTGGGAAGGAAAACTTGGTTCAGCAGTCATTTTCCTGAAGTTTCATTTGACTGCTTAAAGCTGATACAAAAGCAGACAGGTACTTTGGTGAAAATGAAACAAGGCCTTTGCCTCTATACAATCAAGGTAATGTCAACATTTGCCAGTTTACCACCCAGCAGCTCAATCTATAAACTGCCTCCATTGATGAGTATTGTGCTTTAGGTTGTTTGTTGTTAACTCCTGTCAAATCAACTTCAAATTATGGTGATCCTGTGAATGAGAGATCTCCAAATCACCCCATCATTAATAGCCCTGCTCAGGGCTTGCAGACTCAGGCCCGTGACTTTCTTGATTGAGGCCATTTCCACACTACAGTGTTAAAGTGCTGCTATTCCACTTTCAAGGCCCTGTGGAATTCTGGGGTTTGTAGTTTACTGAGACCAAAGAGCTCTTTGGTTGAGAATTCGAAGTGCCCTTCCCTAAACTACAAACGCTAGAATTCCATAGGAGGTTGATAGTGGAATAGCAGCACTTTAAAACTGTAGTGCAGAAATGGTGTGAGTCTATCCATCTGTAATACAGTTTTTCTCTTTTCCTGTTGTCTTCTACCTTGCCAAGCATTATTGTCTTGTCTTGTGAGTCTGTCTTCTCATGTTATGTCCAGACTACAACAGTCTCAGTTTAGTTGTCTTGGCTTCAAGGAAAAGTTCAGGGTAGATTTGCTCTAGGTCCTATTTATTCCTCTTTTTAGCAGGGCATGTTATCTGTAGAGCTCTTCTAAAGCACCACATTTCAAATGAGTTGATTTTCTTTCTACAGCTTTCTTCGCTATCCAGCTTTCACAACCATACATAGGAATTGGAAATACAAGAGCAATGGACCATCCTAACCTTAGTATTCAATTATATATCATGACACTTGAGGACCTTGTCTAGTTCCTTCATAGCTGCTCCTCCAAGTCCTAATCTTCTGATTTCTTGAATGACTGAGCTAAGATAAAGAAAATCTTGAACTATTTCAATCTCTTCATTGTCTGCTTTAAAGTTATGTAAATCATCTGTGGACATTATTTAGGCCTTTTCTGCACTACACTGTTATAGTGCTACTATTCCACTTTCACATCTTATCGAATCCTGGGGTCTGCAATTTAGGGAAGGGCATTTAGAATTCTCAACCAGAGAGTTCTTTGGCCACAGTAAACTACAAATCCCAGAATTCCACAGGACATTGAAAGTGGAATAATGGCACTATAACAGTATAATGCAGAAATGGCTTTAGTCTGTTAATGTTCAACTGTAAACCCTGCATTTGTATTTTCTTCCTTGACTAATTGTTCCAAGCCTTAGCTATTTTCTCCTAGAAGTATAGTATCATCTGCATATCTTAAATTGTTGATGTTCCTTCCTCCAGTGTTCATGCCTCCTTCCTCTGAGTCTAATCTTGATTTATGTATCATATGTTCAGCATACATGTTAAACAGGTAGGGTGATAAAATACAGCTTTGCCTGAGCCCCTTGCCAATTGGAAACAATTCCATTTCTCCATATTCTTTTCTGATGGTAGCCTCTTGTCCTGAGTACAAGTTATACATCAGGCTAATCAAATGTTATGGCACATCCATTTTTAAAAGAGTGATCTGTAGTTTGTCAGGATCCATGGGGAAAAAAATCACCACCCAACCGGGGCGGTGGGGTAGAGTGAAGATGGGGCACGAGAGTGGCCAAGCACACAGTAATGAGGAAGGAACACCAGTGGTAGTGCGGCTATGCATCCACTTAAGGGAGAAGGCAGAAAAAAGTGTGAATGGCAATGCCGCCATTATAACAGTATAACGTGCTAATGGCCTCTAGTGTGGAAATGGCCTTAAATACCTCACTGTTAAGGAGGAAAAACTCACAATTTGTGAGTGCCTCCAGCAGTTTACTTTTGCATAAGACTACTGGGAAGAGTATGATTCTGCTCCTTCCTCTCCCCACCAAATTAATTGAGTGCAAACTTTTTCTTTACTGTGAACTCAGTTTTCAGCAAAGTAAGCTGAGAGGAAAGAGGAAGGAGGAAACAGAAACTGGAACATTTTAAAAGCAGCTGAAGAAGTGGGATGGCTGAAGATTAACGGAGACTGTCCCTGCCACACTGGGAGAGGGTATGGCAACTGCATGCAATGCAACCCATTAACTACAATTTCCTCACTCCTCTAAAGTACATTTGTGCATATGTTCCACTTTGTATCACATTATAAGGTATAATACAATATTATATTGTGCTCTTTCTACTCTGTTTTGTATACTGTTTTCATTTAATTTTTCTGATTGTTCAGATTTAGGTTACTTTTATATTTAGGTATTTGTAACTTAACTTTGTGTTTTTATCTAGACCAGCAGTTCTTAACCTGGGCTCTGTGGACTCCCAGGGCACCACAATGTCTTCATATGGGGTCTGTAAAAGCTTAAAGAAATGTTATGAACGTTTGCAGTTAAAATAGGAAGAAAGGAGGGTGGGAAGGAAGGAAGGAAGGAAGGAAGGAAGGAAGGAAGGTAGGTAGGTTTGTACAAAAGCATTCCAGGAAAAAATATTTTAATAGGAATGTGTGCATTTACTTATTTCTCCCTTTTTTCCAAATTTGAGGAGCCTTGATGAGCAATGTTTAATAAATATTTGATGCACAATAGGGTTTTGAATCTTGAGTTAAGTCTTGGTGGTCTGCAGCAACAAAAGATGTCTAAAGGTCCACAACAAAGAAAAGATTAAAAACCATTGATCTAGACTGTTAGCCACCTTAAACCCCTATAAAGAAGTGTGGGATATAAACCAAAATGACAAAATTAAATCAAAGTTGCCAACTATCAAATTATTGCTAGATAATAAATATTATCATGTGTCTGATACCAAATGCTATCAAATTTTTAAAAATCCTTGGGGAAGTTTACATATATTTGATGAATATTAATTGAGGATTCGAATACTGAGAAAACCTCAGAAGTTTATTTAATATAAAATTCACAGGAGAATATTTTGAAGATCCAGATTCATGTATTTTGTATTGTGAGCAACAACGCAGTCAGTAACATACCTGCATCAAAAGCAGATGTAGCTGAGAATGTGTATAAGGTTCGTCACTACACCCACCTATAGCTGCCAAGTTATATTAGGCTTCATCCATGAATGACCGACTGACCAACCGACTCACTTAATTTTTTTATTTACTATATAATTTAGACCCTCCCTTTCTCCTGGCAATTGGCCCATACCTTTGCTAGCTCTGGATTTACTACCTGCTTGTCATCTCAAGTTATATCATGTTTTTTCAACCAAAATTGGCTTCTAGTGAGGTTTACAGTCTAAATGCACACAGACATAGAATTGCAAGAGGGGATACATGGGATATGTATCATGATTTTATCTATAGATTCTATAATCATAGAACTCTAAGAGACCTTAAAAATCAACCAGTCCTGTTCTATAGCATCCCTGTGTCAGATGCTGCTAAAAGGTCTCTCACAAAAATCCACTATGGTTGACCCTCCACTTTCACAGGGCTTAGGGTCACAGGATTCCCACCAAAGTGGAAAAACTGCAAATATCATAAGCCTCCCAAACCATATTAAGCACATACAAAAATTACATGTACTGGCAGGGTTGCTGGGGCCATTTCCACACTAGACTGTTAATAGCGTTATGATTCTACTTTCAACATCTTATGGAATCCTGGGGTTTGCAGTTTCGGGAGGGGCCAGCTGGCCCCTCCCGAAACTGCAAACCCCAGGATTCCATAGGATGTTGAAAGTGGAATCATAGTGCTATTAACAGTCTAGTGCGGAAATGGCCTCAGCCTTGCTGTGCATGTGTTTCCACAGTGACTCACTCATTTGCATGGGCAGGTGGGTGGAAAGGGATGGGAGGGGAAGCTGGAAGAGAGAGAAAGGGGACATCCATTCCATCCACGTCCCACCCACATGAGTAAGTGAGTGAGCAAATGTACATGTTCCCCCTTCTTCCCATCCCATCTCCTTCCACCCATCCTTCCTGCATACGTGAGCAAGGGAATGCACATGCAGCTGGGTCCAGCCATCCTGCCAGTTTGGTTTCTTCCCAGCAACACTGGTGTTATTGAAGTCCCTGATTAAATGGCATGGGGCAGCAGTGGCAAATACAGGAGTTTGAGAATAATCAGATCTGCCCATGCTTAACCCACAAATGCAGAGGGCCAACTGTGCTTTCTAAGGCAGCTTGTTCCACTGTTGATCACCTTCTACCTTCAGGAAGTTCAATGTTATTTGAGATTTCTTTGTAATTTAATCTTATTGCTTTGGATTCACCTTCAGGAGCAAAATAAAACGCATTTGCACACTCCAAAATTTCACAGATGAAAACTGTGACATTTGTGGCCAACAACATCACAAGGGAGTGAAGATGGCAGAAGTTATTGATGAGGACGAATGCACAAGATAAGAGATACTATAGCAGTTTGCTTTTGCCTTAGCCTCCTGGGAAGAGCAAGATTCCACTTGCTCCTTTCTCCCCTGCTGAGTTAATAGAGCGCAAGCTACTTCTGTGCTTTGAACTCCATTTTCAGTAGTTGACATAAGCAGAAGACAAAAGAAGAAAGGAGGAGGAGGAGAGAGAAACTGCAACATTTTCTCCTATACCACAGGAGGAAGAGGAAACCTTTCTCTATATTATTAGTTACCAGGAAGTATAAGCGTAGAAGAGTACAGTTGCACTCATGTCATGCTTTTGGACTTCTCATAGACAACTTGTTGGCCACTGTTGTGAAAGGAATGCTGGACTACAAAGGCCATAGGTCTGATGCTCCTGCATGACTTCTCTTATAGTCTTCCTTACACACTGATATCATCCCTGTTGTGTAGAGGCAGAATTGCAATGACTGATGAAGTTTTAGACCAGAGATGTCTTTTGGAGGCAGCGAATATGCTTTAAAAACAAATGAACAAAGAACTGATAAGGGCCCCTGCCTTCACTATCTTTAATTAATAGTGTTTTATTTATCAGACTAATTCTGCAAACTGAAATTGCTAGGTAGGATAATAAGGATCATAATGGCTATTAGGCAGCAGTGACCTGTTTTCTAACTGTGTGTTACTACATGCACACAATTGTATTGTTATTGCAATTAGTCTCTGGATGTCCTATTGGCTTTCCTCTGCTGATTGGGGTAGATGATTAGATTGCCTGTAATTTCTTGGATTTAAAAATAAAACCACTGACCTACCAGCTGAAGCTTCCCTGGCTGCACACATATAGAACATTGGATATTAAAATAATCTTGCTTGGTATTAGAGACTGTTACTACCAAGTTACTATCAGACTGTTTATCATCATCATCACCACCATCTATGTCTCTATCCACCCTACCCTGAGCATGTTCAAACCAGTATGCACAGCCCTCCTTCTCCCTTTATCCTCATGTCAGCCCTGTGAGGTAGATTAGGTTGGGAGCAACTGTCCAAGCAGGGTTGTGGAATCAAAATTGGAAGCAATTTTAGGGTGGAGTCAGTAAAGATGTACCCATGCCAACTCCAGCTTCAAAATAAAAACTTACAACATTGTAACAATGTATGGGAAATATATCATTTTGTACTTATATTTTATACTTAAATAAATATATGTTCTACCGATCTAAGCTTGATGATTCATGAAATGCCCTGAGCTACCATTTTACTACGGTAGATTTGTTATTATTAACTAATGTTGTTGTTGTGTGCCTTCAAGTCATTTCCTGACTTATGGCGACCCTAAGATAAATCTATCATGGGGTTCTTTGGGAAAGTGTGTGAGACACCCAAGCTCACCCTTGGGTTTCCATGGCCAAGCAGGGAATTGAACCCAATGCTAAAACCACTACACCAGCCTGGCTCTCACTAATTAATACAGTGGCCCCTCGACTTTCATGAGGGTTTGGGATGCAGAACCCTCACAAAAGTAAATTAATTACTTAATTACTTAATTAATAACTCTTCTCCTGCCCAAGAAAGCACTGTCCCCCCCATTCCCTCCCAGGGCTTTACTCCATTCACTTGCATTCCCCCCCCACCAGGTGTGCTGCCTTCCAGGCTTCTCGGCAATAGGGAAGCAAATGAGAGGGGCAGTGACATGCCTGGAGAAGGTACGCATGCGGGGCTGCCCCCTGCCATTTGCTTGCCTTTTGACCAGGTCTGTGGAAGGAAGACACACATGCTGGGCAAAAGGTAGGGGAATGGGTGAGGAGAAGGGGAGGGAGGCAAGCAGGTGCCTTGTAAATAATCAAGTTCATGAAAGTCAGATCCAAGAACCTAGAGGGAGGACCGTATACATTTGCCATTTATGAAGGAAGTGGCACTGGTCACTAGAAAAACAGAGAAAGTTGTGTAGGAATCACAGAGTTGGAAGAGATCACAAGGGCCATCCAGTTCAACCCCCTACCATGCAAGAACCCACATCAAAGCACTCCCAACAGATGGCTATCCAGCCTCTGCTTAAAAACCTCCAAAGAAAGAGACTCCACCACACTCCAAGGCAGCATATTCCATTGCCAAACAGCTCTCACCATCAGGAAGTTCTTCCTGAGGTTCAGGTGGAATTTCTTTTCCTGAAGTTTGAATCCATTGCTCCCTGTCCTAGTCTCTGGAGCAGCAGGAAAACAAGCCCACTCTCTCCTTGACATAACATCCCTTCAAACATTTAAACATGGCTCTCATGTCCCCTCTTAATCTCCTTTTCTGCAGACTAAACATACCCAGCTCCCTAAGCTGCTCCTCACAGGGCATAACTTCCAGACCCTTCACCATTTTGGTCGCCCTCCTCTGGACACATTCTAGCTTGAAATGAGGTACTACCTCTCCAGAAGATCTTAGAACTTTAATGGGCTCATAAAGGGAGATATGGCTCTTCAAATAGCCTGGACCCAACTATATAGGGCTTTATAGGTCATTCTTCACTTTGAATTGTGCCCAGCCAGTGGAGCTCTTGCAACATGGGAGTTGCATGCTCCCTATAGCTAGCTTCAGTTAGCAATCTGACTGCAGCTTTTTGGACTAATTGAAGTTGCTGAGCACAATTAGGCAACTCCACAGGGAGCACATTACAGTAATCTAGGCCCTTTCTGAAGCTTACCTTACTCTGGAGACATTCAGTGCAGGTCCTGATGTTGTCTCTGCCGGGAGGGGAGTGAGACAAGAGCACTCCCCACTGCACTGGCTGCCTCCATAAATGGAGGAAGTGCAATGGCATTGCCTCTTCTTTCCACAGTACAGCCGGGTACTGTCCCAGGCTGCACTAAAGCAGGACGTGCAGCCATTGCACTTCTAGGACCTCTGCACAGCAGGTAAGTGCGGGTGGATGGCAGGAGGACTGCACAATTGCTGGTCATTGATGGACAACACCCATCAATGATTGACTGGGGACGGGAGAAGGGTGGGACCCAGATGACATCATGCAGAACTGTCATCTGGGTCCCGTCCTTCTCCCGTCCCCAGTGTGGGACAATGATGTCCTGCAGAAAGGGCCCGAGCGTGGACTTGAAACTATACCTGCCAAATCCCAGTACAAATTTTGACTGCTGCACCAGACCAATTCTCTTTTAAAGGCCCTTCCAGCTCAGAAATCTTAGGATAGTATCTGTTTTCCACAGGGAAGTTGTGCATAAAACTCACTCATAGACACCATGGCCCAACCTTCTTTTGCAGAGCCAACTTAAAAAAAATAATGTTGGCAAGTGCATGTTTGAAAGCTCCCTTGTCTTTTCCTAGCAACATGAGTCATAAAATGAATACAGCATTTCTTACAGTTTAATTTATCATGAAATTAGCCATTGCCATTTATTTCTGGCTCTGCCCCTCTCTTTTTTGCTTCATTACGTACAGGTGAAAGCACATAACAACCATTATAGCAATAGGAAATAATAGGAGAAAGGAGTCGGATTAGGTACACATTACTATTTACTGCACCTGTTAACAGGAAATATTTTACATTTGTTTCTTCATTGGATGAAAAGACCTCAGAGTCTTTATAGAAATAGAAAGCCTCTCAATTTGCATAATATACTTTCAGCCATTCCTGAGTTATATTCTCCATCTTTGCTTAGTCCTTGGGATTTTTAGCAACTATTTTCAGCATTTTCTAGTCCTGCCATGCTAATCAAAGCTTTTATGCACTACCACCTTTTATTTCCATCAAAGGCACTAGTCCTTAATTACCCCGGATATTTTTTTTAAACTCACTCAATACACTTGTCCCCAGTATTGTCTCTTGGATACCTCTTTTCATTTTGCAATAAGTATTTTATTCTTTTTTTTTAAAAAAAATTACGGTTGGAAGGCTTGGCAGGAAGCAAAAGCAATCAAAACCATATTGTCTGGCATAACAGTGGGAGAACCGCAACCACGGTGGTACAAAAGATTAATAAGCTTTCTTTTTGCATTAATGTAAAAACAAAACTAAAGAAAGGTCAATGTTGAAAAGCCACATCTTTTGTGCTATTTTGTGGTGTTGTCCCTATGAGGTCTCTGGCTCCCACCTCTGCAGAAAGCAAATGTCTGGATTTTGAAATGATTTAACATGCAGGAGCTTTTCACTCTTCAAATAAGCAACCCTCTTAAACACCTGTCAATTCCTTAGTTAATGTCATAGCCAGACTCCCCTAGTGGGTAGCCTTTAACAAATGTCTCTAAGTGTTCAAAATCCTTGCTGTCAAAAAGAAAATTGCAGTGCTGGACTGAAAAATGCATAATGTTTAATCTTTGACTGACAATTAATTCATAATGAATTCCAGCTGGTCATTGTAACAACTACTACTTAACTTTAAAAAATGGTGCTGAAGTTTGTTTGGTTTCCTCTTCCTTCCTCTGCATTCTTTTCTTCCGTGTTGTGTTTCTAAGCCCATTTCCACACTACCCTGTTTATAGTGCTATTATTCCAACATCCTATGGAATCCTGGGGTTTGCAGTTTAGGAAAGGACATTTAGGATTCTCAGCCAGAGAGCTCTTTGGCATCAGTAAACTACAAACCCCAGAATTCCATAGGATCTTGAAAGTGGAGTCATAGCACTGTTAATCTGTTCTCTGGGGGTCCTGGGAGGGGTGCCCAAATAACCAAACAACAACAACACAACCTCGGGGAAAATTAGCTGGAGCACTCACTAAAGCTAGCGAGAGGCAGGGTAACTTAGCAGGATCTTGCAACCCAGTGTCTACGGGGTCAGGTCAGTCAAGCAGTCAGACGGTTTAAAATAGCAAAAATGATGTTTTATTAAGTACAGACAAACATAAAAGGCAACACAGTCACACAACTAACCAAAGAATTGGAAATAGGGATTTTTGGAAGGAAATGGGTGATACGACACCTGTCTCATAGTCCTGGTGAGATATGAAGATAGAGTTCATTGGGGTGCAAGGCAGAAGCTCAGCGCGGTTCGCTGAGGGGAGCTCGCCAGACAAAGCAGCAGCAAAACGGTCTGGAACTTAGGAGCGATCCAAGGAAGGTCATGGAATCAGGGGCTTATATAGGGCGAATTGTGACTGCAGGCCATACCTTACTCGGTGAGAACAATGCGATTTAGGAGTGGGACAAAGCTTTGGAAAGGTCAGAGTTTAACATGATTGGCTTAAAGCTGAACCAACAATAGTGTAGCTAGTATGCAAATGCGAGGCACTTAGTACAGCTTTGTACGGCTACCTGCTCGGAGCAGGGGAGCCTTTGTTAGTATCGCGCATAAGCAACGAGGTGTTTGCCGGAGAGGTCCCTGAAGTGTCAAACCGGCTCTGTTCGGCCTGCCTAGGTGGAGAATGGAACGTCCAGCAATTATCGGCCGCGCCAGTTTACGTGCTTGTCTGGAGGCCTCGCAAACACGTGGAGTGGGGTGGCAGAGGAAGGCCGAATAGTTTGATATCAAAACAATATCATGTGCTATCTCCGGGTAGGCCTGAACCGCAGTAACAGCACTATAACCATGTAGTGCAGAAATGGCTTAAGACTGTGACCCTGCAGGCAGAGATTGATTCGTTTTTGCTATTGTCGCTGCTGCTGCTGTCTCTAAGCTGTGCTGAGATCCTTTTCATCTACAGATAAGAGTGAAAATGAGTTTAATATGTAAAAAGAATTAAATAATATTTCATTAAATCAGTCAGAGTACAATCTGTAGTGCTTTTGAAAGGAAGCCCAGCAGCCATGCTGGATAAGAAACTGAGTTACATCACAAAGAGGATTAACTCCACCTCACTTTCCTACATGGATGTTCAAAAAGCTTTTATTGACAAAGTCCCTTACCAAAGATTCTTGAGTAAATTTAGCATGTATAAATAAGAGGAGAGGTCCTCTTATGGATGAGTAACAAGATAAAGCAGGATTGGACACGTTCCAGAGCCTGGAAGGCAACATCTTCCCATTTCTGTTTCCTCAGAGGGACATGGTACTTCATCATGGCCGGCATTTTGGCGTCTGTGAAAGAGGTGGTGCACCACTTCTGCTCCTCTTTCAGGTAATTTTTGGTAAGTGTAGCCTGTTTCAGTGTGAAGAATCCTCTTAATACCACTTAGCAGTCTGTCATGTCTTGGATAACTCGAAATTCACAAACTCCACTCTGAGGTTTATTTGTAGCAAAGCAAGCAACACAGCACACTTCTGAAGTTGCTGAGATTAAAACATACATGGCATTCACTGTTTTATACTTACGCATACAAATTTAGGCACAAAAGCCATGATTGGAGAGGACCATAAATTTAATATAATCCCACATCTTTAGACATTTCCCACACTTACAGTTGTTTACTCTTTTTTCATCCTTGGGACAAGAACATATTTCCTATTCCTTTTCTTTAGACACTTTGAGCTCCCAAACAACTCTCAGTACTTTCACTTTCACCCACTCTGAGCTTTCCATCCTTTCGCAGGTCGGTAAAAAATGAGTACCCAGCTTGTTGGGGGCATGTATAGAAATGTTTCGAAATACGTGCTATTTGTAAGTTGTTCGCCGCCTCGATCCATATGGAGAGGCGGAATACAAATAAATAAATAAATAAATAAATAAATAAATAAATAAATAAATAAAAAATTTAAAAACCATTTGATACCTTGGAATACACAAGCAAGCTTCAAACAGATACATTGTTGCAATCAACAATTAACACTCAATACTTTGTAAGCACTCTAATTTTAGCGTTGCCCCTATGCTGACTACCACACACTATGTCAATACACATCCAGTAGATCCACTTATGACAGGGGCTACACATCCTGAGTGGCAATTCACGTTTTAAATCAGTGACTGGGCCTCCTGCATTGTGATACCTTTCAAATATTCCAATTTGGCAGAGACAGTCCCAATTCAATCTCTGTCGTTCTACTTTTTCAGCTACTTCTAAATTGTCCCAGGTTCTTTCTCCTTTCGTCCCTTTCCCCTGAGCTTACTTCAGTTGCCACAAATTTGAGTTAAAGGTAGACAGGTAGTTTGCATTCAATGCAGAGAAAGGAGAAAAAAGTGGAATCTTACCCTTCCCAGTAGGGTCAGGAAAAAACAAACTGCTGGAGCCTCTCATAGCTCATGAGCTTTTCCTCATTAATAACCTTTGACATCTTGACCACACCTTGGTGTTGCTTGGCTACATACGTCCCAATTTTCATCCATGAAAAGTTGGACACTATGCATTGTTTAATGTCACAAAATTTTAGTTTTTCAGAAAGAGAAGTCAACATTTGTTCTCTTCCAGTTTTTTGTTTTGTTTTGTTTGGGGATATTTATGGCTTCTCGTACAGCCCCAAAAGGCACCGGGGCAGAAAATTGGCTCTCAGACTCACCAGGGTTTCCTGTCACTACTTTATGCATGAAGAACTATAACCATATAATGTTACGCAATCTCATTAACAGTTTGCTGTCTTTTGAAAGTGATTCTGTTAATAGCATTTCAACCTTTGCTTATTATGACAGGCAAGCCAGATGTATCCAAACAGCACTCTCCAGATGTTGTTGGACAGCAACTCCCAACACTCCTGACATTTGGTTATGTTTTTAGGGCTGCTGGGAGTTGCAGTCCAGCATCAGGGAGAGCTGCATGATTCCTATCTCCAGCTTACCATGATGAAGGTCAACATTGAGGTATCTGGAAAATTTTTGATTTTTTTTTTTTTTTGAAAGGTGGATATCACTACTGTAGAAACAGGATATGAAGGAAGGAACTGCTCTGAGATTTTAATCATATTTTTTTGGTTGAAATCCCACATAGTTAAGCATACTGAAGCCTCCTGAGATTACAGGGTTTAAGTACCAGTGAATCTGTGCTGAGTTGTCGCATAATGTGTCAGGATTTTATATGTATTTGAAATGTAATAAATTTGATTAATTAATAGATTAAAGACAACATCTGATCTGGGTGCAGTCACACAATTGTGTCAGCATACACTTGAAGCCAGATATTTTGGGGCATTTTTATACCTAAACCTCAGAGTGCCTCTGAGGCCATTTCCACACTACCCTGCTATAGTGCTATTGTTCCACTTTCAATATCCTATGGAATTCTGGGGTTTGTCGTTCTCTGACTGAGAATTCTAAATGCCCCTCCCTAAACCGCAAAGCCCAGAATTCCATAGGATGTTGAAAGTGGAATGATAGCACTATAACAGTGTGGTGTGGAAATGGCCTGAGAGTGTGTTTTGTACTCTATGTTTGCTAGTGCAGTTGTGGCAAACGCAAGATGAAAAGGAGGTGAGTTCCTTCTAGCTAATGGATGCTTTACCTTTGCATTGGACATGAAAAATGCAAAGATGGCTAGCTTTCTTTCTCCTACATTTATTTCCTGGTCTTTTCCTTCGTCAATATGCAGCTTGCTCTTCAGTCTTAATGGGTCATGACTTTGGCTTTTGATTTTTGCCTTTGCTATTAATTCTGTGCAGTCTCTGCTCAATTCACCTGATGCCCTTTCTGGCTGACAGGTGCTGTCTCAGACAAGGACTGAGTTAGTCTTCCTTCTGGCCAGAGTCTCTGACCAGAGTTTAAATAGGGGGGGAATGCAAAGCTGGTGACATCATTTGGGCATCCTGCACATCTGTTTAAAGAGTCAGGTTTCTCTGCAATAAATTGTGGAATAATTACAGAAGCAAGGGCTGGATATTTTTCTAGACATTGTTTCTGCAAGGAAACCCTGCCAATAAAATTTTGTATTTGTGAATGTTCCATGTACAATTGATGGCATGTGATGTGCATTAGTGAGAGTGAATGTGGTATAATGGTTTGAGTGTTGGACTGCAATCCTAGAGACAAGGGTTTGATTCCTCACTTGGCCATGGAAACCCATTGGGTGACTTTGACTGTATCACAGACCCTCAGCCCCAGAAAACTCCACAATAGGGTCACCTTAGGGTTGCCATAAATCAGAAATGACCTGAAGACACACAATAACAATGTGCATTTCTATTATTATTATTATTATTATTATTATTATTATTATTATTATTATTATTATTGGACACACAGGTGACTTTGGAAGATTCAGCACATGGAATGTCTCCTGCCAGCCCCCAGAGGAGACATGTGGTGGTTGTAGGTGACTCTCGGCTGAGAGGAACAGAAGAAGTGCTTTGTGGGCCCGAGAGGATGTCTCAAGAGGCATGCAGTCTCTTTGAGGCAAAAATCCGTGATGTAACTGAGAGGCTGTCATGCCCTGCTTTCAGAACATGGGCTCTGACTTAGAGTCTGAAACAGGGGACATGCCAGAGGCTGAAACAGAGGGCATACCAGGACCTGCTGTACAGGAAGAGGTTACAGTGGCACAAACAGAACAGGGGACGGTGCCAGCTCCAGCAGAGAGTCCTGCCCCCTTCAGACACAGAAGAGCACTTACCTGTACCCACCATGGCAGAGCACAGATAACAAAGAGAATGCCCATGTTCCTCTCTCAGAATTTATAACTGGCAACAATCAATCAAGTCACAGCTGCACTAGGCTTCAGATCTATATAGCTGCCGCCCTTCCCTTCCAGGAGTTGTCAGAGCTTATCCGACCTTCTATCCTGCTGGATACCTTGCTGAATATTCCAACTGACCTTGGACACTCTCATGCCTTGAAACCCTGTTGGATGTTATTTATGACCCTGTGTTTATTGCCTGGAAGTCAGTAGCTAGCTGGGAGCTATTCAGTTTGTTTTGTTTGATATATGAGCTGTGCTGTCAGGACTGAGATAGGACAGAGGCTGACAAGACTCATCAAGCCTACTGACTGTTACCCTTTCCTTTTGGTCCATGTGGTAACCAAAGAAACTGCAAGGCATAGCCTTCAGGATATCACAAGGGATAAGGAGGCTCTGGGCAAGAGGCTAAAGGAGCTTGATGCACAGGTTGTCATGAAAGACATGGCCCAGGAAGAGAGAGGAGACTAGTGGAGATGAACAACTTCCTCCAGAGATGGTGCTGCCAGGAACGATTTGGGTTCTTGCACTATGGTCTGTGGTTTCATGATGATCGACTTCTGGCAAGTGATGGGTTGCATCTTACAGTAGTTGACAGGAACAGTTTTTGCTAAGGATTTCACAGACCAGATCAGGATGCTTTAAACTGAATTATGTGGGGAAGGGAGACTGTATTCTTGAGGGCAAGAGTTCTTCAAGTGTTGGAGATAACAGCCCAAGTGTTAGAGAGGGAAAACTGTGCAAATAATACAGAAACTCAGCAGTAGAGAAAAAAACTTAAAGAAGCAGCTAGGGAAAATGACCCATGGTCTTTGGCCATTCCTGTACTACACTGTTACAGTGCTGTTATTCCACTTTCAACATCCTATTAAATGCTGGGATTTCCAGTTTAGGGAGGGGCATTTAATATTCTCAGCCAGAAAGCTCTTTGGCCTCAGTAAACTACAAACCCCAGAATTCCATGGGATGTTAGAATAATAGCACTATAACAGTGTAGTGCGGAAATGGCCTTAGTCTCAGGTAGGGTTGCCTGAATGAAAATTGAAGAAGGCTCCTATTTCTTTAACAGTTATGTAGAAAAGGAGATTTAAGCAGGTGTTGCTTGTCAAGCTACCAGGTAACAGGGAACACTGCTAAAATTCCTTCTTCTATAGAGGAAAACCAGGACACATGTGGCCAAGCAACATCAGGGTGCAGTCAGAGTGGCAGAAGTTATTAATGTCGAAGAACAGACAAGCTAGGAGAGACTGCAGCCATTCGATTTTGTGTGACCCTTCTGAGAAGGGAAAGATTCTACTCCTTGTTACTGCAATTCAGGCCTACCCGGAGATAGCACTTGATATCGCTTTGATATCAAACCGTTTGGCTTTCCTCTGCCACCCCGCTCTACGTGTTTGAGAGGCCTCCAGACAAGCACGTAAACAGGAGCGGCCGATAATTGCTGGACATTCCATTCTCCACCCAAGCAGGCCGAACAGAGCCGGTTCGTCGCTTCAGGGACCTCTCCGGCAAACACCTCGTTGCTTATGCGCGATACTAACAAAGGCTCCCCTGCCCCGAGCAGGTAGCCTCACAAAGCTGTACTAAGTGCTCTGTATTTGCATACTGGCTACACTATTGTTAATTCAATCCTAAGCCAATCATGCTAAACTCTGACCTTTCCAAAGCTTTTTCCTGCTCCTAAATCGCATTGTTCTCACTGAGTAAGGTATGACCTGCAGTCACAATTCGCCCTATAAAAACCCCCGATTCCGAGACCATCCTCGGATCGCTTTGGACTTCCATCCCGCCTTGCTGCCGCTTTGTCTGGCGAGCTCCCCTCGGTGAACCACGCTGAGCTTCTTCCCTGCACTCCAACGAACTCTATCTTCATACCTCTCCAGGACTACGAGACAGGTGTCGTATCACCCATTTCCCTCTGAAAATCCCTATTTCTAATTCTTTAGTTAGCTGTATGACTGTGTTGTATTTTATGTTTGTCCGTACTTAATAAAATATTATTGTTGCTATTTTAAAACCGTCTGACTGCTTGACTGACCTGACCCCGTAGATGCTGGGTTGCAAGATCCTGCTAAGTTATCCTGCCTCTCGCTAGCTTTAGTGAGTGCTCCAGCTAATTTTCCCCAAGGTTGTGTTGTTGCTGTTTGGTTATTTGGGCGCCCTCCTGGGACCCCCAGAGAACAGGGTAACACTCTCCTCTCCCTGCTGCTGAGTAAATTGAGTGCAGGCTATTTTTGCATTTGAACTCAGTTTACAGCAATGGAAATACACTGAGGACAATGGGGAAAGTGGGAGGAGTCGAGAGAATTGGGGACATTGTAAAAGCAGCTGAAAAAAATGAGATGACCAAGGATTAATCAGGGCAGTCCATGTCAGACTGGGACAGTTAGAAGATATACATCCTCTCTTCATCTATTTGTCACCAATTAAGCTATAATTTGCATTGTAAGTGGCTTAGTTTTACTTCAGTACATCCTTTGAACCTGCAGCCATTTCTGCACTAGACTATTATAGCACTATTATTCCACTTTCAACATCCTATGGAATCCTGGGGTTTGCAGTTTTGGGAAGGATGGAAATGGCCTAAATTGAGAAGGACCTGAACAGATAAGGCTATCTAGAGCCATTTCCGCACTAGACATTTATAGCGCTATTATTCCACTTTCAACATCCGGCTGGCCCCTCCCTAAATTGCAAACCCCAGGATTCCATAGGGCGTTGAAAGTGGAATAATAGCGCTATAAACATCTAGTGCGGAAATGGCCTAGAAGAGTGCTTCTCATGCTATCCAGTGTGGGAGACTGACAAGTATTTTTTCCCCCAAGTGTTCCATGTACCAGTACCATATTTTTGCCCATGGGCAAAAACTGTTTATTTCCCTAGAAATTCACTGCAGACCAGCACCTAGTGGTTTGGGACCAGCACTAGTCTGAGGACCACTGATTTGAATAACACTGTTCTAGATCACCATGGGAACACACAAATACATTCAAATTCAGCACCCCAAGGTGCCACTGATCTGCATTGACTGTTCTTCTGTTTAGGCAAGATACTAACTGAATATCATTGTTTGCCCACCCACAGACACCCCATTCCTTTTGCAGACACACAAGATTTGATTTAGCAATAGAGGTATTTCCATGCTCTGAATTGCATTTCCAAAAGAAATGAAATATCAGAAGTACGCAGCACGGAGTTCAGCTGAAGTCCAAGTGGATTTAATTTTCTAACCCAAAGAATGCCTTGCAATCAGTTTTACATAATTGGTTTTCTTGTGGAACTTACATACCGATGGAATCTAATGTGAGTGGGATTTTCTATTACTTTACAAGTAATAAGTCTGCAGTATGTCTGAACTACCTCCACATTTAGATTTCTTTTTTAAATACCAGGTTGGAGAGTGAAGAGTAAAGGAATCTTATATTTAACTAAAATCTCTGATGAATATTTGCTATTGCCCTACATTTAATTTGTCAACTGTGCATTTCAAAATAAGTCAGCACGCTTTCAAATTCTTAAGCATTCTTCATCAAGCAGAATTAAACAAAACAGGAGTGGGGTTTGGGCAGGGGAGAAAATGCTGGGAGCTGTGTCTTTGCTCCCCAAGTCTGCTATCTTCATCTGGAATGCAGTTTGGTAAACAAAAATGAATTAGATTTCAAGGTGTGAGACAGACTGATAGATACATTCAGGTTTATTGGGGCAGCAAAATTAAAAGGGTGGGAGAGATCCCACACAACCACCACATTTTGGAGAATACAAAATCTAGCTCCAATCTCAGGCTCAAATCAGATCTCTTAGTGGGCAGAGGCAGAAACAGAATTTTTTTTATGAGCAAAGCAAAAGGAATATTTTTTTTAAGGAGGTGTAATAAGAAAAAAAACACTGATGGGAGCCAAATTGCGTAGCTTTAGCAAGTGGTGGTATTCATGTAACATTTTATAAAGTCTCCTCTTCAAGAAAAACATCTTCCTTCCTTTTTACAATCCTTCATTTGTGCAGCTGAATTCAGTGTTCTCCAAAATATAGATCCATCTCCACCCTTTTTAAACAGACCCATCTCCTATACACACCTTCCCAAATACAGACAGCCTTTATCCAGCATTTAGAAGCTACACAACTCATTGGGGGGTCGGTGGGAAAGCAAGGAGGGGAAGGGAGTGGAGGGTCCTCAGGTGGCTTCCTTCAAAATCCCATTGAGTTGTTTGGCTTCTAAATGTAGCATAAAGAACCTCTGTGTCTGGGAAGGTGTGTAAAGAGGGGAAGAGAGAGATACCGGTATGTTTAAACCATGGAGGACAGGGGGAAGGCCAGCAGGGTAAGAGGGTAGAGCTTCCAGCCAGCTGTGGCTGCTGCTTTCCAAAATCAGATTGAACTGGGTGACTACTAAATTCTAGAATTAGTCCTGTGGGTGCAAAGGTGGGGTTCTTGGAATTGGAAAGAGAGGCTGGGGGCAATGAGCTACAAACGTGCAGATAATCAAACTTTCTGGAGAGAAACCCGTGAAAGTGAAGGGCCAGGTGTCATTTGAACTTTATTGCTCTTATTATTTAAATTTATCACTATATAAACACCAGGTAAATATGTTAATCTAATATATAAAAGTCAAAGTTGTGTGTTTGTCTATGTCAGGCGAAGACCTCATATGAGTGGCAGCCTCAGAAGATTGTATGAAATCCTGGGGTTTGCAGTTCAGGGAGGGACCTTTAGAATTCTCAGCCAGAGAGGTCTTGGTCCTCAATCTCTTTATTAGGCCAGTTGCTATGGTGATGAGGCCTAGTAGCAAGGAGGAGGGCAGTATATTCCCTCAGGAACCCAATTCTGAATAGAGATTGGATTGGGGAAGATGGGGAAAAGTTACAGTTACTGGACAGGACAGTTTGGGGAATTAGAGACCACAGGATCTCAAATCTTTCTAACAAGTATTATCTATGAGAAAATAAAATTGCTGGGTATATATGCTAATTAAGTATAAACTACAATAGGATTGAACTTTAAAGAAATACATGATCTATGTATAGATTCTCACTGTACATTGCATGGCGTTATTATATAGAAGGAATTAATTATATTAAATGGAAAGAATTCCCAGACAAGTTAGAAGTCCAGAGTCAATGTTGTGAGGTTTGGTTTCCCTTGGCTGAGAGAACACAATAGATGCCTAACATATTTGCAGTATGTGTTCTCTTTCCCAATACACAAGTTGAGCATATGAGAAGAAAAGAAGGACTAAGCAGCATAAGAACAGGTTGCTTACCTGTAACTGTGGTTCTTCGAGTGGTCATCTGTGCCATCATACACTAGGAGCTTTAGCGCCTGCGCGGTAGCGTTCAGAAACTTCTAGAGCTTGTTCGCTTGGCGGGAACCCCTCCCCCACGCCGGTACTGCGCATGCTCCTCCCGCCGAGCAACAGTCTCTCCTTAGTTCTGTCGTCTGCCGTAGAACCTACAGGGACCTGAGAAAGAGGGGAGGAAGGGCGGGTGTGTATGATGGCACAGATGACCACTAGAAGAACCACAGTTACAGGTAAGCAACCTGTTCTTCTGCTTCGTGGTCTCTGTGCCTTCATACACTAGGAGACTGTGTAGCTTACCGGTCGGATGGCGGGTCAGGTCCTACAGCATGGAAGCCAGCACCTCACGTCCGAACCGGGCATCTCTGCGCGACCGGCAGTCGAGCCTGTAGTGGCGCACGAAGGTCGATGGTTGGGACCAGGTCGCTACATGGCAGAGTTCATGCAGGTCAACTCCTCGCAGGAGGGCCGCAGAAGTAGCCACAGTTCTGGTGGAGTGGGCTCGAAGCAGGGCTGGCGGAGGCTTCCTCGCGAGCTCATACGCCAGTTGGATAGTCCGTACCACCCACTTGGAGAAGCGCTGGGTGGATACTTTGAGGCCCTTCCGACGTCGCCCATAACAAACAAAGAGATGCGGCGTCTGTCGGAAGGAAGCAGTCCTGTCCTTGTAGAAGGCCAAGGCCCGACGCACGTCCAGGGAGTGAAGGGACCGCTCCAACGGTGTCGTCGGGTTCGGGAAGAAGGCAGGCAGGATGATGTCCTGGTTGAGATGGAAACTGGACACCACCTTTGGCAGGAACAAGATGTCAGGTCTCAGGACCACCTTGTCTCTGTGGAAGACCATGAAGGGCTCGTCGGACCGAAGAGCTGTGATCTCACCCGCTCGCCTCGCTGAGGTCACCGCTACCAGGAAGGCAGTTTTCATGGTTAGAAGCCTGTCATCCGAGGTCGCCATCGGCTCGAAGGGCGGCTTTGTCAACTGCGAGAGCACCAACGAGAGGGACCACGGCAGCAGCGGCGGCGATACCGGCGGGTAGAGATGATGAAGTCCTTTCAGGAACCGCTTAACGGTATCGTTCCTGAAGAAGGCCGATGCCGCAGACCGTGGCGGTTGGTATGCCACGATCGCGGAGAGGTAAACTTTTAGGGATGGAAACGCCAGGCCCTGTTGCCGGAGGTGAAGGAGGAAATGCAGGACGGTAGAGTCCCGCAGGCGATACCGGCTCACTCCTCTCATTAGCGAAGGTCAGGAAGCGTCGCCACTTGTATTGGTAGTTGCGACGGGTGGATTCCTTCCTGGCCGCGACGAGGATGGTACCAAGCACGGGATCGTCTAGTGCGATATCCTCCAGGCATGGAGGGCCAGGCGTGGCAGGTCCGGATGGAGGACTCGGCTGCTGGAGTGGGAGAGCAAGCCCGGCGTCGAAGGCAGCCGGAGCAGGTCGCCTCATGCAGCTTGTAGCAGGGGTGTGAACCAGTGCTGCCTCGGCCAGTACGGGGCTACCAGGGTCGCGTCGGCTCGGTCGGCGAGGATCTTCGATATCGTCCGGCCGAGCAACGGGAATGGCGGGAACGTGTATAGGAGTTCCCCGGTCCACGGAAACTGGAAGGCGTCTCCGATGGAAGCGCGATCGTGGCCCGCTCTCGAACAGAATCGGTGACACTTCGCGTTTTCCCTGGTCGCGAAGAGGTCGATCGATGGTTCGCCCCAGCGGTGTCGAATCAGTCTGAACGCCTTTCCGGAGAGACACCATTCGTGATGGGATGAGGTGTCCCTGCTGAGGGCATCTGCCGTGGTGTTCTCCTGCCCGGCCAGGTGAACCGCCACGGGATGCGTGTGCAGGCGAATGCACCATTCCCACAGGTCGAGCGCGATGTTGAGCAGGGTCGTGGAATGAGTCCCTCCTTGTCTGTTGATGTAACAGACGGCGGTGGTATTGTCCATCAGGATCAGGACTGTGCGCCCCGCTACGACTTGGCGGAACGCCCGTAGCGCTTTCGAGACGGCGAGTAGCTCTAGCTCGTTGATATGGAGAGCGGTCTCGTCGTCGGTCCATCTGTCGCGGACTCTGAGATTGCCGCAGTGGGCACCCCATCCGTACAGGGAGGCGTCGGTCATTACCGTCACCTTCGGTGTTGGCTGTTGGAAGGGCATCCCGGACATCAGATTGCTTCGCGACTGCCACCATCGGAGGGATGAGCGGACGTCCTCCGGCAGTTGCAGTCGGATGGTCTGTTCGTCTCGCAGGGGGTCGAATATGCGGACGAACCAGTGTTGGAGGGGTCTTGCCCTCAGTCTGGCGAGATAGGTCACAGCGGTTGTCGCAGCCATGTAGCCGAGGAGCTGCTGGACGCTTCTCGCAGATAACGTCGGGGCCGCGTAGGCGTGAGCGGTGGCCCGGATCAGGGTTTGAGCCCGAGTCTCTGGCAGGTACGCCCTGGCGGAGGTTGAATCAAGAGTTGCCCCGATGAAGTCCAAGATCCTTGCCAGCTCGAGGTGGGACTTCTTCGGATTCACTTGTAGGCCAAGGCAAGTCAGGAGTGACAACGTCATGTGGACGTCGTGGTAAAGTCTCTGTTTGCAGGACGCCACCAACAGCCAATCGTCGAGGTAAGGGTAGACGGAAGTGCCCTTCGTCCGCAGGAAGGATACTACCGGGGCCATGCACTTGGCGAAGACCCTTGGGGCAGTCGAGAGTCCGAACGGCAGCACCTTGTACTGGTAGCAGGTGTTGTCGACTGCGAAGCGGAGGTACCGTCTGTGCTGCGGGCGAATGGCGATGTGGAAATATGCGTCTCGGAGATCGATGGAGGCGAACCAGTCCCCTCGATGGAGGAAGGGCAGGATCGACGGTATCGTGACCATCCTGAACCTCTTGGGGCGGATGTAGTAGTTCACCCCTCTGAGGTCTAGGATCGGCCGGAGGGTACCGTCGGCCTTCGGTACCGTGAAGTACCGGGAGAAGAAGCCGGTGGTCTTGGTTTCCTGCGGGAGCTGCTCGATCGCTCCTTTCTGAAGAAGGGACTGGATCTCTTCCAGGAGGACCGGACTCGACGGGGTAGAGTAGTAAACGCCTCGAGGTGGAATATCGTGAAACTCGATGGCGTAGCCAAGACGGACGATGGAAAGCACCCAAGAGTCCGTAGTGATATGTTGCCACTCCAAAAGGTGTCAAGCCAGAGTCGGGCGGTCTCCGAGCGCTGATGGTAGGCTGAAGAGTGGATATTGGGAGGTCCTGCCGGACACGTCAAAACCGAGACTTCGCGTCCGAGGAGGACTTCTTAGATGAAGCTGGACGGCATCTAAAAGTGCGTCTGGCCGACGAGCCAGAGGACGGTCTTGACTGGCTGGACTGGGCCGAGCGCTGGAACGACGAGGTGGAAGATCGTCGCCAGGATGGGCGGAAGGTGGAGGTCCTGCGGGCTTGCGTGGCCGGCTGGAGCCCGATCTTTTTGGCAGTCAACCTCGCCTTCACCAAATTGTCCAGCGCCTGGTCGGTCGTAGAATTGAAGAGGCCCTCACCGTGGAAGGGGAGATCCTCGATCCTCCTTCGGGTGTCCTCTTGGATGTCGGCCGGTCTGAGCCAGGCATGGCGGCGCAAGCCGATGGATCCTGCCATGACCCGGGAGGCGATCTCTACGGCGTGCCGGGAGGAGGCCATCTGCTGCTGGGCGATGGATATGGCCTCGTTGAAGATGACCGAGGCGGCTTGACGGATGTCCTCCGGTACCGTCTCCATCGCCGGTTGAAGGCGGTCGAGTACCTTCTTCAGGTATGCCGTGAGGCAAGCCTGAGTGTTGGACAGCCTAATATGCAAGGAGGCGGCGGAATAAAACCTCCTTGCGTAGGCGTCCAACTTTCTGCCTTCTTTATCCAGCGGGGTGGTGTGCTGCCTGCCGGTGCCTTTTGTCTGTGCCGACTCGACCACCACAGAGTTTGGTGCAGGGTGGTTGAAGAGATAACTCGCGTTATCCTTCTGCACCCTGTAGAGGTGCTCCGAACGCTGCGGTATCGGCTGTGCCGAGGCCGGTCTGTTCCACGCGGACTTAACCACTTTGGCGATCCGGGGCAGAAGAGGCAGCGGGGCCGCGGCAGGTTGCTTCCCCTCGAAGATGGAGAAGACGGGATCGTCATCCTCTGGCTCCGCATCCGCGATCTTAAGACCAAGGGTAGAGGCCATGCGGAGCAGCATCGCAGAGAACTGGTGGACGTCCTCTGGAGCTGAATCTGGGATCGGCTCCCCGAATCCCAGCGGAGGAGACTCTTGGGAGGCCGCCTCAGACACCTCCGACTCCGCGCTCGAGTCGTACGACTCCGAGCTCGGTGAGTCCTCTCGCCGCTCGCTTTCCGGCTCCTTCACTGCCGTCGCGGGTGTAGCCTTCTTGGGCTTCTCCGCAGCCAGTACGGTGGTAGTGGCAGCGTCACGCTTAGGCTGGCTAACCACAGACTTCACCTTTCTGGTGGTGACCGGAGTAGTCTGACAGGCTGTGGTGGTCATAGCCTGTCCAGTCACCACCGACTCCGTAGGGCGCGTCGCCATAGCCGTAACCCTGGGAGGTGGCGACACCGCTCGGTATCGAGGCGAAGGCTCCCTCGCCTTATGGTATCGAGGCGAGGGAGAGCGGCTGAAGGAGCGGCGGTCCGACGGCGAACGGCTTCGGTGCCGACGGTACCGAGGGTCTTCTCCTCGAGGCAAGCGTGAGTCGCGCTGTCTCCGAGGTGACCGGGACCTCCGGAAGGTCTCCCAGCGTCTCGGGTCACGATGGTACCGATCCCGGTACGATGGAGAATGTGACCGGTACGAGGCCGGGCGCTCTCTCCACTCAGATTCCCTCGCGTACCTGGCCACGTAGGACGCCGAGGTGTATCTGGAGGCAGACGAGCGAGGTTGTTCCTCTCTAGTCTCCCTAGGAGGTGGCGAGGCCACCGGACGCTCCGAAGAGCGGGACCGGGACCTGAATGAAGTAGAACGCCGCTCTGGAGAAGCAGAGGGCTCTCTCTGCTGCAGGTCGGCCGACCTGCGATGACTGGAAAAGCGGTGGTGCTCCTCCACCAGGGTTGGAGGGTCTACCACAGGTGAGTCCGGGCGCTCTTGGGGAACGTCCTCGATCTCATCGTCCGAGAGATCGACTGACTCGCCTCACCCTTTGGAAGGCTGCAGAGTTGGAGGAGGAGTGGGAGGTTGAACGTCCCCAGCCGGGGAGTGCTTCTTCTCCTTCTTCTTCTTCTTCTTCTTCTCCTTCTCCTTGCCCTTGTCTCCGTCCGGAGCAGGGCGCTTTTTAGTAGGTGTCTCCTTAACGGGAGCCTCAGCCTTCCTCGCCGTCGAGGATCCTTTCGCTGACTTGGCAGCCGCCAACAGCTTCGGGATCCTTGGTAACGCCGATATCGGCGTTCTCGCCGGTACCGAGCCCGATACCAACGAGGTGGATGGAACGGCAGCCGCCGATACCGTCGATGGCGTGGTCGTCTTCTTTTCGGCCATCTTGGAAACGGAGGTCTCGTCGATTGCCCTCAAAGACTGCTCCCAGCAATACGATTTAAGTCTCGCGGACCTGTTGCGGAGAGTCTGGGGAGTAAAATCCTGGCAAATTGGGCAAGTCCGAGTGTTGTGGGACTCACCCAAGCAGAAGAGACACTCCTTATGACCGTCGTTGAGGGCAACTTTGCGCCCGCAGGACACGCACTTTTTGAAGAGCACGGACATAAGACGAAACGCCAACAGAAAGTCCAAAATCACCAAAACCAAGTGGAAAGTCCGAAGGAGAGGTCAGAAACAGTCCAAAAGTCCGAAAACCGTGAAAAAAAAAAAACAGCAAGCCAAGCACAAAGTCGAGGAACAAACCGAAGAACCTTCCGTACGCGACGGCGGACGAGAAAGAACTGAGGAGAGACCGTTGCTCGGCGGGAGGAGCATGCGCAGTACCGGCGTGGGGGAGGGGTTCCCGCCAAGCGAACAAGCTCTAGAAGTTTCCGAACGCTACCGCGCAGGCGCTAAAGCTCCTAGTGTATGAAGGCACAGAGACCACGAAGAAGAAATACTAATCCAGCATGAGGATTCTCAAAGAAAGCAACTGCACCCAAAGATATTTCCAGTTCAGCCACCTCACCAGATTCTCAGTTCTGTGTGGACTTCTAAATTCTAATTATTCCAGGCCAATGGCAGCTAGTGACTCCCATGACAGTGAGGTATTGAATCTATTAAAGGAGCTACCTGTGATGCCAAACCTGTTTGGGGGGTAGGGTTCAGTTCCTTGGATAATTCCCTCAAAGGTCAGACTTAAACCCAGAGTGGACACACTGCCAAGCTATCACTGCTTGCATCTGTTTCAGGTGCTGGGCAGTGTCTGGAAGTAAGGCCTCCATTGGCCAGACCTTGGTGCAGTGCCTCCTACTTTGGGCCTGTGACCATCTAGTTACACTAGGAATGGGTCACAAGCAACCTGTGGGCCACATGCCTTCAAGTCCCCAGGAATAAAAAAAATAGTTTGCCTTGCCCCCAAATACTCTCTAGTGGGGGGGGCATGTATGCCACATTTGTGGGGTCCCCTGGGCCATTTTAGGCCCAAGAGATGCTTTTAAAAAACCAAGAAGTAAAAGGAAAATGACTTCCAGCCACTTCTTATTGTTTAAAAAGGCCTCTCCTGAGCCTGAAATGTCCCAGCAGAGCCTAAAACATGGCACAAATGCCCCCCCACCATCACCTGGAGGCCATTGGGGGGCTTTTTTTTTTAAGGAAGGTGCAGACGTTGATGGTCTTCTAAGGGGCTAATGTGGCTCCCTAGCCCCCTACAGTTACCCCTGTGTTAGACCATGTTCCCTAAGGCAATAATGACCTCCGCTGTACAGAACTTCCCTGAGTGCTGTCAGCTGACCCCACCAGCCTGAAAGTAGCCAGCTGACCACTCAACCAGATGTAGTGGCACTGTGATTTCTAAAACCCTTTCCTTTGGGACAGTCTGGAAGTCTAAGCAACATCTGGAGCGTGTCCAGTGAAGGGTGACCAAAATGGTGAAAGGTCTGGAAGCCGTGCCCTATGAGGAGTGGCTTAGGGAGCTGGGTATGTTTAGTCTGCAGAAGAGAAGGTTAAGAGGGGACATGATAGCCATGTTTAAATATTTGAAGGGATGTCATGTTGAGGAGGAAGCAGGCTTGTTTTCCGTTGCTCCAGAGACTAGGACAAGGAGCAACGGATTCAAGCTGCAGGAAAGGAGATTCTACCTGAACGTCAGGAAGAACTTCCTCATGGTCAGAGCTGCCCAGCAATGGAATATGCTGCCTCGGAGTGTGGTGGAGTCTCCTCCTTTGGAGATTTTTAAACAGAGGCTGGATGGCCACCTGTTGGGAATGCTTTGATGGGTGTTCCTGCATAGCAGGGAGTTGGACTTGTTACCTCCCAATGTCAAAGACGAACAGCTTTGCGCTGAGGAGCAGACAAAAAGCTGAGTGTTGCTTGATATGGATTCCCAGTTTATTTGCAGATTAGTAGAATACAGACGTGTGTGCACATGACTGCCTGCAAAGGCGGGACAGCCCTTCCTTTGTCTTGCAGATAGTTATAGGAAAACAGAAACTTTCTTATCAGCACCTGACCAATCCTTAGGCTAAACCATAATTTCCCCTTATATGGGTTCTGGAATGCTGATTCAGCCAGGGGAGGGAGATGTCTGGGGAGCATCCATTGACTACGTGACCTGTCCGCTTTTGTGAAATGGCTGAAATCTGCCATTTTACACATCTTGCTCTCAGACTGGACAACCCATGTGGTCTCTTCCAACTCTATGATTCTATCTTATTGGCTAACAATGTTCGCCTGCCTTACTGCCTCCAATGAAGCCAGTATTGTACTTGAGGTGAGTCTGTAAGACTTCTGACTATGACCCTAATTTTTTTGTTTCTGTGATCTAGATGCTCCTTCAGCATGTTTCACAGTTGTGCCTCCTACTGTGCCCATGTATTACCTTAGCTCTGTGTGAGACCTATGCCCCAGGCCTGATACTCTTTCTCTCCTCTAAACTCTGGTGAGTATCACATTCCAAAGGCAGTTGAGAGAGATTTCCTGACATCAGGAAGCATTCATGTCTAACAGCTTCTGGCCACCCATTACTTTGTCAGGCAAATATTAAGCCACAGTGATAACATTCATGGTAATCGAGACAACTAAACTGAAAACATAATTTACTTGCATTTGACTGAAGAATAATTATGTTACACAGAAACATGGAGCATGCCACTATTATGGTGCTTTTATTGTTATCTTATTTTAGACTTTTGAAAAGGCACCATATTATCATTTTTACCCAAACTGTGATCTATCACTCCTCAGTTTCAGGACAAAATTAACAGCTAGGAAGAAAGTTAAGGAGAGAAGGCTGCAGTTATAAACATTATTTGGAACTGAATCCTATTGAAGTCACAAAGGGATCTTTCTACAGAGGTTGGATGAGCATCTTCTAGGAGTGCTTTAGTTGTATATTCCTGCATGTCATCATCCTCATCTTCATCCTCCTAATCATCATCTTTATTTGTATCTTGCTTTTTCCTCAACATTGGGCCTCTTTCTATGGCAGAGAGTTGGACTAGATGGCATTTTCAACCCCTTCCAGCTGTTAGATTCTGTGATAACCAGATACAGTGGAATCCTTTAGTACCCATGAGACTGAGAAAAATAAATGTACTGCATAAGCTTTTATGGGCTACACTCCATTTAATCAGATGAATGGAGTGAAGTTGTTACCCTGTATTCTGGGGGTCCCGGGAGGAGCGCCCAAATAACCAAGCAAAACACAAGGTGGGGAAATTAACTAGAGCACTCTCTTAAGCTAGCGAGAGGCAGGGTAACTTAGCAGGGATCTTGTAACCCAATGTCTACGGGGTCAGGTCAGAAGAGCAGTCAGACAGTTTTAAAATAGTAAAAATGATATCTTTATTAAAGGACAAACAACAGAAAAGACACCACAAGCACACAGCTAACTGGGAAGTGGAAATGAGAGTTTTCGGGGGAAATGGGTGATATGACACCTTATCTCGTAGTCCTGGAGAAAAATGGAGGATTGCAGGGAAGAAAGCTCAGCGCGGTTTGCTGAGGGGAGCTCGTCAGACAAAACGACAGCAAGGTGGGATGGAAGTCCAGAGTGATCCGAACGGGACAAGAGGTCCGGACGGGGTGAGCGAGCGATCCAAGGTGGGCTCGGAATCGGGGGGGTTTTATAGAGTGGATTGTGCCTACAGGCCATGCCATACTCAGTGAGAACAACGCGCATTTGGAGCGGGACAAAGCTTTGGGAAAGGTCAAGTTTTACATGGTCAGCTTAGCGCAGATTTAACAATAGAGTAGCCAGTATGCAGATGGCTTAGCATTGCGAGAGTGCCGGCTTGAGGCCGAGCGTCTTTGTGTAAAGTCGTACTTAAGCAAGGTGTGTCTGCAAAGAGGTCCCTGAAGCAATGGAGTGGCATTAATCTGCCTGCCTAAGTGAGGATTGGAATGTCCAACCATTAACCGGCCGCGCCTGTTTACGTGCTTGTCCGGTGGCCTTGCAAACACGTGGAGCAGGGTGGCAGAGAAAGGTCAAGTGAAGGCCAAATAAGTTTGATATCAAGAGATATCTAGTGCTATCACCGGGTATGTCTGAACCATAGTAACAAAGTCTCAGTGGACAGACCTACATATCAGTAGGTTGGAGAACGTGAATGATAATAGACATGCAAAACATGTGGTATGGTGATGGAGTGACAGATTCAGTCTTAACAATGGTCATAAAGAGTTGTTGAAGGGAAAAAGATGGGAGGCAGGTTATTTGTATAAGTCCAGATACTATGTTTTTCATTTCCGTTACAATTCACACTCTGCCTTCCCCCACACCCATTGGTATATACATCTGTCTATACATCTGAGGAACGGGACTGGTGTTCACAAAAGCTTTCTGCTAGAATTGCCTTTTTTTTTTCCAATTAGCCTCAGGAGCTACCGGATTCCCTTATATCTTTTCACACTGAAACAGACTAACACAGCTATGTTTTTGAGTCCTAATGAAATTGGTAGAACTTACTTCTTCATAAATAAGAACTGGCTGTAGGCATGTGCACAATGTAAAATGATGGCTCCTTTCTTAAAGCATGGCAGCAAACTCCATCACACCAAGAAGCAGGCATGCATTATCCATGCTTTGAAACACACCAGTGGAGTTATGGAGTGGTTGCAAAATGAAATTATATTACAACTTTTGATATTTAAATAACTTCTCACTCCACTCCAATTTTGTCACTGTGTATCACATTACAAGAAGAGGGATGGGGGAGAGGACAGAACAAAACAATACATTTCCACATAAAAAAGCTTTTTACCCACCACCCTTTTTTTTGGTTAAATGATAATATCTGTAAATACATGTTTCTTCAGACCTTGCTATATAAGGGGCAGGCAATAGGTCCCCTCCTGCAAAAGTTTGTGTATGTTTTAAAGTGATGCATTTTTCTATGTTTCCCTGGCTTTTGACTTTAAATACAAAAAAGCTATTTCCATCTGCTTCATTCCTCTGTTTGTAAAGTGATGGGGAAACAGTCTCCGTATTACAAAGTGCAGATGCAAAGGTATTTCAACGGCAGACCAATCTTAGGGTGAAAGGTAGTGAAGAAACCAGAGTTCTGGAAATGTTTTATTTTGGGGGTGAGGGGGACTTGACCATGCTGGATGGAAGAATTCTAGAATTCATAGTGCCCAAACAGGCTATTTCTAAGCTCTGGAAGAAACTAGCATTTCCTGTAAGCCTGTGTCAGCAAAAAGAGAAGAGGAGGGACAGATATTCTAATTTGCCTTCCATTTATCTTTTGAAATTTTCCCTTCCATTGGCATTAGTAAGTATCCCAGCCCAACTCTAGAGTGTCATTTTTCAGCCTTCCTGGGGCCATGTTGGGGGAATAAGAAGGCTCTGGGTGTCAGGCAGTCCTCCATATTTCAGTGATCGGACATGTAGTAGGAGTTAATTAGCAGCTTGCTTGTAACAAGGTATGAGAACCAGAGACCGTTAGATAAACAAAGCTAGGAATATAGTGATAAGGACTGCCAGGCTGAAACCAGAACTCCAAGGTCTCTTGTGGTCGGAATGAGAAACTCTTTGCTTTTAATGTTTTGGATTTTGCTAATTGCCTCCAGTTCACTCACTGAAGTCCTGTACTATGTATCACACTCCCAATAAATAGTGTATTTGCACTGTTACATTTGTGTGTGTGAATTCGGTTCCTGACACTGGGTAAACCCAAGTCTTCCTAGTGGCAGAGCATGGAGTGTGTGGGGGGGGGCAGGAGGGGGCAGGGCTATGACGCGAGGAGCTGGGTGTGGAGGGCATGGCTACGGATCAAGATACCCCACAAACATTGCCACTCGGGGCAAATCACCTCTCTGCCCCCACATTCCTATGCAAATGAGTCTTCTCTTAAAAAGTCCAGCCCCCTCCCCCCAAATACTGGGTTTTGCTGCACCACAGACAGTGCAGCACTGGTTGCACATCTCTCTGCTGTTGCAGCAGGAAGACCTCAAGTGACAGATCAGAGCTTGAGAGTAACATCTTAAAAGCATCAATGTTATTTGCAATGCACTATGTTAGGGCTATGTAAAATATTGCATAAAAGAAATGACATTTTTAAACATGTCTTTGTTGCTTGTTGTTAGTAGCTATCAAGCTGGTTTTAAGTTATGATGACACCATGCATGAGAGAACAGCCAGTGTGGTATAGTGGCTTGTGCACTGGAACTACAGCTCTGGAGACCAGAATTCAATTCTCTACTCCACCATGGAAACACATTGGGTGATGTTGGATGCATCACACACACTGAGCCCCCGGGAAAGCGCCTGATAGGTTCACCTTAGGGTTGCCATAAGTCGGAAACAATTTGAAGGCACACAACAACAATATGAATCAGAGACTTCCAGGTCACTAGTCATCAACAGCCCTGCTCAGGTACTGCAGATTCAGGGCCATGCTTTCTTTGATTGCATCTATTCATCTGTGATGGAATCTTCCTCTTTTCTGCGGCCTTGCTAACCATAGGGTCTTTGCTAATGAGTTATGCCTTCTCATGATATGTCCAAAGTACAACAGTCTCAATTTAGTCATCTTTGACTTCTAGGGAGAATTCAGGCTTGATTTGCTCTATACCTGTTTCTTTGTCTTTTATCCATAGAACTCTTTTCTAGCCCCATATTACAAATGAGTTGGTTTCCTTCCTATCAGCTTCTTTCATCTTCCAGCTTTCACAACCATGCATAGAATCATACATAGAAACTGGAAATACAATAGCACGGAGTGTCTTTACTTCTGTATTTAGTGAAATAATGTTACACTTCAGGAACTTGACCAGTTCTTTCATAGTTGCCCTTCCAAGTTTTATTTTTCTTCTGATTTCTTGACCGCAGTCTCCATTCTAATTAATGACTGAGCGAAGGTAAGAAAAATATTGAACTATTGAAATCTCTTCATTGTCTACTTGAAGTTATGTAAATCATCTGTGATCTATGTTGTTTTCTTAAAGTTCGGTTCTAAAGCTGTCTTTGTACTCTCTGCTTTGACTTTCTTCAGTAATCATTCCAAACCTTTATTTTCTGCTAGTAGTATGGTGTCATTTGCATATACTAATTGTTGATGCTCCTTCTTCTAGTTTTCATACTTCCTTTCTCTGATTCTGATCCTGCTTTATGTATCACATTGTTAAACAGGTAGGGTGATAAAATGCAGCCTTGCCTGAGCCACTTGCCAATTGGAAACCATTTCATTTCTCTGCATTCTGTCCTGGTGGTAGCCTCTTGTCCTGAGGACAAGTTATATATCAGGACAATCAAATGTTGTGGCACAACCATTTTTAAAAGGATGGTCCATAGCTTATCATGGTCTACACAAAGGCTTTGCTCTAATCTATAAAGCGCAGGTTGATTTTCTCCTGAAATTCTTCGATGTGCTCCATTATACAACATATGTTTGCAATATAATCCTTAGTGCCTCTTCCTTTCCTGAGCTCAGTTTGGACATCTGGTATTTCTCACTCTATATATGATAAAAGTCTTTGTTGAAGAATTTTGAGCATTACTTTGCTTGCATTGGAAATTAATGCAATAGTACTGTTGTTACCACAGTTATGATATGTTGGGTTCCCCATCTTGTGTTGTTGTTTGGTTATTTGGGCACCCCTCCCAGGACCCCCAACATACAGGGTAACACTGTAGTTACTGCAATCCCTGGTATTCCCTTTCTTGGGCAAATGGAATATATCTTGAGTGTTTCCAATCTGTGGGTCATTGTTTTATTTTCTATATTTGCTGACAGATTTTAGTTAGAACTAGAGTAGAATCTGTCTCTGTAGAATGAAGCAGCTCTGTTGGTATGCCATCTGTTCCTGGCAATTTATTCCTCCCAAGTGGTCTACTTCACTTTCTAAAATTGTAGGTTCATCTTCAAATAGTTCTTCCTTAAATGAGTCTGTCATCCTTTCATCTCTTTTATATAGGTTTTTTTTGTGTGTTTTGCTTCCATCATCTTTTTATTTTTACTTGGTCATGTAATGTCTTTTCCTGCTCGTTATAAAGCACCCCAACTCTTGGTTTAAATTTCTCTTTGATTTCTTGGATCTTGTGGAAGACGTCTCTTGTTCTTCTTTTTTGTTGTTATCTTCTGTTTCTCTGCATTGATTGTAATAGTTTTCCTCGTCCCTGTTTACTAGCCACTGAACAGTTGCATTGAGGACTCTGCATCCTTAGCTGCAGCACTATTTGTAGTTGTCCTGTGCTGTACCCCAGTACCTCGTTGAGTACCATCCAACCTAGAAGTTTCATATTTTGGTATTATCTCTTGTTTCATTTTGGATTGTCTCATTATGGGGTTTTCATTGTAAAAGACATTCAAAAGGGGTTTACTGTATCTCCTTCTGTGCAGTACTAAAAAATATTTGCTATGGTGCCATTGCTATTGTCTCTGAGAATCTCTGCAAATGTCACGCACACACACGCCACTACTGCTGCTGCCCTTTAGCTGTTTGGCACATTTTAGCCTGGCTCCTCAACAAAAGCCTGACATGAGAGACCCTATGAGCAGGACTACTGCTGTCAGCATAACCTCTTGCCTCATAGGGACATACAATCCCACAACCATGGAAAAGTGCTTGCTTTTCTCATTTCATTTGTGAGGTTAAAATGCTTTCTGGGGGCATTTAGGAGGACTTTGTGAGAAATCACATTATGCATTATTTTAATAAAAATAATGTTCTATATAAATAATATTCTGCTGTGGAATTCTTTTAAAACTCCACTGATGGTGAAGGAGGTACACAGCACCCAGCTTAAACTTCCTTTCTCCAGAGTAAAATTTCTCCTTTAGTATTCATTAGTAATACCTTTATTGCACCACTAAAATACCATAAAAATCATTTCTGATATTTGATTTATAACATTATATTCCTTTATTGGACCACTACAATATCATTTCATGATTTATATTCTGTTTATTGTATAATTTGTTTTCATTGGTATATGTCAAGTTGGCTTTGACTCTGGCTCTGTTCCACATAAGGACCATGGCTTCCTTGACTTGAGTCAATCTACCTGTAATGTGGTCTTCCTCTTTTCCTGTTCCCTTCCACTTTAGCAAGCATTATTGTGTTTTCCATTAAGTCATGTCATCTCGTGGTATGTCCAAATTCCAGCACCCTCAGCTGATGCTTCTAGAAAGAATTCAAGGCTGATGTACTCTAGGATCTGTTCATTTTAATTTTTGGTAGTCCGTGATTTCATAGAATTCTCCTCCAGTACCACATTTCAAATGAGTTGATTTGTCTTCCTGTCAGTTTTCTTCACTCTCCAGTCTTCATACCAGTGCAAAGAAATCAGAAATATTATGGCATGGATGATTCTAACTTTGGCTATTGCTGTACTACACTGTTATAGTGCTATTATCCCACTTTCAACATCCTGTGGAATTCTGGGGTTTGCAGTTTAGAGAAGAGCTTTTAGAATTCTCAGTTAAAAAGCTCTTTGGCCTCAGTAAATTACAAACCCAGAATTCCACAGGATGCTGAAAGTGGAATAATAGCACTATAACAGTGTAGTGCAGAAATGGCCTTAGATGTTTGATTATACTGTACATCTTTATATTTGAGAATCTCAAGTCATTCTTTCACAGCTGTATTATTTGTTTCCTGGTTTCGACTACAATTTCCATTGATTTCTTGACTACAGATTCCATTTTAATCAATGACTGAGGCAATGTATAGAAACCAACCTCAATGTCTTCATCATGCACATTAAAATTATGTAAATCTTCTTTGGACATTATTTTGGTTTTCCTCATGTTTTTTTATTTATTTATTTATTTATTTATTTGTATCCGCCTCTCCATATGGATCGAGGCGGCGAACAACTTACAGATAGCATGTATTTCGAAACATTTCTATACATGCCCCCAACAAGCTGGGTACTCATTTTACCGACCTGCAAAAGGATAGAAGGCTGAGTCAACCTTGGAGCCCGGCAGGATCGAACTCACAACCTTTTGGCTTGCAGTACTGGCATTTAACCACTGTGCCACCAGGGCTCCTTTTAAGTGTCACACCAATTTTGTACCTCAGTAGTTGTTCCAAGCTAAACAACAACAACAACATCATAATGTTTCTTCGTGGATCATGAAGTTGTGTGTGTTTGTTTGTGTCTCCCTTAGTCTTGGAACTGATGGTGTTATAAAATATGCTGATAAGCTATCGCCGCACAAGTATTAAATAACACACAGCTTGAGTATGATATAGTTAGCATAAAAGATAATTATAATTAAATAATCTTGGCTTTCATTTATGCCTCTCCCCTACCAGCATGGTTTTTATACTGTTACTCCCATTAGGAAGAACAGAACTAGTATCACAAATACTTCAGGATATTTCAAAGCCTGACATGAAAAAATGCCAGAATCCCTCACTGAGGGGGCTTCGCTACATTCAGGCGTACAGAGAGAGATGCATTAACACATTAAAAATAAGCAGCCTCAGCTCTACTTTGCTCAAAGGTAATATTATTACAGCTGAAAGTATCTTGCTGCTTTCAACAGAACCTTTTAACATGAGTTTGCCTCATTATTTCTGCAGTTAAGTGAGAAATCATGTTGCATTGGGAAGCCTCAGGGGGAAAAAATGATGTTAAGCAGGAGAGCATAAGCACATCAAGAAAACAAAATGAGCCCTGTTAAGGTGTAATGAAGCTTTGTCTGTCTGCTGGCGCCCCCTAGGACATTTTACACACCCACAGCTGAAAAGAAAAAAAAAAAGTACAGTAGATATATGTCTTACTTATGTCATATAGGTCTATTACACCATAGATTTAAACTGCTAGTAATAATTCTGTTTCCACAGGGGATTCTCAGAGTAGTAGTGCTGTGAGAGGAAACTGGGAAATCCCAACTTGTATAGAAATTATGTAGAAGAAAAGAGGAATTTCAGCAGGTGTTGCTTGAGATGTCCTGGGTTTGTATATAAAATTGTTGCTTGATTTGTTGTGCGAGCACGAGGTAAGTAGCTGTTAGGAGAGATGAGAGAATGGGGTGTTGAAGTGGATGTGGATTTGTGGAATATTTGGGGAGATTTGCATGAGGAAGTTGGTGAATGATGGTTGGAAGTTTAATTATTTATTTATTTTTGTATCCCACCTCTCCACATGGATCGAGGCAGCAAACAACTTACAAATAGCATGTATTTCGAAACATTTCTATACATGCCCCCAACAAGTTGGGTACTCATTTTACCGACCTGCGAAAGGATGGAAGGCTGAGTCAACCCTGGAGCCGGGTAGGATCAAACTCACAACCTTGTGGCTTGCAGTACTGGCATTTAACCACTGCGCCACCAGGGCTCTCTTAATCTGAGTGAAAGAGTAGATTAGCCTGGGGTTTGAACAAGAGTGCTTCAAGGAAGAGAGGTTTGACTTAGGTCATTTCCACAGGACGGCGTCCTCCTGGCATGGGGATGTGAGAGGTGTGGGACCATTGCTATGTCCGCCATGGCACTGTAGGTGAGGACCCCCAGATATCATTTTGATATCAACCAATTCGGGCTTAGCTGGGCTTTTTACAGCCACCCCACTCCACGTGTTTGCGAGGTTCTCCAGACAAGCACGGACAGAGTACGGCCGCTAATGGTTATGCATTCCAGACCTCATTGAAGCCAGCAACTCAAGCCTCACTCGTAGCTTCAGGGAACTTCCATCTGCAAACTTCACAATAGCGGCACGGCTCTCAGCCGAGCCATTTCTTTATGTTGGGCCATCAACGTACCGGCCACGCTATTGTCATCAAGAGCAAATCCAATCATGTTAAATCTGACCTTTCCAAACCCTTTGTCCAGTGCCAAAATTCCTTTTGTTCTCACCTGGTTTGCCATAGCCGGTAGGCACAAACTCCCCTATAAAAACCCCGCATTTCCAAACGGTCTTTGGATTACTTTGGATCACCCTGGACTTCCATCTAGCCTTGCTGCCGCTCTGTCCAGTGAAGTTTTCCCCTCAGTTCTCCATAACGGAGTCTGTCTCTCCTCTTGGACTTCAGAACCCCATCTTTCTCTCCAGGACAACGAGACCAGGTGTCATATTACCTACCCCTACGCTCTCCAATTCTGCTTTCCAGTTAGCTAGTGTGTGTTGTTTTTATTTGCTGTTTGTCTTTCAATAAAATTGTTATTTTTGTTACTTTTAAACTTGCGTGCCTGTTCCCTGACCTGAAGCCATAGACATTGCGTTAAAGATCTCGCTAAGTTACCCAGCCTCTCATTTAGCCAAGAGAGTGCTCCAGCTAATTTCCCCCAATTGGTATTTTTATATTTGGCAATCTGGGCACCCCTCCAGGGACCCCCCAACTTACAGGGTAACACCATGATGACACTTCTGCATGATGTTGCAGTCCTGCCCTTCTCATGTCACCAACCGACATGATCACGGGGTATATCATTGACGGAAAAACTCCATCAATGACCCCTGATCATGCGAACCTTCCATCACAGCTGGCTATGTAGAAGAGCCGGAAGCGCAATGATGCTCTTCCTTCCCCACTGCAGCATAGGAAGAAGGCCAGCTGCAGTGTAGAAGGAAGGGGTGTGTCCCTCACACACCCTTCCGCAGGCAGCTGGTCGGGTGCAGAGAGAAGCACTGAGGACATACTTCCATCTCAGCAGAGGTGCTGCCAGGATTGTGATGGGACAATGCATGAGAGCATTAACCTGTAGAAAGGGCCTCAGACTAGGGTTGGAATGAAAGAAATAGGTTTGAAATGAGTGATTAGTAAAGATTGATTTAGCTTGAGAAGAAAGAGTATGGTGTTCTAAATGCTGTATTTAAATTTACAATCTTCTGTTTTTTATTTAAGTTCTGTAGATAAAGTTTTATTTTTATATACTTTTTGACCCTGGAATTTCCAGCATTCCAAGATCTTGGTTTCAGATAAGATGTCTGAGGTGGCAGCATTGAAGGTGGAAGGGTGGAATACTGTTGGGGATAAAAATGGTATAAATCCTTCTAGGAAGCTTAAGGTCATTTAGACTTAACCCAGAGTAAATGTCACACAAGACTGACAGGAGAAAGTCCTTACATGTGGTAGATGTAGGGATCAAGGAAAGCTCTCATTTGGGTTTGCAGAGGACACTGATAAAGCTTCACATTTGGTGGGTTAAGATTAAAGATACACTCATTTGGCCACAGTCCTGGGATTGCCTGCCACAGCCGGTGGCGGTGTGGTGGAATAAAGGGTTGGAAACTCCACCTATGATGTAGGCATTGGTGGGGTATAAGTTAAAACCTCAATGTTGCTTGCATGAGAAGCAACAGCTACTGAAATTTCCTCCTCTAGACAAGGAGCCCTGTCCCTTAAGTCACCTGCCAACCCTATTTTTAACATGACATTCACAGCATTTCCCCCAAAACTACAATTCCCAGGGTTCTTTGAGATTTTCCATGTCAGTTTAACTTTCCAAAATCCAGTGCTCTTTAAACTTGTTAGCACTGAGTACATGTTACTACTGAGTACATGTAATTCTTGTGTACAAATACCAAGTTATTATAGTGTTGTCTAGAAAACTGGCTTCTCTGTAGTGTGTACCAGCCAATGTATGTTCACATAAGGAGGAATTTTTATTTGCTTGAGCAAAAAGGTGCCTGGAAACAAAGTTCCTCAAAGTAGGCACACTAAAAAAAAGAATTAACAGATATTTATACATTTCTATATGATAATTTGCAACATCTTAAAACTACATCACAGCTACATCACTCAAGGGGAAATCAGGTATCTAAGTGCATGTATATTTAGCTAGTCTTGTACTCCCACCCCATAAAAAGTTTGGGGCAATTAGCACTATCTTTTAGTTTTTTTCAATTCAAATGTTTCATTCTTTTCTGCCAACTAGCTGGTATTTAACTGTTTTCTTTTTCATGTCGGGATGTTACAAATCACAGCCATCAGTGAGATTCTGTCTGGCTTTGTTTCCCCAGGATTTTAACTGTCGTTGTTTCACTCAGGAACCCATCATCCCCATGCTTCTCTATCAGTAGGACTGTAAATCTAGACTAAATATGAGTGCTTTTTTCCTTAATCTTAGTTGAGATATCAAGAAGTCAATGAAACCAAGATTTAAGTTGCCCTATTTCCTACCCACCAGAGATGTTTGCAAGGGGAACTTCAAATGGCTGTGGCTCTTCTAAAGTTTCAGTCAGGCATACTGAGGGAAACATAAGGAACAGTATATTTACAGATATTTCTGTACTGCTTTCTGGTAAAGTATTTAAAGTGATTTACAATTTAAAATCATATGCTACAAGTAGAGAAAGGAATGATGGGTGGAGAGGGAGAAAAGTCAATTCATGCACCAGTACTTTCATATCATCACTCAACAACAAGCTGAAATATTCACTGATGCAAGCAGTTCTGGGAGCAATTCTAGAAGCCAACTGGCAGCTGGTGGTCAAAACCAACTTGATGAAGGAGGTGGCTCCCTTCTCCCTCAGACGTAGTACAGTGGAAGAACCACATATGAAGACAGTTCTGGATGAGGAAGGGTCAAATGGCAATAATACCTCATTGTATTCCAGATGCAGTTGGATGAAATGCTGAGTGTTTGAAATATTGTATGTTTGGAGGTGTTACCCTGAAAATCTGGGGTTCCCTGAGGGACACCTCGATATGCTCCAAGTGATGGGAAAAATAAACTCAACGGAGCACAAGCAATAGCAATGCAAGAGGCAGGGTAACCTAGCGAGATCTTTTACCCAGTTTTTACGGGGTTAGGCCCAGTCAGAAATCACACAAAAAGCTCCAATGAATGACTTTATTAAACAGTAATAGCTCTCATCAATGCAAACACTCACACTCATCCAAGGGCTAAAGAAAAATAAAGAGTGGAAATAAGATAGAGAGAATGTTGAAGGATTCATAGTTTGGGTGAAACTGCACCTTTTCCAGAAGTCCTTGGTCTGGGAAGCAGCAAGAGAGAGAGAGGAAAAAAGGGAACTCAGCAAAGAGACGTTGAGGGGATCACACGGCTATCGGGAGGGGGGAACCAGTTGGTATGACCAGGAGGCATTCAAAGAACTAGTCAAAAACAGTGACTATTTGTAGGAAAAACTTACTTTGAGGGCAAATCCTCTCCTGAGGAGAACAAAGGGGACAGCAGCGGAAAGCAACTTTACACCGGCATCTTCTTTGATATTGGAAGATAACAAGGTGTTATCCAGGTATCAAAATCTTTTGCTGCTTTGGGTTGCACTGTGAGTTTATGTAGATGGATTTTGCCTGATAAGATTTTATTGCTTCTAGGCCCAACTTTGTGGGAAAACTCTTAATCCCTTCAAGTTGGCTCCTTAAAAGCTGAGGACCTTTTGTCTACCATGGGTTGGCACAGCTTGAGGTCTCCTGTGGCTACATGACGGGGGAGTTTACTGGCCTGATCTGGTTCTTTCTTTCCATTGTTGCCTACATGCTCATCCGGGTGACCTCTCTAGTGGGTTAGATTGATAAAAGTTGTAGACCCCAGGACAGGGTTTACCAAGGAGGCAACAGAGGCCAAAGAGCCAGCATGATGTAGTGGGTTGAGCATTGGACAGGACTCTAGTGACCAGGGTTCAATACCCCACTTGGCCATGGAAGCCCACTGGGTGACTTTGGGTGAGACACACATTGCCTTAGGGTCGCCATAAGTCAGAAACAACTTGAAGGCACACAGCAGCAGCAACAACAATGAAGACCAAAGAGGAAGAAATGCACAAAAGAATATCATGTGTAGGGCTGTCAGAGAGAAAAATGTAGGTGCCTTCTCTCTGTAAGAGGGAATTTCCTCAGGTGTCACTCATCACACAACCAGGTAGCAAGCAACACTTACCGAAATCCCATCTTCTATATAGCCATTAAAGAAACAGGAGTCATCTCCAGTTCTTACTCAGGCAACCATTACTGTCCTCCGTTGTCTATTTATTGTAGTTTGGTTTCATGGTAGAAAATGGTATTTTGGTGCATATGTGTGCAAGTCCAGTTGAATAGTTACTAGTTTACAGCAGAAATAGGAATGTTCCAGGGATCAATTTCTTGCCTCAGGACTTTCAGGAGATGCATAACATCCCCCACATTGGGGGAAAAAAACCCTCAAAACAAAATAGACATGACCAGAAGTCCACTTCTGGTTTTTGTGGGGGTTTTTTTGGAGCGGGGATTGCTTTAAAAGGTGCAGGAAGGTGAACCTTGTGTTAAAGGAAAATTACACCTTCTACAAGCTTCCAGGCATTTCTCCTTTAGTGTGTGTTTGATGAGGGGGGCTGGCAGAAAATACAAAAACAGCCTTGTGAGATTAGGTGGCTTATGGTTTCTAGTAAAGTTCAGAAAGTCTGCTCAGAAAGCAAGATGTTACAGAATGCAAAAAGAGGATGCAAAATTCAGCTGGTAGACAGAAACCAAAAGCGACCTTCCTGATTGGTTAGGTTGGAGTGGTGAGGGGGGATAGACAATCAGTGATGGAATTCATAGTCTGAAGGGGGAGGAAGGAGAAGGAAGGAAAGATCCAGCCAACATCCCAAAGGAAAGAAACAGCTGATGGAAATAAGTGACTTGAAGGAATGGTGACAAGTTATTGTCTACTTAAGGGACCTATACAGTCAAATTAACTGAATGCATTTATCTTTGGTTGCTCATGTCGTGGTTGTATATCTATTCTGTTTTCAATGCTTTTCTCCATTGACATGCTTACAGTTGGCCCTCCACATCTGTGGGTTTAACTTTCACAAATTTGATCATTTGCAAGTTTCTCCAATCTGTGTCCTCCCAGCCTCAAGTGCTTCTTTTCTGGGGGAACCTTCCATCTTGGTGGCTCCAACCAGGCCACACATCCCTTTAAGAACCTGCCTTTTTCTGGTCCTCTTCCTCCTCCACCAGCCACTGCCTGGCCAGCTTGATTTCTTAGCACCACAAACCCTCTCCCAGTGCCCCCGTATACCCAAGAAAGGAGATGAGTGAGAGGAAATATAAGGTCACCGTGCCAATCCACCCCCTTTCTGTCTCCTTTCCCTGACCTGGTTTGGAGGCTGGGTATATGATCTCCCCACCATGCCTTGCCCCCTCCTTCCCACAGACAGACACACAAATTTTGATATTTGTGGTTTTTCCACTTTTGCAGGGGTCCTGTGCCCCTAACCCTAGCAAATGCGGAGGGCCAACTGTATTTCAATAAACTTTCAGCCTTGTTATTTCATGTGGTGGTCTGTTTGGTTTTTCCCCAGACTGAACCTACCTTTGCTAGCCCTCATCTTCTCACTTAGGTTCCATCCTTCATCCCACCTAATTAATACCCCTTTGCTCATGAAGTTCCCACACATGCTTGCTAAAGCCTTTCTTTCTGTTTTTAGTTAGTCATTCCCTCTGCTAAACTCCCTCCTTCATTTCCCTGTCAAATACACAACAGCATTCACTGAGGTGAGCAGTATATTTATACAACTTCAAACAAGTCTTCAAAAATTAGCAATAACATCAGTCTCTTTAATTGGCCCTCCACCAAAGGCCTCATGGGAAAAAGCTGTATCCCAAACACAGTCAGTAGCATACAAGGATTTTGGCTGTTGCTTTCTTGCCAGAACTGCATCTAACTCGAGTGTCCACATCAGTTAGATTAATACATTTCTCGATGAAATCAGTCCTGACAGCAGGGAACCTATCTATTAGAGGAAATAATTTAAAGGATCAGAGAGTAGCTTGTTAAAAGCAGTCAAATGCTGGCAGAAACATAAATGTTTATTGGCATTGTTATTCTCCCAGAGGTAAATAATAGGCAATTTAATGAATGCAGTATGAAATATTATTTCTGTTATTAGTGCCTTTGGTTTGATCACAATAAACTGAGAATGAAAATAGAGGGCAAGTGGGGAAAAACACTGTCCTTTGAGGAATTAAAAAATAGAAATGTTGAAGATAGAAGACATGTAAACTAGACTTGCAAGCTAGAGCCAGTGTGATCTGAGGCTGGCATCTTGTATTTTGTGTTTATTGCTTGGTTGGCAGTTTTACAAATCTGCCAGAGTCTTAAGATCCTTGGGGGGAAGTTTTTTTCTAAGTCCCACCACCATCATAGGCCCATCTGGTGAAGACACAGGTGAGGGCCTTCTCAGTGGCTGCTCCCAGCCTTTGCAATTCACTTCCACAGGAGGTTAGATTGGCCCCCTCTTTCTCTCCTCCTTTCACTAGCAGGCAAAAACATTTTATTCAAACATCCGTTTAATGATTAATTGGTTACAGGGAGACTTTTTTATGATCTGTGTGTGCTCTGTTTTTAATGTTATCATTATGTTTTTAAATGGTTTCATACTTTTTGAAATTGATTTTTTTAATGTGATCATTTTTGTCTGAAATTTTTAATCATCCGGTTTTTAGCTTATCTTGTCTTCCCTTTTCATGAGCTGCCTTGAGAGCCAGGCCATTTCCACACTAGCCTGTTATAGTGCTATTATTCCACTTTCAACATCCTATGGAATCCTGGGATTTGCAATTTGAGCCCCCTCCCTAAACTGCAAACTCCAGGATTCCATAGGATGTTGAAAGTGGAATAATAGCACTGTAACAATCCAGTGAGGAAATGGCCCCACTGTGGTATAGGGGTTTAAGCATTGAACTATGACTCTGGAGAACAGGGTTCGAATCCTCACTTAGCCACAGAAACCCACAGGGTGACCTTGGGCAACTCACATTCTCTCAGCCTCACAGGAAGACAAAGCCACTCCCCTGGAACAAATCTTGGAAGAAAAGCCCATGATAGGTTCACCTTAAGTCAGAAATAACCTGAAGACAACAACAAGAAGGTGGCTTAGGTCCCATGCCCGGAGAAAGGCAACACATGCACATGCAGGTGTATGCACATGCATACACAAGCATATGATTTATACCCTGCCTTTCTCTCAAGACTTGGCCTCCACAACAAGTTTAACTTTAAAAAATATAGATAAAAAGACAAAAGTTACAATATTAAAATACAATTAAACAAATTATAAAATTAAAACATAATTAAAGTGCAACTAAAAACACACACAAAAAAGCTCTTACTCAGCAGCCTGGAACTTGTCAGAAACACACCCGAATAAAAAAGGTTTTGCCTGTTAGTAGAAGAAAACCCTGGATGAGAAGAGAATTCCACAGGCAGAGACCAACCATTGAGAAAATCTTCTCCCACTCTCCCAAGAAATATGCTTTGCTTTTACTCATTTATTTATTAAAATATTTATACTCCGCTCTGTATCAAAATGATCTCAGGGGCGCTTACAAATAACATTAAACCAATATGTTAAACAGATTAAAACAATAAAAAGAATTTGAATAAACTAAAAACTTAAATGAGTTAAAAACAGATATATTGTATATACTCAACTATAAGTCTGTCTCACGGATAAGTTGAAGGCTGGTTTTGGCGCCAAATGTGAAATTTGCTATGACCCATGAATAAGCTTTGGGGCAAGAAACAAAGGATGTAGAGGATGAAGCAAAGAAAATGGCAACTACAGTAGCAGTGATGCCAACTTTAAATTTAATTTGCTAATTTTGCCTGATTTTAGCCCAGATCCTTGAGAAGCTGACAAGCATATACAAATGTTTTATTCAAAATCTTTAAAGCCGGATTCCTCATCACCAGAATATCCAAATAATAGTGGCTTTAAACACACAGAAGTGGGCTGTTGGGCCTTTTTGGCAGCCTGGGTTTCCTTCTTCCTTTTACCACAAGCTGGATGGGCTGGCTTTGTGCCCCAAGCCAGCAGTTTGCTGGGTTGCTGTGTTACCCTGTTCTCTGGGGGTCCCGGGAGGGGCGCCCAAATAACCAAAACGCAATAACATAACTTGGGGAAGTTAGCTGTAGCACTCACTAAAGCCTACGAGAGGCAGGGTAACTTAGCAGGGATCTTGTAACCCAGCGTCTACGGGGTCAGGTCAGTCAAGCAGTCAGACAGTTTTAAAATAGCAAAAATGATGTTTTTATTAAAAGACAAACAAACAGTAAAGACACCACAATCACACAGCTAATGGAAGAGTTAGAAATAAGGATTTTGGGGGGAAATGGGTGATACGAGACCTTTCTGGAGAAGCTTGAAGATGGTAGGGAAGAAACTCAGCGTGGTTGCCAAGGGGAGCTCGCCAGACAAAGCGGCAGCAAGGTGGGATGGAAGTCCGGAGCAATCCGAGGTGTTCTCAGAATCAGGGGGTTTATATAGGGTGAATTGTGACTGCAGGCCATGCCATACTCGGTGAGAACAATGCGAGTTTGGAGCGGGACAAAGCTTTGGAAAAGGTCAAGTTTAACATGATCGGCTTAGCACTGAATCAACAATAGTGTAGCCAGTATGCAAATGCAAGGTGCTTAGTCCGGCTTTGTAAGACTATCAGCTCAGGGCTGGGCGCCTTTGCTAGTATCGCGCTTGAGCAAAAGGGTGTTTGCAGGAGAGGTCCTTGAAGCAGCAGAGTGGCTTTGTTTTGCCTGCCTAAGTGGAGAATGGAATGTCTAACAATTACTGGCCGTGCCTGTTTACGTGCTTGTCCGGAGGCCTCTCAAACACGTGCAGCGGGGTGGCAGAGGAAGGCCGAATGGTTTTGATATCAAAAGATATATCAAGTGCTATCACCAGGTAGGCCTGGGCCGAAGTAACAGCTGACTCCCCACTCCCTTGACCCCACTGCCAACTGGGGCGATTGATCTTGATGTTTTTTCAGTGACCTCCAGGAAGCCTGAGCTGCCAGCGAGGGAGGGGAGTGAGTGGGTCAAGGCAGGGGATCATTGAAAAGCAACCCAGCAAACTCCTCCATGCTTGAGGATTCCTCCTGTGCCCCTAAATCTAGCAAAGGTGGAGCGCCAACTGAATGTTTTTGTCCATATCAGCTTTGATTTCTGTAATCTGGTTTGAATCCCAGTTCTGGAGGGTAAGTAAAGTATTAATAAAACCATTACCACTACATTAGAGAACCAGAATTGGCAAGTAGCCAGGCTGAGCAGGGCATTTTGGGAGCTGCAGATCAGAAAGTAACTTTCCTCAGTGTTAGTAAAAGTTCAGTTTCACTAGAACTGAAGTCGCTTACTGCCTCTCCAGGCAGGATGTTTGTAGTCAGTCAGGAAGACTAATATTTGGAAAACAAAGTAAGGAACTTCTCAGAGATGGAGATGCTAAGAGACAATCTCCATATACTGCATATACTAATTTGAATGAATAGACGCAAATTGAGAAATAAGACTATAGTTGAAATACAAATGCAATACATCTCACTATAGTGAGCAAGGCTGTGACCAACTGACCTGTGTGGCTGCCCACGGCCAACAGTAACTTCTCTTACAGGTTCTTCAGCTCTGAATCTTTGAGGAGACAGAAGGTGAGCTTGTGTTTCAGAGATTAAGGTTGATTGTTTGACTGAACTGCTTGAAGGCTTGTGTGGGTGTTGTTGTTTTTTTTAATTTTAGGGACTTAGAATTGGAAAGGAGGAAGAAGAAAACCAAACCGAGCACTAGTTCTGAGTTTTCAAATTCTTATAATAGTTCTTGTTGAAGGACCAAGGCTAGCTCTCTCAACCTCTTCCTATTCTAGACAACAATATAGAGCTAAGTTAGCTCCTTTTCATGGTTCTTCCTGGAAAGCAAAAAGTGTAACCTTTCACATTGGCTCCTGATTGCTGGTTTTGACCCTTTAAGAGTTTGTCTCCTTCCCTCATACTTTATCCTTTGTTACAGCAGCCCTGCTTCACATTCTACCACTATCTACAATGCAGATGGTGAGCCAAGGAGCCATAGAAGTGGTGGCATTCAGGCTGTAGAAATTGCCCCACTGAGATCCAATCCACTTCCGTTCCGTATCACTCATAGACTGTAATTTTAGTAGGACTTTCTCCAATTATTTGATATTTGCATGCTCATTTGTTTATGTTGTTTGTCATGTTTTTCATTCTTCATTTTTTCCAATGGACCATTTATGAAGATATAAAAGCAAGACAAAAAAACAATAAATTGTAACAACCAAATTTCAAACCTCTGAGGGAGAGTGGGATACCTATTCCAGAGTGGATAAGGGATATACTTATGTAACTGTCCCTTACAAGTAAACAGGGAAAAATGTGAAGTCAGAGATATACCAAATCTGAGTATTTCTCTTTTTGCTTAAATAACACTACCAGAAATGATTTTTGCATTAATCTAGGTGGGAGACATCTGTTCTCTTTAAAGGTTTTGAAATTACATCTAGTAGATCTTCTAAATTTAGTACCCTTACGTCCAACAAAACACATTGCTAGGAACAATAGTTCAAGAACAGCTCCTCAGCAGCTGCAGGCTCAGGGAATTGAGAGTTAATTAGCCTATTTATTGCAGATAATTATGCATATTATTATAATTGAAGGAGTACCACTTCTATGGCTGCTGTGCAGTTTTTCCAACCATTACAGTTGATTATAGAGTTCTCCTTATAGGAAAGACAGGCAAATGCATGAAGAAACTTATGTGAAATGATTGGACATATGCTTACAGCATCTGAAGTTCTTGCTGCTAGCCTCTAGAGAACAAAACTAGGATATTTACACAGAGCTGTTGCTTCCTGCAAAATTCTTCACTGCTTTATAGATCCACCTGCTTTGGAAGAGGAACAATAAGCAATTTAAATGACACATTCAAAAGAGATGGTTCATTTTATTTCCATATTAGCTACAACTTTCTCACTCTTCCTCTAGTGGGCTCAGGGCGGGATATAGATCTACCTCACAACCATTGGCAGTAGGTAGACACTGATGGACCAGAAATGGACTAGGAAGCTTCATGGTTAAGTGGGAACTTGAACCCATGTCTAACCAATGCTAGTCCAAACAGAGCTTGTAAAGCTTACCTTTTTGGACTCCAGATTCCAGAATCCCCCAGTCAGCATTCCAACCCAGAGTAGGTAATGTGGTATTCTCTAGAAGTTCTGGACTATGAATCCTACAGTCCCAAGATTGATGACAAAATGGTCAAGAACTATGGGAGCTGTGGTCTGAGATACCCAGGGAGTGCCAAGCTTCCTATCTCTCCTCTATACATTTGTACCATACTAGCCAAGAGAGCAGCTGGGGAAAAATAGAATATCTTGGATATCTGGGTGTGAAACATGCAGGCTGAAAATCTGAACTGCTAACAGTTTTTCACACTGCGATGACAGAGTTTAGATTTTGGTTAATGTATTTACCTATGGCAGCAGTGAGCAAAAGGTAGTCCTCCAAATGTTGTTGGATTGCAAATGCCAGTAGCCCTAGCTAGCATACGCAATGGTGTGGGATGCTGGGAGATGTAGTCCAACATCTAGGGGATCACATAATTATGGGCCTTATGGGAATTTAAAGCATTACAAAATCCTTACATGCTAATAAGCAAACAGTCTACACATAACAAAATAGGATATAATATGAGTTTAGTCTAAACTATCTCTCAGTGAGGGATCCTTTATAGAATAGTGCCTCTAATTGCAAAGACTAAAGATCCCTGAAGGCCTTCAAATTTCTCTCTACTCAGCCAAAGAAAATCTTCTTGGATTTAATACAGGTTAAAGCAAAAATAGAAACACAGTGCTTTAATCTAGAAAAACTCACAATAAATTAAGGTATATTCATTGCAAAACTCGGTGGACTCCAACATTTTCAGCAGTTTCCAGACCTAGCTGGAATTGATGTATAAAGCCAGCTCTTTCTGGTATGTATTTAAACAATTAAACACAAAAGCACAAGGAGAATAGATATTTTATTTTAAGAAATATTTCAACTTCCTTCTAAATCAACCTTTCTTTGTACCCATAATTCAGAAAAGCTCACAACAGAAATAAAAAGTAGCTAGGTCAAAATAACATTAGGCTGTAACCTTTCAGTTGTTTGTTCCAAACCAATCATGTTTTTCAGGGCTTAAACTTTAAAATAAGAAAAAAATTAACTTTCCAAAATTAATGAAGAAGAAAATCTTTTGGGGAATAAGTGAAGAAATGCTTTGAAGAAATGCTGACCTAACAACCCCAGTCTGGAAATACCCAGCTACCTCATCATAAACATATATCACATTTATTTGTAAAAAGAAATGAAAACTCCTAATTTAAAAAAATCAGATTATTCCAGAGGACAGAGGTTAACAATCCTGCCTCTTTGGCAGCACAAGGCTGTGCTTACTTCTATGTATGTCTGCATCCAGAATTAAAGATGTTTGGAAGGCAACAGTTCTGGAAACAGGGAATGTAATTTGAGTGTATTAATGGCAAAGAGAGGAGAAGTGCACTTAACCCCTTCCTCCATTCCATTTCCCCTATGCAACTCCTTCTCCATCTGTCACTTCCGTCAGCTATGTGAGCCACCTAAGTGTGGGAACCAAGGTGGGGAGGAAATGACTGGAAGAGGAATTCTGAGGAGTAAAACAGGAAGCATGAATTCTGTCTCCCTTCTGCCATTTGAGAACTTCCTGGCAAGGACTAGGGTATATTTGTCCATGAGGATCTGTCAGGATCATAGACAAATCAGAAGTACAATTCTGTTACACTGTTCCTGCTTTGCCTCAGTAGATCCTTTTCAAGAGAAGCTAAGTGGGCTGTACTTGAAGACCTCTACTTGGCACTGAAGCACAAGGTAAATTTCAAATAGAAAACCTGCTCCTATAAAAGGTGGTGGGTTGGGCCCTTTGAAATCCCTTTCTGGTTGACAGCTACATAAGAGCAGCTTGTTATTCCTATACTGCTCAAACAGCACCCTTCAAAATTTTCAAGAACAACTGCTTATAATGTGGCTAGAATCCAATCTCCATCTTCCAAAAACTGCACAGAACCCTCTACAACAAGATGAACTGAACAGTTGTAACAATAGTTACGTAAGTAATAGTTAAGCATGTCCAATCATTCATGTTGTCCAACCACACAGGTTCAAATGCGCATGCTACTTGGTCCAACTCCATTAAACTTGAAACTCCTAAAAGGAAACAATGCCAGCATTCCATTTATCAAAGGGTTGTGGGAGTCATGTGGCCCTCTAGATGTTGTTGGAGTGCAACTCATAGCATTCCCTATTGGCTATGCTAGCTAGGCCTGCCGGGCCTTGTAGTCGAACAAGATCTGGATGGCCACTGGACTCCCACCCTTGCTTTATCATTCAGGGATGAGAAGCAGGGCAGGAGGGGGAAGAGTACAAGTCATTTTTTTGTTGAATAGACAATAATAGTTTATGTACACTTGCCTGGTGGGTAACTCTTGGGATCAACACAGGACTTTTCTCTAAATTCATCTAAGTCATAGAATGGTCCCAGTTGTGGTCCAAGAGGCAGGGCAATCCAGACAGACCTTATACAACTGGAATGGGGCTCTCGGTCATTACAGGATTACTTTTTATTAAAAAAAAAATTCGCTCTCACCCAGGCACCCTCCATATGTATTGGACTGCAACACTAATTGCTCCTAGCCACTGTGACCATGTTATCTGTGGATAATGGTTACTGTGGCCTCATACGTTTCAGCAGCACTGGAAAGGTTGTGCTACAACATTTGACAGTACTGAAGTTTAACAAACTAGACAATTTGCTTCTTCTAGAAGTCTTGGTGGGAGCAGGGATAGTGTTTTCAACCTTTTAACATAACAGTCCTGTCATATGTAGCCACAAAATGTGCATGAACAGCTGATCTTAATCAAAGGTTTATTATCTCCCCTGGCTGGGCATTGATTGCTTTCAGGAGCCCAAGTGACTTGCTCTATTGCACATGTGACTGTTTAACACTCTCTCCCTCTCACATACCAGCTGTGTGAAACACCCCTGAAGATACAGCTCCTGTTCAATTATCCGCAGCTATGTAGGGTGCTGATGTCACTTTTGAACAAAGTTTAAGCTAAGTAGATTTGGTCAGAATTTAAAGCATCTTAGGAAACTCATAGCCTTCCAAATGTTGTTGGAATGCAGTGTTCATCATCCATCACTCTTAGTTCTGCTGGCTAGAGCTGATGGGAGCTGCAGTCCAACAATATTTAGCGTGCTACACTTTCCTTTCCCTAGCTTAAATAGGTGTTTCTTACTTACCCACTTACTTTGTGGATTTCCTACCCAAGCTTACAGATGCTAAAACTAGAAGCGTGGTTTAGAGTACAAGGGACAGCAGAAGAGGCCTTATGTCTCACAATTTTTAAAAGTTATCTTTTGGGGTTTGTTTTTCAGAAGAAAATTTTGAGCAGCAAGGCAAAAGGAATTGCAACAATCTCCTATTCTGAACTAAACATCACGTCCTTTGCTGTTGTTCAATTTGGATGATCAGATGCAACTGTCGTTTTACAATAGCAGTGTTTAGGTCCCATAAGAACTCCAGGAGCAAACTCTTTAGAAGATTTTCCATAGGCACAAATTGTAAGATCTGCTGTGGGGAGTCAGAGTCAAGTAAAGTGCTCATGAGTTTATTCAGCTGCTGCAGGTATTGGAAAACTGGATCTGGAAGACCTTGATAGCCAACACACAGCAGTACTGCACTGGTCCCCAAAGGCTGAGATGATATGGGACAGACAAATGAAATGCGCTGGAAACAGCTGTGCAATATGAAAACTAAGCCAGCCATGAAGCGTGTAAAACAGGAAAGAACAGGCAGAACCAAAGCATTTCCTTTCTGAAGCTGAGGAAACAAATGCAAGAGGCATTCCAAAAGTTGCTGTTGGTACTTTGGTTCTCCATCATGAAGTAAGGAACAGCTGAAAGCTGAGAGAGATCCTGACTCCAGCAGTTTAACTTCTAAACCAGATTGACTTTCAGCATCACAGAATGATGGCAACCCCACAATCAAGCATTTTCTCTGGTCAATGCAATCTTCATTTGAAGCCTCTTTATGAAATTCCACAAGGTCTGCCAATTCAGATAGTATCAAGCGTTCTGTAAGAACATGGCAAGATTGGCATTCCTGCTGCATCAGTCTCATGAGGGTGTCAGCACTCGCTTGTCCAACTAAAGATTTCTCCAGGGCTTCATTGAGGCTTTTCAAGGCTTCACCATCACAAAAGGGAGAACATGTAACTTTTGGCAACCTCCGCCCCTCCAAGATATACCACAAGTGATAGTCCTGGATACAAGTTGTCCCTTCTAAAATACAGCTTCTGCCAGCATTACCAAGAGAGTGTTCTTCAGCCCAGTGGTTAAGACAGCCCTTTATTACTTTATTTTCCCATGAAAGGGACTCCATCAACTTCCTTTCATTGTATGTGCAAAAATATCTGTTCCTCTGTCCACACCATTTAGCATTCATACTGCAGCCAGCATGGGGCCTCTTCACTAGCCAATTGTTTCTAGCAATTGGTTTCACCTGGAACCTCTGCAGAAAAAACTCTACAGCACAATCCCGTAAAACATTCAGTCTTGCTCGTTCCACCCCATCCATGGACTCAAAGAGTCTGAGGTTGTCTAAAATTGTCTCTGTTTGGTGCCAGTGAAAAAAGGAACAGCATTCCTCATGAACTTTAAGGAAAGATTGTGGAATTAAGTGTTGGGGGAAAAGGGCTTTCTTCACCATTTCTGTTCCAAAGTTCTGCATCATCCTGGACAAATGTGAGTGAGCAGTCTCCCTGCCCAAATAGCGAAGGCAAACCACATACACTTCAGAGTTCCCAGCTTTACTGGTAGCTGGTTTAAAAACATGAACCTCCTCAAAGGAACAGTTCAGCAGAAACAGCAAGTTGACAGAACAATGTTCAAACAAAGTGAACATTTTCAGAACAAACGAGCCCCCAAGGCCAAGAGTCATTAAAGCAGTGACAGTTTCACAATAATGTAAAGAGGAAACAAGTGCTTCTTGTTCACCTGGGTTTCCTTGGCAATCAAAACTCCCATCAGATGTGACCAGGTGAACACAGGCCATGTTACTGATGAACTGCTGCAGTCCTGTGAGATGTTTCAGGGTCATGACATCTCCTGTATTCTCAGGGCCAAAATACCACCAGGGCAAAGTGTTTGCAATAAGTCTGTCATCCATAATCACCATGAGGGTATCATTTGCTTCGTGATATGGGTTCAAGGTATTGGCTACCCAATTCCAATCACATGGGACACGATGAGACTTTAGGTAGTGGTTGAGACTGGCTATAAAGGCACCAGGTGCTTCACAAAGATGAACAGAGTTGAGTTCTCCATTTTGAAGCGCTTCACTTGGGAGCAAAGGAAAGGTGCATAGGATCTCATGGAACTTGCACCAAGCCTGGGTACACAACTCAGCATTTACAGACTTCTTGAGATGAGCAATGATTTTCCCAGCTTTGTTAGTGAAGGATGTGTGTTGATGCCACTCATCTAACTTCTTGTCACTCAGCTTGTTCTTGACTTCGTTTAGAGAATTTTTCAGAGCCACAAGAGAACTGAACTCTTTGTGATCACAGGTAAAAGCCTGGTTGGGATCAGGAAGCTGCCATTCATTGTTGGGTGGTCTGGTATACAAAAATTGCTTCTGAAATAGCTTTTCAGTCTCAGCAATGATATCAGGATCAAACTGGTCAAGGGTTGTTGTCTGATCAGTAGACATTGCCTTCTTTTGTTTGCTCATTCTCAGATGGAGGCAAACCCTAGGGAAGAGAGGAAAAAAACAAAGGAAAAGAACCAATGACCCAATATATTCCACCATAAAGTTACCTCACAGATCAAAGGACAAAACAAATGCAGAGGGGTTCCCCACCCCATTATTTGGTTAGGAAAGAGAAGGGTCTGTATTTATTAACATGCGGAACAAGTGAGAAATAGATACAGTAACAAGCTGCAGCCTCACATTCAGGCAACATGGATACAGTATTCCTGGTTCAATCGTCATGAAGAAGAAATGGGCATAATCCAGCCCTCCAGAGGTTCCTGGACTGCAACTTCCAGCATTCTTCACCATTGGCTATATTGCAAAAGTGTGCAAACACCAAGGATTGGGTGGCCACATTGACCCCCACAGGAGGTTTCAATACCATGTGTCTTTTAAAAAAAATCTTTTTTTGGGGGGGTTAAAATGTTCCCCACACTCCTGGATGGGAATTCTACCACATTTTTCTCCTGCTTCCCCATTTTAGCCTGAGCAGAGGTCTTCTTCTAAGAAGGAAGGAAGACAGAAGTTGACTTTGTGAGGCACTGGAGGATTCAGAAATAACTGTTGTAGGGCAACACTTTCTACACTACAATATACTAGCTCAGATTGGTAGCAGGCTATATGTGGAGGGCTGCATTTTGCTCACCCATGACCAAAGCAATTATTTAAACTGTGCATAACTCTCCCCACTGAAATCATGGGATTTCCAGGTACTTAGATGAGATGGGAATTGTGTCCATGGCTTTTTGCAGAGTAACAGAAGAAAAGCAGCTAAGCCCCAGAATATTCCTGCTGTGAGGAGTTTACTATCAAAATTTTGCCAGCGGGAATGACAAGTGGAGGGCAGAGTAACAAGGGATGAATGTAAGCAGATGCAGTTTGTGAACACTCTATTAAAAAGCTGAAGTAATAATTCCCAAAACATTGACAGAAGACAGTTTATAGAATATGTAGTCAGTTTCTCTTACTCAGCTGAAATGGCAGATGCTGCATGTATCTCAATGCAGCATATGAAATCTAATCACAGACTACAGATCTTACTTTTTTTATAGCTTTCACCACACTAACATAGGCTGTAATACAGAAACATTTCCACTGAAATTATGATACCTATACACACTTAACTGGGAATAAGTCTCCCTTGGGCTGACTTTGTTACAGATGTGTATAAGGTTGACCCTTAGCCTATCTATTGGGAAATAAACCTGACTAAATTCCATTTGGACTTATTCCGACAGTGGTAGATATTAGTCACGTGGGTTTTCCAAAAAAAGAAATATATAGAGTGCTTCATATAATGTCATCTGATTAATCATGTTCGGTTTAAATGTTATACAGGCATTAACTGCTTTTTGACAGACCGCTTTTCGATGATTTGCTCTTTCAACCCATTTCAATTATTCGATGCATGGTCTGCTCTCTGGACCACACATACAAACTGAAAAGGGCTAAAAGAGTGGATTGGAAAAATTGCCCTCCATTCCAGCAGCTCTGGTTCCCTAGCAGGACAGCAAAAGAGACAGCAGGTGGGCAGAGAGGAGAAGGAGCAGTGAGCAAAACGCTGGTGCACCTGATAAGTTTCCACCTTCCTCCTCTCCCTGCACCTGAGGAGTTGCTCTGTGGGTGCAAATGAATGTGTGTGTGTAAAACACATTATTCCCTTACAGTGGGAGGCATGAAAGAGAGAGTGAGAGAAAGAGAGTCCCTAGTGGTGCCTTTCTACAAACTGGGGGCAGACGCAGCTTCTCCATCCCCATGTTCCTGTCTCTTGGCTTCTTGGCTGTTGAAGAGATCCAAAGGAGAGGAATCCAGCCACAGTGTAAAAATAGGGAAAGACAGTGGGGTGAGGAGTGGGAGATACAAACTTTCTTTCTTTAGCTAAAAAAAAAAGGACTGAGTTCTCCTTTTTGACAATGCTCTAGTCCAAAAGCTGTCGAAGAAGCAGGGGAGGCCTGTATTCAAATATACTCAAAGCTTTACATGCACATTATTTTATTGGAATATATGTAAAAGCATAAAAAGAACAGCATATACTTCACTTATATTTTAAAAAGAATAACTTCACCTGAAAAAACACTATTTTATAGGGCATATTCCTAAAGAGAGCTCTGCCCCATGTAACTCATACCAACAGTTTAATTTAATTTTGTTGAGGTATAATAGTAGTTACTTCACTCTCACTCTCTGCACTAGTTAGTTCCATTTCAAGTGGGAAATATCTGATTAGGAACAACAAACTGAACATTCTGTTTCACTAGAGGATGGATGTGACTTGGTGCGAAAAGGTAAGTTATTACATTTTGTCTTGATTACTTGTGACTAACTGAGAAGAGTTTGTGAAATGGAAACAAGCTTAACAGTGTGTCCACTGTTTAGACTATTCCTCTGAGCATTCACATGTTTCAATGCTTGTCTTGGAAAAATACCTACAAGTTATTAATAATTATAGTCTAAATCCTGTTGTTAGTTCAGTAGACCTACTGAATCAATAGGATCTATCTACATTTTGACTCACCACTCAGCAATTGATTGAGTCGCTAGTTCAGACTAACCAATAGTTTGCCAACTTATATTGTCAAATTTTTTTTTTTAAAAATTAAATTTTGGGTATGATGCAAATTTTTTTAGCTTGTTTAACTTTTGTACCCAGCCATGAGTCTCAGACTGGGAAAAAGGTAGGTATACAATAATAAACATAATACTATATACTGTGTGTGTGTATACATGCACACATACAAACACACACATCAATAATAATAGTAGCAGTAGTGATGCATGTCCTACTATTATCCCATCTAAAATGAGCACTTGTGGTACCTGATATGGAAATTTTGCCACAGAATAATATACCACATCTATGCCAGGTAAGAACTGCAGCTTAAGTCAGCTTTCAGGCTACGGTCTAACAGACTCACCTATCAGAAGAAACAGAGTGGTCCTCGTTGAAAGTCTTTTTTGCACATGCTGTAGGTTGGCCTCAATCTCTCCTATTATGGGGAGCTGGGGACAAAAGTGAAGGTTTCTGCAGAAGAAAAACCAACTTACATTTCAGTTTTAAGGAGCTATGTCCCAGGGAACCTAAAGCTCCTTGAAAATTTATCACTTAAATTGGCACATTTATAGTTTGCCTTTCAGTTAAGAGCCTCAGGTATGAGTAACAAAATATATGGAAAACAAATATGAAGTAACACTACGAACATACCCAAGTTTCAGAACAATTCCAGTGAAGATACATGAGTGGAGATATTAGCATAACTAGCAGAAACATCAGGAAAAAAAATCAGTAACAGTAATCAGCACCCTCAAACCACTTAAGAGGGTACCAGAAAGGAGCAAAACAACTTCCCCAAGGAAATTCCACAGCAGGGAGCGGGAAATGCAGACTGTATAACCTACTGCTCAGGTGCCACCACAAGGCAGACGATGGCCATTTCCTCCTATGTTGTTATAGTGCTATTATTCCACTTTCACCATCCTGTGGAATTCTGGGGTTTGCAGTTTACTGAGGCCAAAGAGCTCTCTGGCTGAGAATTCTGAATGCCTCTCCCCAAACTGCAAACTCCAGGACTCCATAGGATGTGGAAGTAGCCTATATTTTGAACTACCATACTTAAAACAATGACAGCATATGAAGCAGTGTTGCTAATGATGCGTTTTTAAGGCAGAATATTAATAAAGGTTAACAGATCCCATCTGACCATGGAAGCTAAGCAGGGTCAGCCCTGGTTAGCACTTCGAGGGGAGAACACCAACAAATACCAGATGCTGAAGACTCTATTTCAGAGGAAGAAACTGACAAAACTACCTCTGAGTATTCCTTGCCTTAAAAAACTCTACGAAATTTATGGAGTCCCCCAAGTCGGCAAGCAACTTGAAGGCATATACAGTCCTCCCTCCACATTCGCTAGGGTAGGGGGACAGGACTCCCATGAAAGTGGAAAAACGATGAATAACTCCAGGCCCTCCCAAACCATATTTAAAACACAAGTATGGTCACCCTATTCAACCCACCGTGGATTCCTTTGAGGCACCAGGGTTCCTTCACAAGGCAGAAGTGGGAGGCCGGTGGGGCGGACTGCCACCTCCACTGCTGCCCCACACCATTTTTAAGAGGGACTTACAAGCCTCGTTTGCAGTTTCTCAGTCTCACAAGGCTTGCAGTCCCTATTAAAAATGGCATGAGGATGCCGCAGAGGGGACAGCAAATAATCCATCAATAATCAAATCCACAAAAATGAAACTGGAAATGTGGAGGGCTGATTGTACACAACAAACGTCATTGACAGACACACCTACCTTCCCGCACACTCCAGAAAGAACATTGGGCTTGTTGCAGAACACGTTGTAAGTCACAAGAACAATACACCTGACTTAAGGTAACTTGGTTTGCTTTCTAGCAAACCTTCCTCCATTGCCAGATTCAGGGGCCACTTCTGCACTAGCCTGTTATGCACCATTTCCGCAAGAGCCTGTTATAGCGCGATGATTCCACTTTCAACCTCCTCTGGAATCCTGGGGTATGCAGTTTTGGGAGGGGCCGGCCGGCCCCTCCCGAAACTGCAAACCCCAGGATTCCAGAGGAGGTTGAAAGTGGAATCACCGCGCTATAACAGGCTCGTGCGGACATGGCCATAGTGAGGCCTTTGAGACCCCTCCCTAAACTGCAAACCCCAGGATTCCAGAGGACGTTGAAAGTGGAATCATCGCGCTATAACAGGCTCGTGCGGACATGGCCATAGTGAGGCCTTTGAGACCCCTCCCTAAACTGCAAACCCCAGGATTCCAGAGGAGGTTGAAAGTGGAATCATCGCGCTATAACAGGCTCGTGCGGACATGGCCATAGTGAGGCCTTTGAGACCCCTCCCTAAACTGCAAACCCCAGGATTCCAGAGGAGGTTGAAAGTGGAATCATCGCGCTATAACAGGCTCGTGCGGACATGGCCATAGTGAGGCCTTTGAGACCCCTCCCTAAACTGCAAACCCCAGGATTCCAGAGGAGGTTGAAAGTGGAATCATCGCGCTATAACAGGCTCGTGCGGACATGGCCATAGTGAGGCCTTTGAGACCCCTCCCTAAACTGCAAACCCCAGGATTCCAGAGGAGGTTGAAAGTGGAATCATCGCGCTATAACAGGCTCGTGCGGACATGGCCATAGTGAGGCCTTTGAGACCCCTCCCGAAACTGCAAACCCCAGGATTCCAGAGGACGTTGAAAGTGGAATCATCGCGCTATAACAGGCTCGTGCGGACATGGCCATAGTGAGGCCTTTGAGACCCCTCCCGAAACTGCAAACCCCAGGATTCCAGAGGACGTTGAAAGTGGAATCATCGCGCTATAACAGGCTCGTGCGGACATGGCCATAGTGAGGCCTTTGAGACCCCTCCCGAAACTGCAAACCCCAGGATTCCAGAGGACGTTGAAAGTGGAATCATCGCGCTATAACAGGCTCGTGCGGACATGGCCATAGTGAGGCCTTTGAGACCCCTCCCTAAACTGCAAACCCCAGGATTCCAGAGGAGGTTGAAAGTGGAATCATCGCGCTATAACAGGCTCGTGCGGACATGGCCATAGTGAGGCCTTTGAGACCCCTCCCTAAACTGCAAACCCCAGGATTCCAGAGGAGGTTGAAAGTGGAATCATCGCGCTATAACAGGCTCGTGCGGACATGGCCATAGTGAGGCCTTTGAGACCCCTCCCTAAACTGCAAACCCCAGGATTCCAGAGGAGGTTGAAAGTGGAATCATCGCGCTATAACAGGCTCGTGCGGACATGGCCATAGTGAGGCCTTTGAGACCCCTCCCTAAACTGCAAACCCCAGGATTCCAGAGGAGGTTGAAAGTGGAATCATCGCGCTATAACAGGCTCGTGCGGACATGGCCATAGTGAGGCCTTTGAGACCCCTCCCTAAACTGCAAACCCCAGGATTCCAGAGGAGGTTGAAAGTGGAATCATCGCGCTATAACAGGCTCGTGCGGACATGGCCATAGTGAGGCCTTTGAGACCCCTCCCGAAACTGCAAACCCCAGGATTCCAGAGGAGGTTGAAAGTGGAATAATAGCAACATTAACAGGCTAGTGTGGAAATGGCCCCTAGGGTTGCCTATCTGATAGAAGCGATTGATGGAAACCTCATCAGTCATTATTAACATGGGAAAGCACTACACAAATGAAAAACCCAAGAACCTGCTGAGGCCTATAACCCCATTAACACAGCCCACCCGCCTATGTGTACCCAAGATCACACCCATTCTTCCACACCCACCTTCACTCTACCACACATTTTACCCGCACAGAAAACACACCTGCATACTTATTGGTTCTGTACGGTTATTAATAAGCCTTAGAAATACCCCTTCACCTATAAGCCTCCATTCAGCGAGCGGGAAGAGCTTCCCCTTAATCCTGAATACGAATACCCAGCGGGAGAAAAGTTACTTCCTCAGCATAGCTTTCAAACTAAGTCGTAACCCTCAGACTGACACCAGCGACGGCGCATGCGTAGTTCCAGACTTTCCGTTTCTTCGGGTAACGGTAGCCCTCTCCCTTTTGCGCATGCGTACTCCCAGTTTTGTCAAGCCCCCCCCCATTTCAAGTTCTAGGAAGGTAAAAGCCTCTTGCGTTAAAAAAAAAAGAATCAACGACGCATGCGCAGAATCGTTTTTCGCCGTGAGAGCCCGCCCAGTTTCCCGCGGCTTTGTCTTTTCTCGCCCGGCCAGGCGCTCGAGAGGCGGGAGCGCGTGCGGGATGGGCGGTTTGCTTGGCCGGATGTGACGTCAGGAGCGGCGACGTGAGGCAGAAGTTGTGAGGCAGGCGTTTGAGAATAGCTACGGCGATGGACAAGGTAGGGAGGAACGAGCGTAGTGGGTCGGGGAGGGGGAGGGGGAGGGGGAGGGAGGGGGAGGGGGGCATGAAACGTACGAGTGAGCCCGTCTAGTCTGAGTTGTTCACTCCAGATTTCCCTGACAGGAATATTGACTGGTTCCGTCGTCGTAGTGTGGAGCTCCCCACAGAGTAGAGGTTACAGCAGCCTCCTCTCAAGCGTCCCTTGCTGGCTGGGGATGATGGGATTTGTAGTTCTTGGCGCGTCACGAAAGTTTGTTGAGGCACGGGGTGCGTCTACACTGCGCAGATGTAGCCGTTTGGTACCCTTATGGAATCCTGGTATCTGTGGCTTAGTGAAATACTTAGGGAAGCCGGTATGGTATAGCGCAGAGCTTTCCAAACTTTTCATGTTGGTGAGGCACCTTTTAGACGTGCATCGTTTTGCGACACGAGTAATTTCAGTTTTACTAGCAAACTGGCGGTTGAGCTGACTCCTCATAAGAGAGACAGACACATACATAAATGGTAAGAACAAAATGTATGGGGACACAACATATCTCATGAAAACCTTTCATATATTTTTAAAAATACTTTGAGGACCTCTCAAAGACAATGGCAATGGCACCATAGCTAACCCTTGTTAGTCCTGTGCAGAAGGCAGCATGGTAACTCCCTTTTGAATGCCTTTTACCATGAAATCCCCATGATGAGATGGTCCAAAATGAAACAAGAGATGGTGCCAGAAGATGACACTCCCAGGTCACAAGATATGCAACAAGATGGGAGTACAGCAGAGGACAACTAGGAGTAGTGCCATGGCTAATGATGCAATCAGACTCAAGCCAAAAGGACGTTCAGCTGTTGACGGGCTCAGAGGTAAAAGGAAAGTCTGACATGCGCAACAAATATTATAGCAGAACTGTCCAAACTCTTCATGTTAGTGACATGCTTTTTAGACACTTCGTGACACAGTAATTCAGTAAGTGGAGGCAGCCCCTCCACCAAGCCTGGCCCACTACCACTGCCACCCTTGGTGGAGTTTTCCTCAGCCTGGGGTGAGGCGGCAATGGCATTGGCATCCCCGTCACCAGGACCTGGCATGCCGCAGCGGTGGAAGAGGCAGCCCCTCCACCCGTTACATTCGTGCGACACACCTACTTGCCTCAGCCGACACACTTAACAAATCATGACACATAGTTTGGAAAGCTCTATATTATAAGAAAACTGAATGTGAGAAGTATGAATCAGGGGAAGCTAGACATAGTTAATAAAAAAAGGGGGGAAGCTTTCCAAACTTTTCATGTTGGTGACACACTTTTTTAGACACACTTTGCGACACAGGAATTCAGTTTTACTAGCAAACTGGAGGTTAAGCTAACTCCTTATAAGAGAGACAGACACATACATAAATTGTAAGAACAAAATGTATGGGGACACAACATATCTCATGAAAACCTTTCATATATTTTATATATATGAAAACCTTTCATATATTTTATATATATGATTTGTAAATAATAACATAACATTTCCATGATGACACCTGCACACTTCAGGCAACACACTAATGTGTCGCAGCACACAGTTTGGAGAGCCCTGGTATAGTGGTTTGAGTATTGGACTACAACTCTAGAGACCATGGTTCCAATTCTTGCTTGGCAGAGGCAACCCACGGAGCAGAGTGTGGGTAAGTTGCACTCAACCTCAGAGGAAGGCAAGAGTAACCCCCCCTCTGAGCAGATCTTGCCAAGAAAAGCCCATGATGGGGTCACCATAAGTTAGAAAAGACTTGAAGTTACACAGCCGCAAAGCACAGCAAAGCGCTTGGAATTATCTGAAACGGTTTCTTGAATTACAGTATTAGAACCATCTGGAAGGCAACTGAGAGTATCTCACAAAACTATAAAGCCCAGGTTTCTATAGCATGGAGTCATGGCAGGTAAAGAAGTATTGAAGTGCTGTAATTGCATAGTATGGGCATACCCTATAACTGAGGAGGCTCAGCGTCAATTCTTCACTAAGCTGAAAATTAATTGAATCACTTGGAGCGGTGTGGGAGTACTCTTTTCTTTTTCAGCCAGTTCTGCTTTAGAGGTTCTAGTGAGGATAAAAGGGAAGCATGGACACCAGCCTGAGCTCCTTGGGGGAAATTGGAGGGGGAAATGTAATCAAGATGAATGACAAGCAGTTAGCGTTAACTTTAAGTAAGTGCTGATGGGTTTTGTAGGGCTTTAAGAGCAGAGCCTTCCTGCTAAATTAGAGCTAAAATATGCAGATTTTAAATTATCATAATGTTGTTGATGATAACGCACATTATTATTTAATAATAGTGGCAGCAATTGTAGTAGTTTGGTCAATAGACTACAACCCTGGAAACCAGGGTTTAGTTTCCTTCTCAGCCATAGAAGCCCACTGGGTGACCTTGGGTGCATCACACAATCTCAGCCCCAGAAAACCCCATGATAGATTTGCTTTAGGGTTGCAGTAAGTTGGAAATGATTTCAAGGTACACAGCAACTCTAAGTTGTAGGGGAAAAAATAGAAATAGTCTTTTACCAACATCGAGGCTAAAAAATATATTGGAGTTTTATGTATTAGAATTTCATCAGATGCCTGGGACAGCTGTAGGGCAAGGTTGCGCAGCCTGTAGCCACATGTGGCCCTTTGCTGCTTACCCAGCAGTCCCTGAAAGTGGCAGAATCCTGTCAAGCTTTGCTTACGGCCCAGGAGAGGGGAGTGCGTTGCGATGTGTGCACATCTTTGGCTATTCCCTAGCCTGATAGGTGATATTGGATTCATCTTTCAGAGTCAGAGAGCTGTAGACTGTACACAACTAAAATTGTATAATTGTGAGGTCAGATAGCAAAGAAATGCAAAAGTACAAGCTGTAAGAATGTAATTCAGTCTTTAAAAGTATGCAGAGGTACCTTGGATGGTTGCAGTAACTGGTGATAAAACAGTCAATATAATTTTTTCTGTGTTAATTAATACCTATAATGGCCAAAAGTACCATTGCAGATTCCAGAGGGGTAGTGGAGCTGGTCTTGTACAGCTAATTTTGTGCTGTTTTCAAGGCTGCAAATGTATTGTGGCCCAAGTTTTCCCATGCTAGGAATATCACATGTATGATTTTGTGACTGCATTTTGTTGACATAATACTGCTGGCATAAAGCAAAATCAGAGCTCTTAAACTGCTTTCCTCTTCATGGAACAGTTTCTCCCATTCAACAGTCTGTAATCTGAGTATAATTAGTATCCAGAAGTAGTAGGTTTTGGTCCATGAGTATTTATGGAAGGAACTCAGGGAAGGAAAACACAGAAATGAAGGACAGGAGACCTGAGGTGTGGATTCAGAGCAATATATTTGTTTTAAGTGGTGAAAATCTTTTTTGGGGTAACTGATCAGATCTTTTCAATAAATCTGACAGAGTAAAATTGTTCTAAATGTTCCTTGAAGAAATTATCCTGGTTTGGATGTACATTTCTGAATTTGTAAATCATGATCTGTGAAGCCAGAAATAAGCATCTGACTGCAAGCCCTTCACTTATCTCACACCTCCGTTACGTGCCAGCTTTGTTGTGAGAGTCTTGATACTCAGCTTATGTGAATTTGCTAACAGATACTAAACCACAGACTAAAATGGAAAACTTGTTTTAAAATGAACCAGGATCTCTGCACCAAAGCTAGGAAAGAAAGGGAAGGTGAGTGACACAAAGAAGGAGAACATAAGTCCAGTGATCATTCTCATTGTCATATAATTATGGTTTATAGAAGATAGGAATGTAGACTGAACTAGCACTCCCAAGAAGGAGTTGTACAGCTATGCAAACACATTGGGCCTCTGTATCGGGTGGCACCTTAATATAGAGTAATCTCTTCTTACATTCGCACAAAAGCTGTGTGTTATAAGAAACTCGTCAGTCCTTAAGGTGGCATAGAATTTTTGTTGGGAACAGGAAGTAATGATCCAAGGTTATCAAGAAAAATCAGGTTGGATGTTTTGTTAGTATTCTCTATACTAAAGTAATTTTAATGTTTGCACTGCTTTAATGGGCAATTCAGTGAATTAACATTTAGAGTCCTCGATATACTTGAAATGTGCTACATAGTTCTTCATATAAAAGAGTGGATCCAAAGCATTTACATTCAGGGTCGGAAAATGTGCCCCACAGCAGTTCTTGATCTGCAATTCCCATCAGCCCAAGTTAGCACAGACAGTGGGGAGGTATTGTGGGAGATGCAGTCAGACAAAATCTGACAGGACACAGTTGCCCATTCCTGGTTTATCTTAAACATGATTCCATTGTGATCCATCTTGTATGCTGTTCTTTGTCCAATTTAACTTTATAGCCACCTTTACTCATCTGATTTGACAGTAGCTTTTCCAAAAACATCTGACCACTGCTAATATTGAGAAAAGTATTTGATGATAAGCTACAACTGCAGAATACAGAGCTGATGCTCTCATATAGCTGGCTTACTTTTTCAGTAGCTCCTGTTCAGCAGCCACCCATTACTTACACTGGTTTCTACCCTGCACCTTCATTTCACTCACTTATGAACTAAAGATCATTATTACCTCCTGTTTTGATACTTCCCAGTCATAAAATCATTGATAAGAATTGTCTGCGTTCCATGAGATAATCATAATAGATGTGTGTATATCAATGTTAGGTGTGAAATCCATAAAGTAGGTGTCAGGGTCAGACTCGTACACAGGACCAGTAAACTTACATAGCAGATTTATTGAGAAGATGTAGAGCAGTGAACACAGACGTCAAAAGACAGAAGTGGCAAATATTCCCAAAATCTCTAAGGTTAAGCAGTTCAGTTTCACACGAGAGATAAGCGAGTGCATATTTTCTCTACTGCACGTCAGGATGACCACCAGGTCACCATAGCTACCATCTTTCTCCTCTAGCAAATGTTTTGAGAACTACTACTTAGGAATGTACACCTACCACATCCTTACTACAAAGCCATCAGGAAAAGTACTAACAGTTATGCATGTTCAATCTACACACTAAACCATAATCCCCTCATATGGAGGGCAATCCCGACAGTAGGGGTGGGTAAATTACAGTTCATGCGCCATAATTTTGCAGCCTGTAGTAATCACCAATATTCTTAGAAAATTTTATTGAAAACAAGCACATCACTATTTGCCACAGAAATTCAATGACAAACCATTGCATTCTTTATAGTCAGTGAACATCATATTCCCTAGTCAAAATTGTAAAGAGTATCATATTTTCTGGCCTACAGGTGTGCGTGCATGGAAGGTTGGAGGACCATTTTTAGCTCCTCTTGCACTGTGCAGGCCATTTGGGAGAGCCACAGGTTATCCTCTTGGTGTAACTTTAGGGGTGTATGTGTGTGTGATATTTGGGTATTTGGAGTATGGCCCTCCTGAAACAGCTTTAAAATATAGAACTGCACCCCCAGAATCGTTTTGCAGCCATTAATTAAAAACTGGCCTTGAGTGGAGCAAGCCGGAGGACCACCCTGGAGGATTTCAGCCCATGCAATTTCAATCTCTGCCCTAGTCAATGTCATATTAAGTAGTCACATTAATTGAATAATAAATGTAAACTTCCATGATTTTCAATAATTAGACTACCGGTATTTTGTGTTTTTAATATTAATAAAATATATTGTAATATAATGGTTTGGGGTGGTGGCCATTTCTTGGCTTGGCCAAGAGCCTTTATTTTTTAAGACACCTTATTCTTGATAGTAACTATTACTGCAGCAGATGTAACAACAGTGGAAATATTCATTTTTAATGTTTTAAACTTTCATTACATTTCTGACTGTTAACAAATTGAAGTGTCCCCAAATGCCTCACAGCACACTTATTTTATTTTTATTTCATTAAATATTACTAAATTAATTATTTCTTAATATTGTAAAGTCATATAATTCCCAAACCCACTCACATTCAATTGTAATGAAATCCCCTAGTTTAAAAAAATAAATAAAATCACACTAATTATTTAAAATTCGTTCCAGATTATATTTAATTTATTATTGAATGGCTTAAATATAAGATTGTCTAGGGAGAGTGATACTGCTAGAGAATATAAGCTTGCTGTCCTATTGACTTGCTATTTGACTACAGGGTATTTTTGTATTGAGTATAGTGCATTTAGTGGCAATCTATGATGTCAATTTTTAAAAGTTCTGAGGCATAGTGGGGGAATTGGAGGTGCAATAAAGGGTTCAAGGTGTACCTAATGTTTGTTGTAACTACTCTTAGTTTATTATAATGTTAAGGCATTTTGCTAATCAAGAGGTGGCAGGATCAAATACTAAAAATAAAATACACTAGCTGAAAAAAATGTGAACTGTCTGTCAGCGTGGCTTTTAAGCTAGGCTCACTATTGTCCTGGCTGCCTGTTAATACTCCCTCTAAAGGAGATACAGGTTTGCTGCTAGTTTAAAAAGAAAAAGTAGACAGGGGACCATTCTCAGCATGCATACTGGCAACATGCAATGCAATCAATATATATTTACTCAGAAACAAGCCCTGTTGTGCATAATGGGGCTTACTCCATAGCAAGCATATTGATTATTGTGCAGTAAGGCCTATTGATTCATCATTACTTCCATGTAAGCTTGTTTGAAAATGCTGTATTTTTTTTCTGTCTTGCTTGTGCTTTCTTAGAGTTGTTTCACGTATTATAGGCAGCATAATTATGGCTCTTGGGCATTCCCCTTTGTAGTAACTGGCAAACGGTGGAAATGCAGAGGTTTGAAATGCCCCTTATCTCTTGTCTTTGGTACAACTGCCTAAGGCAGCACACAGGCTGATACTTTTGCTGAAAAAAATGGCCCTTACCTTGAAATATATTATAAAGTAGAATTAATTTCATGAAGTATCAGTGAAGGTTGATAGTTCCCTGTTGTGGAGGAGCATTCATTTTGTGGCCTTAGAACTGTTAATAAATGTAGTCTTTTGCTTAAGGGCACTGAAATCAGAAAGTAGATGCCTGTGGCTGTTGTTGTTTGTTTTTTAAGCACTTCACAAGGCAGCATAGTTGAGTGATCTGTTTATAAAACACATTAAGCAAAATCTTGAGATTTTGATTATTTGACTAAACTTTATGGAAATCCATTCACTGGAGGCCTTGTGAACCCTGAGTAGCTCTTTTCTTTTGAACTATTCATTGCGTGTTCTCTTTTTTTAAAAAATATTGATTCCTGTAGCAGTTTATGCAGACAAGTAATGAAGTGCCTGAGTGAGAGGGTTGAGATTATAAAGAATATGGGTCTCAAATGCCCTGTGTATCTTAAGATGCTCTTCCAGAGCTTGTGATGCTGCTAAAAAGCATTAACTCAGTTTTTCAAAGCACCATTTCTTACCCTGCTGATTGTAGTGAGAAATCTGCAAACATGCTGATAGGATGCCTGGAAAACTGAAGGCAAGATCACAAATAATCAAACCTAATTCATTGTACTATCTAAATGTCATAAGAAGAAATGGAAGATGTCTCTTTTTTTCTGTTTTTTTAATGAAGCAATCAGAAAGTTGTGTTTTAAGAACTTTGTATGTCCACAATTTTCACTTTTTTATTAGATATAGAGTATTGTTAGTAATGTCGAAGTTAACTAACTGAATGACTCTGAGTTGTTGCATAAAAAAGTGTGAACAATTAAAATTTTATTTCAGTGGGCCATGATAGAGAAATGTCTCAGCACTCAGTATAGTAGATGCTTCTGACTTTCGTATCGTTCTTGGTGCCAAAGAAATAATTGTGTTTTGTCTATATTAAGAACTCTGTTAATTTGATATATAAATGTCACTGAGATATAATAGGAAAAAAGTATATTTCATTTGTCTTTTGCTTTGCAAATGCAACACAGAATATTAAATGTATCCAAATATGAAAAGGAAAGTCGCCAGAGCTGGGAGACTTAGACTTAGTCCGAATGAAGAAGCTCAGCTATTGAAAGAAGAACATGAAAGAAGAAGAAAATTAAGGCTACAACAGGTATGTTTGCTTTATTAGAAATGGCCTTTCTTTGGCAGTTGAATAAGTAGATCTCCAGTTTTTCATATGGCATGTTCAGCCACTCTTTGACAAGTATGCAAAACCTCATTCGTTCTCACTATTTTGGAACTACTGAAGTGACTCTGTTTTAGAGCAGAATCATCCCTTTAGTTATGCAGTGACCCCATCTCTGCTCCAGAACTGAGAGAAATTCTAGGGGTTGTTTGGCTGCTGTGTTGCCAAGACACCAGGATGTTTTCAGCCACACAGAGTCCATACATATGCACCCACACTTTCCAAGTACTGGGTGGCAGAGACTTCCTTGATGACTATATTACTGAGTTGCTTGCAGAACTCTGGCTGCAAAGATCAAAGACTCCACCAGTCCCCAGTTTCAAATATGGAACTGGTGTGGGGAACCAGAAATTGATTCTGATTGTTATAGACACCTTGCAGTTGATGAGTAATGAGAAGGGCAGGGTTGTATGGATGACATAACTTTGGGTTTGCTCTTTGCATGTTTGTCATTCTTTTGCACTTTAAATCATGTACAGAGATAAGCATAGTGAAGAGAGCTGGTAAAATTATTCATGAGCAGGTAATGTTAGTGGACTGAGCTAGGAGGCTGAATTGGTTATTCTGGTTATCAAGGCTTAGACTCAGCATTTCCTTTAAGTTGCTCAATGAGTTGAGACCGCATAATATTCTGCAAGTGTACCATTGTAGCCTGTGCTACAGTATGGTTTGAAAAGAGATCCGCCACCTGTATATGCCTTTTTAGAAAACTTTTTTCCTGTGGGCAGGGCAAATAGAGTAAGAATTTTTTGAAATAAAATACTTGGCCACTGTTCCATTGCTGCTAAAGCTATATATCAGGGAGTGGAAAGCCAGAGGAAACCAAGCACAAGGTGTATTCTAATTCGGTTTAGGTAAGGAGGATGGTGGATTTAAGTAGAAAAGTAGTTGGAAAGCAAGACAGAGTCTTCTTCAAAATATAAAAGCATTGACAAGTACTATTTTCTATTCAGGTTAGAGAGCAGGAGAGGAATATTGCTTTGCAGATAAGGCAAGATGTTAAACAACGACGAGATGAACAGCTACATCATTTGGCAGAAGAACTGAAGACAGAGTGGCAGAAAGCACAAGAGGAGAAGGTTAAAGCTTTGGAAAAGCTTTATTTGTCAAGCTTGAGAGCTGTAGGAGAAGGACATAGGCAGGCAAAGGAAAATGTAGGTAAATGTTTGAAATATTAATGCAATAATATACGGAAATATATTATTTATGGCTATATGGAAATGCTAAAATAGTCTAATAATTAGCTGCATCTTTTACTAATGTGTAGAGTCATGTACTAATACAACAATGGCAATTGTTACTGTTCTCTCACATAACATGTATGTAAAGAGAAATGTATAGATTAATTTATGTATTTATACATATAAAATGTGACAAGTGTTTGAAGTGATAGGAATGTTCTCAGTGACGCTATGGATTTCAGTTTTGTTGGGTCTGGAAGTTGTATTACTTGATTTATTTGTATTTGTAGTGTGTTAAATCCTAGGATAAATTAGGCTTAAACACTAGTATATTGGCAAGTGGTTAATTATAAATGATTGCCTTTGAAATCTACAGTAAGCCCTCCACTAGAGAGAACATTTTTTTTCCTGTGGGCAGGGCAAATAGAGTAAGAATTTTTTGAAATAACATAAAATAACCCTTGAATAACCCTTGAATAATCAAAACTATGAGTGCTGAACCCAAAGGTTGGAGGGCCTGCTTTATAATTAGAATTAGAATTTAAGAAGAGAAGAAATAAAAAGGTGGAAGAAGCAATGTGGAATATTGAGATTTGCAAAGATGTGTTCTCGTTGGCAAAATCTATTCCCTGTTTTCCACTGTGCAAAATATTTCCTAATGTTATGTACATTCTGGAAACATGATACCACACAAATGAGTGAAACAGTAATTGGAAAAGGATAAATTGCATATCTGAGTCTTGAATATATTCACTTTGAGTACACTACAGTGATTTCAAAGAAACTTTATAACAGCATGGATAAGGATGACATTATGGTTTTCCAATTCTCATAGATGTTTGGCCATAGTGGCACAAGAGTTTGTCATGTTGCATTTATGGTTTAGTTAATGTCTTGTAAGGATGAAAAGACGAGTATCAGTATTACAGCAAGAAATTATGATATCTGGTGTGCTGTCATTGCTTGCACTCAGAGTTCTGTGGTATTCCATTAAAGGTGATCCTGGCCCATCCTCTCAACAGCCATGTATTAATTTGTTGCGCTGAAGAACTAGTGCCTGCTGCTTCATCAGCAATGAAGACGCAGCAGGTCCTGATAGAATGGGAACGCTTATGCTTTTTCTTCCTTTTTTAAATTTTATTGTTTTATTTTGTTAAATGTATATGTAAATTCCTTGAAAAATTAGATTTGAAAACTCTGAAAGATGGAGTGATAACAGGTCAAAATTATAGCCAGTGATATCTTCCTGAGGGGAAAGGAAAAGATTTACATTGCTGTTACTATGGCCATGCTTGGGGCTGGGAAAGCAAGGGTGTTAATCATGTAATATAAGGTAATCTATCTCCTAAATTTTAGGAGTAATTTAGTTATGCTAAAACATCTGAACATAGACCTTGTTCTAAAGGAACCTGATTTGGAGGCACTGGCGAAGCAAGCAGAGGAAAGGAAAAAAAGAGCAGAGAAAAGGCATGCAGAAGCATTGAAAGAACTGAAAAATCAAAAAGAGAGGCTGCTAAGGGAACAAACATGGTAAGAGTTGTAATCTATGCATAAATTTAGCCTTTATTGGAATATAACCTAGGATATCCAGATTTGAGAACCAGTTTAGCCATGGAACTCTCTGAGTGAGATTGGGCCAGTAAATCTCTCTCAGGTTGACCTGCATTATAGAATGTTGTGAAGATTGAGGAGGAGAGCCATCTACTTCGTTGAAGGTAAGACAAAATGGAAGTTTATTTATTTTAATAACAGAAAAATATTTAGGGTGGCAGCCAGTGTTATGTCAGTTGCCTCACATAGGAGGACCATCCAGACCTGCCCAATCCGAAAACTAACTTAGGTTTTGGCAGCAGCAGGAACTTGTCAGAAGTGGGTGGTTTCTTGCATAAATGCAAGTAGCTTTGAAAGGTTGAGAAATACTACAGTGTGCTGGAGCATTGCATATTTATTAACTGGGTGTATTCAAATACAGCATTGTCCTCAAACGTTCATGAAACCGATACCAGCAACAACCATGTAGATATAAGATGTTTATAACTCATGTTTCATAGATAATGTATGTGCAGTTGCTTCCTTAGGGCCTGCTGGTTAATCTGTGGTTGAGTTGTTGTTTATGCTTAATCTTTGTGATTGACCTACATCTGTTCAATTTTCATTTATTGAGTTTTAGGAACAATAGACAATACAATGTAGATTGAATGACATGTTTTCCAGTAACAATTCAAGCAACAGACTGGATATAAAATTTGCCTCCTGCAGATATTGGTAGGCTTCAGATCAAATGGAGCATTTCCATTATGTGAAGGAAGAAGCAATATTCATTGTTTCCTCCTTCCCTCTGCAAGGAGAGAACCCTCTTTGAAAATGGCTGCTGTGAGAAGAGAGAGAGAAGAAGCCTAGCAACAATGGGAGACGATTGACGGGGGAGCTAAACAACCCACCCAGAAAAGAATGGGAGAAAAAAGAGAAAGGAAAGCCCAGATATGAAAGAGGAAGAAACAGTGGGACAAAATGTTCCTCAAAATGTACCTGCTTTGTTGAAAGAGCAGCACACTGTTTCTTGTTTATTGGTTTGGCAGTATCACTGATGAATGTCCTAACCATTCCCTGCTCAGTTCTGTATTCTGGATGATCAGAAGTATAAAGGAGTGGATTTCCTATTGGTCCACACTGTTGCTACGGAAGCAGTGGGAAGTGACTTGATAAAGGGAGCAAAGAGCAAACAGCACAGGGGATGAGGTTTGCAGGTATATAGGTGTTTGTGGAGGATGATGCTTTCGGCATCAACTGAAGTATGTTTCATTAAGTTTAGTGGGACTTGCTGTCAGGTAGTTCTGCACTGAATTGCAGTCCTAATAGCATTTTGCTTCAACAGTGGTCTTAACCCTTAGGGCAGAAGCTTTTGCATTGATTAAGCTATCCCTTTTCATGGAGCTTGAGATGACCCTGTTAGGAAGCAAAAAGAACCAAACAGTATTAAAGATTTTTTGGGAAACAGCCAACGGCAGAGTTGAATTTTTGTCCTTTTGTTTATTTCTTTTTGTTACCTTGTTACTTTTAAGGTAGAAAGCTTGCTGGCTTCATGTTCCCTGAAACTCAGCAATTAAATAAAAACGATGGATCATTTTGTTTTGCTGTGTGTGATAGAGCCTTTTCTAAAGTGTAATTTGAATGTCTTGGTTCTTTTTTTTTCTTTCTGCACAAGGAGAGCAAATGCACGGAGGCATGCGTTCAATGTAGAAAAAGAGAGAGCTGCTAAAATAGCAAGCCTCCCCCTCCTCCCCCTCCCCCTTTGAAGTGAGTATTTGTTTCACAAACTTCTGAAGAAGTTGAAAAATTAGGTGATTGAAAGTGAATCTCATGATACTTACTTAAGTAATAATTTTAAAAGCTTTATGTTGTTTTTTAAGGAATTAAAATTGGTTGATCATAGGAACAATGGATATCATCAGGAACATGAAGTGTTGAATGACATGCCTGGTAACAACAAAGGCAGGGTGAATCAGTTTTTTTCAACCAGGGTCACAACGTGTAGATAGGAATTTTTCATAACACTGCTGAAAGAGCTGAATATTTTATAAACTGTTGTTAGGGGCTGTAACTCTTGTTTTTATAGTTCTGTTAATATGTTATGTACAGTAGTACATGTTTTTCAAGATGTGGTGTGTTAAACGTTAGAATTCATAAAATATCATGCACGTCCAAATATGTGAATGTTAGCAAGAGAATAGGTGTTCCTTATTGTAATATCCATGGATTTTAATCAGAGAAAAAACTTGTTATGATTTGTTTTACTGAAATTTTTGGAATGGGTTATGACTAACTTAATTCAATCAGTTTTAAGAGTACCTGCTGTGAATCAAAGCCTGAACTTTCAGGTATTTTGCCATTTGACAGTTATTCACACCATGTTATTCCTACCTCTGTAACATTACATGTTGGTGTTAATTCCTGGTAGAGTTATTTTTCTGTTTGGTTTTTTTTTTTAAGACAGCTTTTGAAATGGCTAAGAATATGAACTGTAAGTTGGAAAGTCCATAATTAAATCTGGCCTTGGCCATAAACTCTTTAGAAAGCTTTTCACAAACTGTTATTTCTTGGCTTACGCTTCTGATCTGCACTGTGGTTTAATAGTACTGCCCCGTTTAACTCAGGGGCAGTTAGGTAATATATATGTAACGCTTTGAGTGCTCTAAATTACTACATATTCATTATTAATTTTGCAGATGTAATTATGTTTGCCATTTTCTATTCTGTGTAAATTGTTAAAAAAGGAAGGATTGTCAGGCATGGGTTCTCATAATCTTACGGATGGGCATATAGTAAAAATGAGAAGTTCCTTAGAACTTGATGATTGGGTATTTCCCTTTCACTCTGATCTTTAACATATTACTACTATATAAGGTAAGATTCCAGCAGAAGACTTTTGGCATTGTGCTTCTGGTTTGATTTTACATTATGTGTGTATCTGATAGCTCTGTGTAGTTTACTTTCTTGTTTTCTATAACACCAATTGGAGTAACTTTATTCTTGTTAAACCAACTTAATTCTTTTAACTTTTCAGAACATTGACTTAAAGACTGTCCCTCCAGTGAAAGTCTGCAATGCTGACATTTTTTCAGTTACTCACTATCATCTCTTTGACCCACATGTGGATAGAGAAATGGACACTGAACAGGTGATTGACTTTGCATATGCACATGGCATGTTCTTCCTAACAATCATGTCTGTAGCCCTAAGAGAGTGAACCTACTGGATTTTTACTGTCAGATATGGAAAATAAAAATTTACGGAGGGCTTGTTAAAAAAAATAAGGGGGGTTGCCTTTTGGTTATTAACAGTGAAAATCCCAACTTAATTCTAAAGTATGAGCTTTATATTATTTCTTGTGGGTTTGGACTCAAATATAATACTTGTCGTTATGATACAAAAAGAAGTGTTGTTACAATAGTTACTACAGTGTTGATGCAACCTTGCTCTATTTCACAGAACTGATTGTGTGCCAATGGTGAGCTAGGTCATTAAATTCGTATAGCAGATCCTCACGTTTCTGGTTAAGACTGGCAATAAAAAAAGACAAAGATCCACTTATTTCACCCAGAACTTTTCTTGGTACTATGCTTGTCTGTGGGAAGTTATGTGTAGCACTCCAGCCAGTTATGTTATTTTTTAAAGAAACAGCCTGTATCTCTGCTATGTGTTGATGTAGTTCTCTAACAGCAGATGTTCATTTAGCTGAACCTTGAGCAGAGATTCTGTACATAAAATGATGGGTCCTTTAGAGGTCATCATTCTTTTGAGGTACTTCTATCACACTTCACACAAATTAATTGAATTGTTTTTGATGTATGCATGTTGAGAACCTGGTTTTACCAACTTGTTGCTGGTTGATTGCCAGCCAGATGCTCGGTTATTGGCTGAAGAGGAAGCCGAACAGACCAAAGGACTGCAAAATAACAAAGAAAGAGAAAGGAGAGAACAGCTGGAAAAAGCTCGTTTGAGAGGAAAGCATGCCTTAAAGATGGTTCGTTTGACCCAAGTAAGCAGAGGAGAAAGATAAGAACTAGTGAAATGAGAAAAAAGTGAATTGTGTTGTATAATTATTGAATCAGAGTAGAATTTTCTAACCTCTGTTTTGAGTTCATATGTATCCTTGAGTTTGTACTTATCTGTAGTCTTGAGAGTCACTGGGTACAATGTTCAGAGTGCAGCTAAAACCTATTTGACATAAAAGTTAAAACATTAAACATTTCTATTTAAAAAACAAACTGAAACAATGGAAAACATATGAAAACAGCAAAAAGGATAAAAGCATAACACATCTCATTAAAAGAATTTTCTTTCACAGTAAATTGAGAGCTAAGGACCTGTTTAAATAAAAGGGTCTTTGCCTACCAGTGAAAGAAAGCAGATAGCGAGGCAGCTGAGCCTCCATTGGAAGGGAATTATAGAACTTGGGAGCAGCTACCAAGAAGGCTCTCTCCCTCATCCTCACCAAACACACCTATGATGGTGGTGGGACAGAGAGAAAGCATTCCCCAGAAGATCTGAAAAGTCAGGCAATCTCATAAAGGCTAGCTCATGCTTCAAAGTAGGTAAATTTGGTATTCAAGGCCAAACATCAATGAGGGACAAACACTTCATTGTGGGTGAATAGATTGCTGTTACTTCATTGCATAGTTGGCAACTATTTTAGAGTGCAGCTGAGAGAACTCTACTTTCAAAGAGCTAAAAGTAGTGTTAAACTATTAAAAGGATTTTTTAGTTTTAAGTAACTTAATTTCCTTTGATTACTCTAGATAGGAATGATGTTGTGTTTAGCTTGGGAGAATACATCCGTGTAGATATATACTTTATACTATATATTATTTACTCATAGGTATTCATGTGTAATTCATGGTTACAGAAGGAAAATGTAATGGTTGGATCCTGACTATGGAAAGTGAAAGAAGCTTGCAGAAAGATATTTCACTTCCTCCCTGAAATCTTTTTCTGGAGTGTGTCTCTTCCCAATTTCAAACAATTCTACTCTTCCACTCTTCCTTATAATCAAACACAACTCTTTTCATGCTGTTCAGGAAATTACCTCTGGAGAGCCTTTTGAAGGGTGAGGAGAAATGAGAATTAAGCAGAGAAATTCCTTTCCATAAGCATTTTTGTGTTTATGATAATCAGAGGCCAAGCAAGTGCATGGGATGCTAATATGATATACTCTGTGTTGAAAATTAGTGTAGAATAGGTCTGTAAAAACAAGAAGGTTTAGTAAAAATGAAAGCAGATCACTGCATAAGTAAGAATATGGGCATTAATCTCTGGTTCTTAACCTCACAGTCCTGTAATTCTGTTTTCTGGTTGCTACTAAGAAGATTTTACCTCTGATTCCATTTAGAAAATGGCCTTTATTCTCTCTGGTCTTTGTTTAAATATGTAAGTTTAAAGTATTTAAAGTTTACGTATTTTTTACATTAAGAATTCATTTATCCTGGCACTTCATTTATTCAACAGAAGCACTAGAAAGTTGTGATATTAAGGGAGAATTATGTGACTTCTCTTTACATAATATTTAATATAATTTTACTACCACTGATGTTCAGAGGCAGGAAACAGTATTTCCTTTAAATTAGCAATTAACAATATATGCATCCTGAAAAGATAACAGAAAAATCATCAGAAGCTGGCCTTTGATAATAATATATGACTTTTAAAGCCCATCTTTAAATTACAAATAATGCTAAAATGGGCCATAAAACCCCCTTTTGAAAGGGTTTTCGGGTTCATTGTGAGCTGTGTATCAAGCAGGACTGAACTGCAGGTTCCTTTTGAACTGTATATCTAGTTGAACTCAATACGAACATTGGTACTTTATTAAATTGATAGTTTATATTATACTGTACATGGGTTCTGTCTGTCTTGTCAGTCTTGTAGTTTGTCTAGTAGAGCTTTTATATAGACATATAAATATGTCTTTTTTGAACCAGTGGTTTTCAAACTGGGCTCCATGGACTTTACGAAAATGACCTCTTCCTCTTCTGTTTCATTTCTGTTAATCAAATTTTTCTTGTCACAGTTATCCTGAAAGCTAAAAAAATAGGCAAAAATATTAAGTATTCATTGTAATATTTTTCCCAAAACTACTCCAGGAAAAGAAAATCAATTTCCAGTAAAATAAAACAAAAAATAAAATAAATTGCATGTAAAACTTCTTGATGTATATGTTTACATATAGTTTCCTGGGGAAGAGCTTCATTAGATTTTCAAAAGGGTCCATGGCCTCAAAAGTTTAAGAACCATTGCTTAATTTTATGATTTGCAGTTGTTACAGTCTGAAAAAGCATGTGTATAGCTGGAATTTTTTTCTGTGTTAAAGGACAGGGAAAAGTTAATGAAAGAGCTTGAACAGATGCAAATTATAGACCTTGCTCGCAGAAGACAGATTGTTGCCCAGATGCCTCCTCAGCTGTTTGAACCAGCCTACAGGCGTGTGGAGCTCAAAGAAGAATGGCAGAGGGAGCTGGAGTGTGCCTTTGAAGATATGTATACTGGAGACAGAAGTGAGTATTATTCAAAAGAGTGGATTTTCAACTGTGTTCTCGGTAGCACAGTGCTTCCTTGAAATCCTGTTGGAGTTATTCATTGATAAGATTAGTGAATGGTTTGCTTCCCATCTTTGTGTGGACTGGAAACTTTCTGTGTTGCATGACCAGTTCATGCAAGGCAATGGTGCAGTCCTGCAGACTTGCTCAGTTCCTCATATAAATTTGAATACACACTGCGGGACATAAACCAAAAATCTCTGCTATATAAACGTTATTCTGTGGCAAACCTTTAGGGGTTCTTCTACAGACAAATGACTGCGGAAAGCATTTGGCCAATGCAGGAAGATTGGAAACATTTAGATAAGTTCAAAGATACAATCTGCCATACTTTGCTTCTGTGCTGTGCTTAGCTATTTCAGTGGAATATGTTCAGTAGCTGATCTGAGTTCCGTGAAAGCACCAGCATTGATGAGGGACGTCACCTTTTCCCTAGTTATTCATTAGTTATTATTTAAATATTTACTTTAATATTTCCACCCCATATCACAGAATCATGGTGGGAGTACTTTAAAATACTTCCAAACTATTTGAAACTATAGTTTCAGAAATTAAAATAACTGTTAACACTTAATAATAGGAGATTTTCATATTATAGTTCCTTGTATTACTTTAGGACTTCTCTGTAGTCACTAGATGGCAACTCATAGTTGAGGCCAGTTTGTTTGCACCTGGATAATGAATGACTTCAAATAGCATTCCAGTTTGGAATCTGTGTAAGTTTCCTAGATTAGTGCTTCTTAAGCTGTCTCGTGGGATACTGGGAGTTCCCCCACTGTGCAAGAGATTAGCACCATATTTGTACCCACTGGCTACAGTGGTCTCTTTCTTTCCTGGAAACTCTCAAGGGAGAGGCACCAGTTCACAGACCGCCATTTTGAGCAGCACTGTCCTGGATCATGTTACAAATGATGTATAAGATGAATTCTGACAGCATTTTGTTCAAATGATGATTGTAGCTAGGATATGACTGAAGCTATCATGAGTCTGAAGTTTTCATTAGAAAGTGCTTCTCTGTTAGTATAATTTTAGCCTAAAAGTGGTAGTCATCAGTGGCAAGAGAAATGGTTGTTCTCCTGAATGTTGCTTTACATTTTGTGTAATTGATATCTTACAATATACAGTGACAGTGAGTCCTCAATATCTACTAGAGTTTGGTTCCAGGATCTTCCATGGATACCAGAATTTGTCAGTGCTCAAGTCCCATTATGTACAATGGTATAGTAAAATGTCATTCTTTATATCAAGTAGCAAAATCAAAGTTTGCTTTTTGGATTTTTTTTAAAATTAAGCCATGGTTAGTTGAATCCATGGTTACAGAACCCAAAGATATGGAGGGCCAACTGCATAGATAAAATAATAGTGTTTGTTTGTACTATAAGAACAAACAGTAAGCAGTATCAGAATTAAGTTCTTAGGAATCTTTCTTTGTAGTTAGAATTTACAATTCAAATTGTTGCATGTTGCTCTTATGTGGCTTAACTTTTTTACACAGAAATGCAAGGAGATCTTATTTTACACCTCGATCCACAGCCCTTACCAACTCTCTCTGATCGATCTCAAGATGATGAACTGGAACTCTCTCAGGAACCTGATTCTGTATGTGAGGTGCCATCAAGACCAGAGGATGAGGTGAAGGACAGTGAGCCAGGGGGTAAGAGAGATTTCTAATCTACTGGCTATAGTCACTGAGAAGCACTAATACATGTCAGCAGCATCCGGTAGTGAATATCTGCAAAATAGTCTAAAATACCTGTCCAAGGATTTGAGAAGGATAGATATGAATGTGATATATATCTTGCCAAACACCAGTGCATGATAGTCAGATTCATCATCTTATGACAGGAGTTGAAGGAATGTGCAGTACAATAGGCGATCAGATTCAGAGGAAATATAGCAAGAGTAGGTTCCTAAAGCTTCCCATTTTGGTTACATGAAAGAATGATGTCTGCATTTTTAAATGATGAGCATAAAATTAAATTCATTCAACAATTAAAACTTTAGGTTTTATAAATTTGTAACTTGTGTAATCCTTGCAACTGGAATGAAATCGGGTCTTACCTGGTGGTGTTAGGGTGGCCAGGGAATATCTGAACATAACATGGATTTTGGTGAGACTTCCTGAAGTAACATAGGCAGAATCACAATACTAGTTGTTTATTAAACGTCTGTTTCATCATAATATTTTATGTTAAACTTGTTGCTGGTCACTAAAGGCTGTACTATTAGAAGAAGAATAGAAAATTTTAAAAAGACAGTTCTTCGCTCAAAAGGTTCTTTGGGCAGCCTACCTAAGTCATCCATATATATTGAAGTCTGTTTTGTGTAGAATTCTTATGCAGTCCCTCATAATAAATTTTATATGCAGTTAGTACATCTTTGCAGCACAACTAGTAGGATGCTTATACTTTGAGATTGATATTTATTTTTTATTTAAGGTAGTGATGTAGAAAAGACATCCCAACCTCAATCAAAATTAGCACTAAAAAAATTGCTAAACAAGATCAGGAACCAAAAAGACCACTGGACATCAAAAGCAGAACCTGAGTCTTCAAGTGAAACTGGGACAATTGAGTCAGGAACAATTTCTAGTAGGGAGACAAGACTCTGTGAATCAGAATCTGAGCATGGACCAAAAGGAGCTCCTGTTTTTGAAGCAAAGGGTAAGAAAGTATGACTTTCTGCAAACAAGTCTTGGAATTGAACATAATGATAAACAGGAACAAGAGACCTATAAAACTAATTTGTCAGTCCAGGGGTTTTAATGCTTAAACAGAACAGGTTGCTTACCTGTAACTGTGGTTCTTCAAGTGGTCATCTGTGCCCTCACACACTAGGAGCTTTTGCGCATGCGCAGTAGTGTTCGGAAGATTCTAGAGCTTAGTAACTTGGCGGGAACCCCTCCTCCATGCCGGTACTGCACATGCTCATCTCGCCGAGTAACAGTCACTCCTCAGTTCTGAAGTCCACCGAAAAAAGTGGACCTAAAGAAGAGGGGACGGTTGGGCAGGTGTGTGTGAGGGCACAGATGACTACTCGAAGAACCACAGTTACAGGTAAGCAACCTGTTCTTCGTGGTCTCTGTGCCTCACACACTAGGAGACTGTGTAGCTTACCGGTTGGAGGGTGGGTCAGGTCCTATAGTACAGAAGCCAGCACAGCACATCTAAAACGAGCATCTCGATGGGACCGGCAGTCCAGCCTGTAGTGGCGCACGAAGGTTGATTTCTGGGACCAGGTCGCCACACGGCAGAGTTCCTGCAGGTTGACTCCTCGGAGGAGGGCTGAAGATGTCGCCACGGCTCTGGTTGAATGAGCCCGGAGCAAGTCTAGTGGAGGCTTCTTAGCGAGGTCGTACACCAGGTGGATAGTCTGGGCCACCCAATTCAAGAAACGTTGGGTGGATACCTTGTGGCCTCTTCGACGTGTGCCATAGCATACAAAGAGGTGCGGAGTCTGTTGAAAAGAGGCAGTCCTGTCCTTGTAGAAGGCCAAGGCCCGACAAACATCCAAGGAATGAAGGGATCTTTCCAAAGGCGTAGTCGGGTCTGGGTAGAAGTTTGGTAAGATGATGTCTTGACTAAGATGGAAGTTCGACACCACCTTTGGTAAGAATGAAATGTCCGGCCGAAGGACCACTTTGTCCCTGTGGAACACCAGGAAAGGCTCGTCAGACCTTAGGGCTGTCAGCTCCCCTGCTCGCCTGTCTGAGGTGACAGCCACCAGGAAGGCAGTTTTCGTGGTGAGCAGCCTGTCATCAGCAGTCGCCATGGGTTTGAAGGGCGGTCTTGTTAGCTGTGATAGCATCAGAGATAGGGACCACGGCAGTAGCAGTGGTGATACTAGTGGATACAGGTGCTGCAGGCCCTTCATAAACTGCTTGATGGTACCGTCCCGAAAAAGCGCCGCCGATGGAGATCGTGGAGGCTGGTATGCCACGATGGTGGCGAGGCAAACCTTCAAGGAAGGGAAGGCCAAGCCCTGCTGTCAAAGGTGTAAAAGGAAGTGGAGCACGGTAGGCAAGTTGACAGGTGATACTGGCTCCCATCGTGCTTCAGCAAAGGTGACGAACTGCCGCCACTTGTAATGGTAGTTGCGGCGTGTCGACTCGTTCCTGGCGGCGGTCAAGACGTTACCGATGACGAGATCGTCTGCGGCAATATCCTCCAGGCATGGAGGGCCAGGAGCGGTTGGTCTGGGTGGAGTATGAGACCGTTGGAGTGGGACAGGAGGTCCGGTGTCGTCGGGAACCTGAGTATTTGACCACGTGTGGCCACGAGCAGGGCCCTGAACCAGTGCTGTCTCGGCCAGTACGGGGCTACTAGGACGACGTCGGCTCAGTCCACAAGGATCACCAGCCGAGGAGGGGAAATGGAGGGAATGCATAGAGAAGTCCCTCGTTCCACCTGAACTGGAAGGCATCGCTGACAGAACCACAATCGTGACCGGCCCTCGAACAGTACCGATGGCACTTCGCGTTCTGGCTGGTGGTGAAGAGGTCAATCGTCGGCTCGCCCCACCAGTCTCGAATCATCTGGAACACCTCGTCGGAGAGGGACCACTCGTGGTGGCAAGAGGTGTCCCTGCTGAGGGCGTCTGCCTGGCCAGGTGAACCGCCACTGGATGGATTCGAAGCAAGACGCACCAGTTCCAGAGATCAAGGGCTATGCTGAGGAGGGTGGTCGAATGGGTCCCTCCCTGCCTGTTGACGTAGCAGACCGCCGTCATGTTGTCCGTGAGGATCAACACTGTGTAGCTGGTAACGATGTGGCGAAAGGCCTTCAGAGCTTTGCAGATGGCGAGCAGCTCGAGGGTGTTGATGTGGAGGACGGTCTCGTTGTTGATCCACCGGCCTCGGACTTTGAGATCGCCACAGTGGGCTCCTCATCCAAAGAAGGAGGCGTCTGTCATTACCATCACCTGTGGAGTGGTTTCCCGGAAGGGCATGCCTGACAGGAGATGGTTGTAGGACTGCCACCATAGAAGGGAGGTGCTCACCTGCAAGGGTAGTCAAAGGGGACGTCGCTGGTCGTCCAGTAGCGGGTCGAAAACACGGACGAACCAGTGCTGAAGAGGCCGTGCACGGAGCCTGGATAGGTAGATCACGGCGGTAGTGGAAGCCATGTATCCGAGGAGCTGCTGGATTCTCCTTGCCGATACCATTGGGGCGTTGAAGACTGTTGACGCGGCCCGACGAAGTGTCCATGCACGGTCGATTGGTAAGTAGGCCTTCGCCGGTACCGAGTCCAGACCTAGACGGGTCAGAAGTGTCAAAGTCTGATGGATGTCTTTGTAGAGTTTGTGCCTGCAGGACGCCACCAACAGCCAATCATCCAGGTAGGGGTAGATCGAGACACTCTTCGTCCGCAGGTATGATACCCCTGGGGCCATGCATTTGGTGAAGACTCTGGGAGCGGTAGAGAGGCTGAACGGTAGCACCTTGTATTGGTAACAGGTGCCGTCGACCGCAAACCGAAGGTATCGTCTGTGCTGCGGGCGAATGGCGATGTGAAAATAAGCATCCCAAAGATCGATGGAGGCAAACTAGTCCCCTCGTCGAAGGAAAGGGAGGATCGAGGATAGCGTGACCATCTTGAACCTGTTGGGGCGGATGTAGTCGTTCACCCCTCTGAGGTCTAGGTTAGGCCACAGACTTCCGTCCGTCTTCGGTACTGTGAAGTACCTGGAGAAGAAGCCGGTGTTTTTGGCTGAAGGTGGAAGTTCCTCGATCACCCCTTTCTGAAGTAGGGACTGGTTCTCTTCCAGCAGGACCGAGCTGGCTGGAGTGGAATAGTAGACACCTCGTGGTGGAATATCTTGAAATTCTATGGCGTAGCCAAGATGGATGATGGAAAGCACCCAAGAGTCCGTGGTGACGTGACGCCACTCGGCGAGGTGTCTTGCCAGGCTCAGTTGATCTTGGAAGGCTGCTGACAGGCTGAAGGTTGGTTGAGGTGGCGACCTGCGAAGGTGGTCAAAACCGGGACTTTGCGTCGGAGGAAGACTTCTTAGAAGACGAAGCCGGGCATCTCCGGAACAGTCTTCGGGACGAGGAAGCAGTCGATGGTCAGGACCGAGTGGATCGAGGTGACCGCTGATAGGTGGAGAAGGAGGACCTGCGCCACAATGGTCGTGAGCTGAAGGACCGACGAGGCTGAGACGGTTGGTTTATGCCCATCTTCTTAGCGGTCAGGCGCACCCTAACAAGATGGTCCATAGCCTCATCGGTCGTGGCATGAAATAGCTCCTGACCATCGAAGGGGAGGTCTTCAATCCGCCTTTGACTGTCCTCCTGCAGTCCCGACGGTCTCAGCCAGGCATATCAGCGAAGAGCAACGGAGCCTACCATCACCCTTGAGGCAACCTCCACGATGTGTCTCGAGGAGATGGTCTGCTGGTTCGCCAACGCCACGGCCTCGTTGAAGAACTGCACCGTGGACGGGCGGCTCTCTTCTGCAAGGCTGGCTAGAAGAGGAGCGAAGCGGTCCAGCAGGTTCCGGAAGTAGACTGCGAGGCACGCCGGTGCGTTGGACACCCTGGCGATCAGCGATGAGGCGGTGTAGAACCTCCTGCTGAAGGTGTCCAACCTATGACCCTCACGGTCCGGCGAGGTGGTATGTGCCCTGTTGCCACCTTTGGTTTGGGCAGACTCCACCACGATGGAGTTTGGCACCAGATGGCTGAAGAGGAACTCCGCATTCTTCTGCTTTCTGTAGAGGTGCTCCAGCCGGTGTGGTATTGACTGGGCAGAAGCTGGCTTGGCCCACGGATGCTTCAGGACCTCCATGAGCTTTGGCAGGAAAGGCAGCGGAGCAGTGGACGGTTGACGAGCTTCCATGTAGTGGAAGACCGGGTCATCCACTGCTGGAGCTGGGTCCACGACCTTCAAGCCGAGCGCCGTGGCCATCCGAAGCAGAATTGCTGCACGTCTTCAGGTGCAGACTCCGGTACCAGGTCTCAGAAGCCCAGGGAAGGTGACTTGTGGGATGTTGGTGTCGAGTCCTCCAATTTCGTGTCTGAGTTGTAGGACTGGGAGGAATGGGTCGGAGACCTATCTCCCTGGATGGTCTATGGGGAGGCAGATCTAGGGTCACTGCTGGAGTCGCCGTCGCTACCGGTAGCGCCGATGACGTCATGGTCAGAGCTGTTGTACGAGGCGTCGCCGACAAGGTAACCGGCAATACCGCAGGATGTGCTCGTTTAGCCACCTGGGTGACTGTTGTGACCAGCGTCGCCGCCTGTGTCGCGGTGGTCTCTGACATCGGGCAGGTTGCAGTGGACGTGACCCTTGGTGGAGGCGACACAGCCCTGTAGCGGGGTGAGGGCTCCCTAGATCTCCGGTGGCGAGAGAAGGCGACCGGCTCCATGATCTCCGATATTGGGAGTGATGGTCATCACTGGAGGGCGAGCGGGACCATTGAAACGGGATCCAGTGTCTCGCATCGGGGTGGTACCGATCCCTGTAAGATGGAGAATAGGATTGGTACGAAGCTGGATATTCATGCCACTGATACTCCTGACCGTATCTGCCGAGATGAGAGGCAGAGGTGTAAGGTGAATCGGTCGAGGGGCAGGAGTGTGCTCTCTCATAGTACACGTCCCGGTGGCATGGTGATGGCGGCCTGACTCTCCGCTCCGGGGAGCGGGACTCGCTCCAGCCCGAGGCTGCCCAGTTCCTGGGCGAAGGGCAGTGTTGAGCCATCACTTCCTCCCGGCGGTCCACCGATCTGTGACTCGGCAGGGGTACCGCAGCCATCAAGACAGGCGGTTCTGAGGAGGGCACGGTCTGCTCCTCGTCCGATACCTTGAGGACCTCTTCCAGATCTGACTGCTCTCCTGGATCCCCAGTGAGCTGGGTCAGCGGAGGTGTGGGGAGGCGGGCCTCCTTAGAAGGGGAGCGCCTCTTCTCCTTCTCCCTCTTCTTCTCCCTCTTCTTCTCCTTCTCCTTCCCTACGTCCTGAGTGGGAGGACGTTTCTTTTGGGCAGCAGTCAGAAGCTTGGTTGACGAGGAGGACTGCGAGCCTGCAGGCACCTCCTTAGTTGTCTTGGCAGCCGCCGACAACTTTGGGGTCCTCGGGAGCGAGGAGATGGACGGCCTCGGTGTTGGTACCGAGCCCGGTACCGATGAGGTGGACGGTGAGGCAGCCGCCGATGCCATCGATAGTGAAGTCGCTTGTCGTCCGGCTGATAGTTTCTCGGACATCTCAGTGCGGGCCTCTGGCTGCTCCCTCACTCGCAAGGAGTGTTCCCAGCAATGGGATTTCAACCTCGATGAACGGTTGCGAAAAATCTGGGTGGTGAACTCTCTACAAATAGGGCAAGCCCAGACGTTGTGGGCCTTGCCCAAACAGAAAAGGCACTCATGATGTTTGTCCGAGAGAGCGACTTTCCATCCACAAGAGACGCAATTCTTGAAAGGAGCCGACATAGGCCGATAGTCCAAGCAAGGAGAAGAAAACTGAAGTAAGAGGAAGAGTCCGAGAAGAAGTCCGAAGAGAAATGAAGGAAGGAGAAAAAGGGGAGGTTAAAATACCAATTAAGTCCGTAATCCGAAAACCATCGTCAAAATAGTCCAAAATCTGAGTCAAGCCAAGAAAACACCAAGAAAAAGCAAGCCACTAAGAGGAACCTTCTGTACGCAACGGCAGACGAGAAGGAACTGAGGAGTGACCGTTACTCAACGGGATGACCATGCGCAGTACTGGCATGAGGGAGGGGTTCCTGCCGAGCTACTAAGCTCTAGAATCTTCCGAATGCTACCGCGCATGCGCGAAAGCTCCTAGTGTGTGAGGCACAGAGACCACGAAGAAGAAGCAACAGTTTCCTATTTGGCATCACAATCTACTTCTGAAAATTTTCCATGCCAGAAATGATTTATAATATGGCACAGAGTATTGGGATTGTGGGCCAGGTGGCAAGGATGATTGCTGTTCAAGTTGTATATATCTCCTCCCTTTTCCCTAGCCCTGGGACTCAAGGCAGCTTACAAAAGTTAAAATATTAGAAGCACATAATTATTAAAAAATGATAAAATATTATTAAATTATCAATAGAATTAAAAGTAATTAAATGCATTTCCATTAAAAAGAAAAACAGTAAATATAGACAACATGGCACATTATTAAAGGTCCTTTCCACATGTGCAATCAATCCTCAAAGGCCTGTCAGATCAAAGAAGTCACCACCTGCCTGCAGAATGATAACAAAGAGGGTATCAATCTGGCCTCTTTATGAGGTAAGTTCCAGAGCCTGGGAACAGCCACTAAAAAGGCCATCTCCTGAGCTGCCTTTAAATTTGTCTGTAAAGCTGGAGGAATACAAGAAAGGTTCTCTGAAGATCTCAGAACATGGGCAAGCTTCTGTGTGGACATACTGTCTGTCAGGTTGCCTGGACCCAACCAGTATAAAACTTTATATGCCATAACTAGAACTTTGAATTGTGCTTGGAGTCAGACCAATAGCCAGTGGAGTTCTATGCTCCCTTTAGCCATCCTAGTTAATAATCTGGCTGCAGCTTTTAGGACCAGCTGAAGCTTTCGAGCTCTTTGCAATGGCATCCCCATGTATAGTACATTACAGTAATTCGTATGGAATGTCACTAATACATGTATCGCTGTGGCTAGAGCAACATCTCTAAGAATGGGTACAGCAGATATACAGGATTTATTTTTAACTGCGCAAATGCACTCTGGCCTGCTTCTGAAACCTGAGCTTCCAGGCTCAGGGTTGAATTAAGGAGTGCACCAAAGGTGTGGATCTGCATCTTCAGAGGAAGTGTAACTTTCCAGGAAAGGCTGAATCCATGTTTCCTGCTTCACCTTTGTGCTTGCCAGGAACATCTCTGTCTTACTTGAATGAAGTTTCAATTTGTTCACTGTCATCCAGTCCGTTACTGATGACAGGCAACCATTTAGAATTGAAACAACTTGCATTAGGGTGGAAAGGAATAATAGAGTTGAATGTCATCAATATACTGATGGCAGTGGGCTGCAAAGCTCCGGAAAATCTTTCTGAGTGGTTTCATATACGGTATATGTTAAATAACATAAAGGGGAGAAGCAAGCTCTGATGAACCCCACACACTGATGGCCAAAGGGTTGAACAGCAGTCCCGCAGCAGCACCTTTCTGTTTTGCCATTCTAGGAAGGAATGGAGGCACTGCGAAAACAGTGCCTCCAAGTCTCATCCCATCAAGGGAGGGTAGAGCCCACCCAACAATAGCAACAGCAGCTGGATATAGTAACCTTTGCCTATTGCTGTTTCTCCTGTGCATATGTTCTTGCAAGAAGGCTTCTTCTCCCTGTAGATTGTGAAGGAATTTGACCCTTAAAAATATTAATATGGATGATAATTCTTCCTTTGAACTCAAGAGAGGTGATTAATTGCCTTTAAATGATGTAGAAAAGCAACCCATGTTTGCTAAATTCATCTTCCAGTATATACACAATTAACAGTGATCACATTGTTTTCATCTCATACTAGCTTTGTTTTTTTGAATTACAAAAATGAACTTGTGCAGGTTTTGGGTTTACATGCTATCTTTTCCTACTCATGATTGCAAAGTGGATGTAGAAAGTTTCTGTTTCAGATTAACTGCAGTTAAGTGTGTTGTTCAGTCTTAAACTGTGTATAACTCTAACATGGTTAGTTGAAACAGGTCAACTTCGTGACCTGTTTGAAGTTTGCTTGCTCAAACTGACCATACTTAAGTCAATTTGTCCAGATTCCAAACTCCTCCTCACAGCTCTCTTGGGGTGGTAAGCATGTGAACTTGAGCTCCCTCTGGCATGTTCATGCTAAACTGTGTTTATGTATTACATCTAAATAAGAACTACTGATATATTAAGCAACATTTCTGTACAGTGTTCACATATGTATATACTAAGTTATAGTTGCCTGATTTTGTGGTTGTCTGTAAGAAGAAGGTCTATCACTTCTACCTCCCAGTTACTGAGCTTTGTTATGATGGGCTACTTTAGCAAGGTCCACAGACAGAATTTGGGTACCTGTTACCATATTCTCCATTATGAGGTCTTTTAAATTGTTTTCCGTCAAATTCAGAATGTTTCTTTTATGAGTATCCTGTTTAAGTTATTCACATTCACAGAAAGGAAACTCAATTGTCCTTAATCTACTATTTGTTAGTTACATATATGCGTGTATAATATTTCAGAGCTTCCAGAAACACTGGACCAAACTGTTGTTGCTGGAAATGTGGTTCTAAATCATCCACACGAACAAGCAACTAAAATTAGAAAGGACGCAGAAAGACAAAAACAGGTATAGTTGTTTTTCAATCTGTAATGCTCAAGTTTTATTACAAAGTTTTGTAACATGCCTTGTCTCAGTATCATCTTTGAAATACTTAACTTAAAAATGTTACCCTTCACCATTGTTTATGGTTAAAATTAATATATTTAAAGTTATTTTTTGAACTGAAGGAAATAATCCCTCAACCAACTCCATTGCAAAATAGAATCATAGAGCTGGAAGAAACTACAAGGGCCACTGAGTCCAACCCCCTGCCATGTAGGAATTACTGTCAAAGGATTCCTGACAGATGCATTCCACCCTCTGTTTTAAAACTTCCAAAGAAGGAGACTCCATCACACTCTGAGGCAACGTATTCCACTATTGGACGGCTTTTACCGTCAGGAAGTTCTTAATGTTCAGATGGAATCTCTTTTCCTGAAATTTAAAGCCGGTGCTCCATGTCCTAGTCTCTAGAGCAGCCAAAAACAGGCTTGCTCCATCCTCCATATGACATCTCTTCAACTTACTGCTTCTCACTTCTACGATGCATTAACTAGGAAACATTAACTAAAATAGGCACAAGAGCACAATTAGTGCATAGCAATAGCATGTGTATTTCTATGCTGCTTGTGAACTAAGTGCTCTTTAAGCGGATTACAATGTGTTAGCTAATTGCCCCCGACAAGCTGGGTACTCATTTTACTGACCTGCGGAAGGATAGAAGGCTGAGACAACCTAGAGCCCAGCAGGATCGAACTCACAACCTTGTGGCTGCAGTACTGGCATTTAATCACTATGCCACCGGGGCTCCTTTTTTAAAAAAAAAATAAGGATAATTTTTAAAAAATGGTAGAAGATATAGCAGGTAATTGATGTCCACCATAGCCTACAGGAAAACTTTAACTCTGTTCTGTGATAAGAGGGCTGAAAAGAATGGAAACTTGCAGTTTGGATTTTCTCACTCTCTCGCTCTCTGTTATGAATCAACCCTTATTGCAAGTTTGTATTTGTATGTTTTGAAGGACATGAGAATTAACCAGGAAAATGCAGAAGCTGGCTTAGTTTCCATCACTCTTCTCTCTTAACATATGAACTAGATGGCATCATATAAAGAACTAATAATCAGAATGATATTATCAGTAATGCATAGTAAAATTGCTTGTAAGTGCTTCAGTACAACATTGGTACCAGCAAAATCCATTATTCTTTGCAACAAAGCTTTATGTCATCTGACTGTTGTTACAAAAGGTTCATTTTTGTGGGTGGTAGTGAAGGGCTTACTAATTGCATTAATTTCCAGCTGACTATTTATGTTGTCCTTGCGTAGTCCTATGTCAAAAGAATCTTGCTATAAGAGATATTCCTATTTGCCCAAATTAGTACTTGGAAAAAAAATCAGTGCATTGTCTTCTGTGATTTGCTTAACGGAAAGTTTGCTATATATTATTTGAAAGCATTGATTCCTCCTGACATTAACACAGAGAATTACTATTCATTTGACTAGATGGAATGGCTAGAGCACCAAAAACAACAGCAGCTGACATTGCTTCAGCAAATTGAAGAGCAGAAAATACGGTTGGAGGTTGAGTTTCTGAAGGCTCAAATGCAGCACCAGGAGCAGAAAGCTAAGAAAGAGCCAAAGAAGAAAGACCAGGAATCCCAAACAGTACAGATGAATGATACTGTCCCTGTTGTTCATCAGCAGCAGAAGGTAGAGCAGCAGGTATAGTAAGAAGGTGGTCTGAAGGTAGAGTTGATTCTCTGTGCTGAGTAGAATTGTATTGGACCTTTCTGGCATAATAGTGGATTTTTGTACGTAATGACTGGTTAGGACAGAAAAGTACATTTATTTATTTTAAAATTCTATCTAGTTTGTCTCTATAGAGGAGAGAGAACTTATAAAATAAAAATAAAATATAGAAATCACCTATGATAGCATTTGTGTTAATGGAGTATTTGCTTTTCCCCCATTTCATATTTTTAAAAGGATTTTTGCATTTGTCCTATAGCCAGCTTCTCTCTATTCCGTGAAGGTATCTTGTTCACAGTCCAGTACTCAAAAGAAGTGTTAGTCTTCTCGTAATGGAAGATGATTTTCTTTTCTGTCCAAAGTAGAGATCATGATCTAGTTTTTAGTCATCATGGGATCCTAGAACTAGAGTTTGAAAGTAAGGTAGTAATTTCATTTTTCTTTTCAAAAGCAGAGATAATAGTATATCACATTACTGGCAAGATTTCTTCAGAGGAGGTTTGCCATTGCCTTGCTCTTGGGCTGAGAGAGTATGACTTTCCCAAGGTCTCTTAGTTGTTTTCATGGCTGAGCAGGGGTTCAGACCCTGGTCTCTCAGAGTCCTAGTCTAACACTTAAATGTTGCTAGCTCTGTAACGATAACTTAAAAGGAGATAAGTTCATTTAATTTACAGTATAACAGTATCTTTTAAAGTTACTTATATATTGTGGAGAGTAGCCTCATTGTATGATAAAGGAATGCGGCTCTCTTGTCCTTGAGTGTACAGGTGATGCCCAGGTGGAAAGGAGAAGAGTGTGCCTTAGACCATAGTCTAGGACTTTGTAGCATTCAGGTGTATCATTTTCATCAGGTAATATTTTAGTTAGTTTAAGAAATGGGTAAAGTAAAATGTTACTGGGGCAGGGGAGTTTTAACTTTCTTCAATATTGCTAGGATGCACTTAGGGAATTGCCAAAATAGTATTAGTTACACTGGGAATGTTGTATAGGACACTTCTGCATTCAAAAGGTGTATTATTGCCAGATTCATCAAAACTGTATAGACTAAATACAGGCCATCTTTTAAAAAGTAAAATATTCATAGTACATGGATTAGCAGACATATTCCCAGGTCCTAGATATTCTCTGGGCACCATTGTAACTTGTGAAAAAAATCCACTGTCAGAACATGAAAGGGATGTAAATTGTCCCCAAGATATAATAGCAGTTTTCAAGTATCAGAAGAGCTGTTGCCTGAGAGATGGTTTAAACCCTTTTTCTGCTCTTTCAGAGGATAGGACTTGAAACAGTTGATTCAAATTAAAGGCAAAGAGATTCTGACTAATTCTGAATAATTTTTTGATGGTAAGAACTGTTCTATAGTGGAACAGACAACCTTCAAAAATGATGTACTCTTCATGGGAAATTTTTAAACAACACTTGAAGAGCCACTTGTCAGGGATCCTTTTGTTATGAATTCTGGCACTGGAAGGGAGTTGAACCAGATCCCTTTCAACTCTACAGCTGTATAATTATATGAAAAGGGTTATGGTCAGTGTTAGTACAATATAAAATATGACAAACAACCTGAGATGGAAAGCATTCCCACTTAGGAAATATTAGTCATGTTTTAATTAATTAATTAAAACATTTATATCCTGCTCTTTATCTTATGATCTCAGTACAGCTTACAATCAAATCAATTCAAAATAATAGAGCTGGGTATGTTTAGTCTGCAGAAGAGAAGGTTAAGAGGGGACATGATAGCCATGTTTAAATATTTGAAGGAATGCCATGTAGAGGAAGGAGAGGGCTTGTTTTCTGCTGCTCCAGAGACCAGGACAAGGAGCAATGGAGTCAAGCTACAGGAAAGGAAATTCCACCTGAACTTCAGGAAGAACTTCCTGACAGTCAGGGCTGTCTGGCAGTGGAATGTGCTGCCTCGGAGTGTAGTGGAGTCTCCTTCCTTGGAGGTTTTTAAGCAGAGGCTTGATGGCCATCTGTCAGGAGTGCTTTGAGGGTGTTCCTGCATGGCAGGGGGTTGGACTGGATGGCCTTGTGGTCTCTTCCAACTCTACATTTCTATGTTTCATGTTTAATAATTACAAAAATTTCAAAATATTAGGAGTATATTATGTATATTTAATTAAAAACAGGCAATTTAAAAACAGTTAAAACAATCTTGAATATTATAACCATAAAACATGTGCAGCCTGGGTAAATCAGTTTGGCCTAAAGGCTTTGATAAAAAGCCAGGTTTTAACTTGGCACCAAAATGATTCCAATGCTGATGCCAGTTGGACCTCCTAAGCGAGGGAATTCCACAACCAGGGTGCCACTGCAGAAAAGGCCCTCTCCCATGACCTATCACAATGTATTTCCCTTACTGATTAGACATGAAGGAGGCCCCTCCAATAGATCTCAGTCCTCCGGCAGGCATATATATAGAGAGGAGATTCCTCAAGTATTGAGGTCCTAAGCTGTTTATATTGATTTAGATTTCTGCCTGTGCATGTAATAACTTGCTTTATAGAAACTGTAGGGAGAAGGTGGTATGGAGCTTTGGAAGATGGACCCCAATAAACACTGGTACCCTGTGACTCTGAGATAAAAGCTATGCTCCATAAAAACAATGTAGTTGCTTATTACATGGTTTTTAATATTTTACTTAATTTATTTTTAGTCTGAAAAGGATATAGGACCTCAAGTGGCAAGCACTTCTAAAGAGGACAGCCACATACAGATGATTCGTGATTATCAGCAGCGTCTTCTAAGGCAAAATAGGTATCTCTTTCCTGTCAAAATAGATATTCTTCTTTTAAATTAGAATGTTGCTCTGCTCCTGAAAGGTATGATCTGCTCAGATAGTAACAAATATCTATGTGCACTGTTTTAGGATACACAGAGAGTCCGTTGAGGAAGCCAAAAAACAGTTGCATGAATATCAGGACAAGCTGAAACAAAGATACCAATCAGTTTCTGCAGCATTATTCAGTTCTGCTGATAGATTTGTTCAACTAAAAGCAGTTCTTCAACTTCCATCACAATTACAAGGACTTGAAGTGTTTCCAAGAGTTAACTTAACAGCAGATCATCCATCAAATGATACTCTTGTACAGAAGCCAGCTGCACTTTCTGAAGTGCCATTGGAACAGAAAAGTGAAGTGGGAATGCTTGATTTCAGCAGTGGAGGACAGATCCAGCTTGTGTGTTCCCAGGAGAATCAAAGAACTTTTCCGTTGACCCACGAGCAGAAGGAAAAGCTGGCTACACTGAAAACACCCGTGACACAGCCATGTGAATTAGATAAGATGCCTAGGTCATTAGCATTTAAATCGCAGGGTACTTCCATTACAACTCAGCCAGCGGCTCTTGCAGAGAATGTCCAGTTCACTTTCCCTCCAGAGAGTACTTCTCAGTCTTCAGAAATGCTTGAGTCTGTGGTCCCTCATGTTCCTGTGCTAGAAAAGACCCTTCTTCCAACATCCTTAAGTCATCAACACATACCTGCTGAGAGTAAGATAAGAACAACTTCAGATCAAATATCCCTGCCTCCTGTGCAGCCAGACTGTGCAGCAGGTGCGGCTGGGAGGACCCAGGAGAGCTTGCCATTAAGAAATGGAAGTGGATCCTTGTTTGGTTATTCTGATATAGCGCAATTAAGGGACCGAGTGCTGGCTTCCTCTGAGAGCATCCAAGCTCAGCAAGAGCATTTGAAAGAACTACAGGAGCAGCTCGATGAGCAACGGGAAGCTCTTCTTTCTCGGCAGAGGCTACAGGAGGACTTCCTCATGCAGAAGCATGCTCAGCTGAAACAGCAAATGGAACAGCAACAGGAAGCTTTAAAAGAGTTTCTTAAACGGGTATGTTCTTAAATGCATGGCAAAGGAGACATTCTGGCTATTTTTCAGTTCAGTTTAGAATGAAAACTTCTTAAATCTCTTTCCCAGTTGTTAATGGGGATTTAAAAACTCCCTTCGTTCTGAAATGTGTTCTCACAATTGCTTGACTGGAAAGTTAGAGACTGATGTACTTACTTTCCCATTGTTTCAGTCAATCCTGTTGTTTAGAGATCTAGAATTAAATGAGCTCATGGTTGAGAAAGATTGCCTCCCCCCGTGCCCCCCAGGAAAAAAATAGCACCTGGAAAATACTGGAAGCATATTCACTACTTTTCTATCCTGTGTGTGCATTCCTGAGAGTACAACCCATTAAACACATTGGAACATATTTCAAAGGGTTGTACTGACAATATATGCAACATCTTAAAGTGGAAAAATGCTGATGCTTTTAATTCCTCTTATTAGGCAGAAGAGTCCAATAAGTACAGAGAGATGATGCAGGCACAAGAGACTAACAACTGTAGTCTGTTGACATCACTTTTAAAAGAAGCTAAGAGCAGCAATCAACAAGAGGTTTGCTTTGGTGAGCTGAGCAACCTTACTCAAAAGGAAGTTGGTTCAGCAGGGGAAATTGGTAAGGACCTTTGGTGACATCATGAGCTTTGGCCTGCTTTCTTTATGTGTGTTCATGTGTTTCTTTCTTCACCTCGGATCGGCTCTGTTGAAGATTTGTAGACTGGAACAAGAGCTAGTTGTAAAACTTGCCACTTTTATTAGCACTTCTGCGTGTCCCAACTACTTCCCACCTGTAGGCCTAGCTACAGAATCTTACCTACATTTACACACCTAACGAATGATATCTTTTGTGTTTCTTGAATGCAAACCTCAGTCCGTCATTTTTGAAAGGACTTTCAAAGGTAGTTCAATATGGCATTGAGGTGTGTCATTCAAAAGGGGAAAAGAGCCTCCTGCTGGGTGCTTAAGCTCTGCCCACACCTTAAATATTATTTTGATTCAATTGTTTGTTACAATGACCATTACAATCTTGTCAGATGAATATTGTTATCATCATATTGAGGATAAAGTGACTTCTCTAAGGCCACTTGGTAAGTAGAAATGAACTTTTAATTAGAACCTGTTGTTCAGTATTGTAGCTACTCTTCCATGCCAGTTGCTGGTAGTCTATATTGTGTTTTTCTTGCAGAGCCATTTCAGAACACTTGGGGAAAAGAACAGAAATGGACGCTTTCAAAGCCACCTTTAGCAAAAGTAAAGCTGGGATTTGATTTGGAACAGCATGAACTTAGTGTGATACCAGAACTTGACACACCAAGAAGTGGCAGACTTTCTGCTACAGGTACATTGTAAAAGTTAATCAGAAATTATTGCCTCTTGTATATTTCTCTTGTATCTCTCCTTCTGTTTCCTAATTGTCAGTATGATGCAAAGTGTAAAATTCTCCCAGCTTCCAGACTCTCAAGCAGTTATTGGCAAATGCAGTCTAGAGTGGTCACCAGCACCAATTTTTCTCCACCCTGCTCTCATTGATTCCCCTGTACTTTGAGCTGACTGCCTTTTAAACAGAATCTTTTGTTTTAGATCTAAACCTGTACTGGATGGTTTGGAAGACAGGTTTAGTAGATTAGGCTTGTGGACTGGGATTTGAACAGTTCCTGTGCACACCTTCTCAAGTTTTCCTTTTCTTCCTTCTTTTTTTCCCCCAGAAGATCTTGTGCCAATTTTGTTACTGTTAGTTTGTGTGTGCATGTGTGAGGTGTGATTTCTGGCTGGGAAAAAGGAGTAGACTGTTTGGAACAGTGCTGTACATCTATATCTTTTACCAAGGAGAAAGTCCAGGTCACTCTAGTCCTTCTCCTTATGTTGTCCCATTGCCCAGATTGGTTGTTGACCAAAAGTGTCTTAAGAGCATGGAAGAAATTATAATGGTGAATGAAAGCTCCAGTCACTATCACATCTTCAAAAAATTGAGACTCTCTGGGCCTTTCCTGGTTTGCAGTTTAGGGAGGGACATTTAGAATCCTCAGCCAGAGAGCTCTTGGGCCTCAGTTAACTAGAAACCCCAGAATTCCGGAGGGTGTTGAAAGTGGAATAATAGCACTATAACAGTGTAGGGTGGAAAGGCCCTCTGGTGTTTAAAATAGGACTTTTAGTGGGCAATGTGTAGAGGTCCGGTAGCCACACTTTACTTCTGAACCTCAGAGGGCCACACACACCATCGAAAAACTTCCCCCGTATAATAGATAGGTTCCTTTTGCCCTCTGGGGAGTGCAGGGGGCAGTTTTTCTGCGTACACACGTACTCTTTTAGGCCTAATCACTTCTGGTTGTGGGAGGAGGAGAGTGGTGTGATACCTGTGGGCTGGGGGAATGTGGAGAATTGCTCTGTTCCTCCAAAGGATATGGTAGAACTGTTTCTAATGACAAGCTTTTAATGACTAGCAACTCACAATTTCAGGATACAGAGAGTCTTTTACTGAAGATGTTCTCCTCACATCTAAAGTCGATAAGCTGGAGTTTAGCAAAAGCCCACCTGAATCTCTCCATGAAGAAACAGATATACTAAGGATTACAGCTGGTAACAAAGACCAAAGTTTTGGTGTAAGTCAGGCCCAGTTACATGGATCAAGGTGTGAGGAGTCACTGATGGAAGCTGATGGTTTGCCTGACTCAGGTGAGTAAAAATACATTTTGAGTCGTGAATCATTGTGATGATGATACAGCTTAGATTTAACACCATCTGGTTATAAGAGCAATAACCACTACAACTGTTGTGCTTATAAATGTTCTACATCATCTTAATCATGGCAGTTGGGAGCTAAGATGTTCTGGCATCACTTCTGGAAAATGTTTAAACTCCAAAAGGCAGAGTTTTATAAAGCCCTTAGTAATAACTCCTAACTGATGCATGGATCACATAGTCAAGAGCATAGAGGAAGAGAATAAAGATTTTGAAGGGAGTGGTGGATTTTTGTTAATGGCTAAAAGCACTTAGGTGTCTAAGCCACCACCTTGAATTTTTCCTGTAAAAACAAACTTGTGAAGACCCCAATGTATGAAGTAGCTGATGAAACGCTTTCAACTCCAAGCTTTTTGAGTAAGAGTTATTTTCATTGTCTCTTCATATAAATCATTTTAAGTTCCTGAAAACACTCTTCTTTTGAAGAATAGCTGGCATTTCAGAACCTGCCAAGGACTTGATCTGTGTGTGAAAGTAAGATTGCAGTCTCTTAAAGAGGAACAGAGCTTGTGTTCTTTCATAGATGTAAATGTGGGCGGACAGCAACAAGTAGGAAAGGCTTATAAAAGAAAATCTTCTATCTCCACAGAAAGCTTTAGCTTCTGTAAATATTTGCTTACAAGCTGTTTACCTATGCTGACTTGTGCTTTTTTCTTTAATGTTTTCAGCCCATTCTCTTATGGATCAGAGTTTACGAAGCTATGCAACTGATATTGGGAGAAGAGCAAATCCTGATTCTTCATTTAGACCAAATAATATGGTTAGTCACCACTAGGCTTTAAGAGATATATGATACATAGCATTTATTCTAAATCAATCAGTTTCCTTTTTTTTTAGCTCTTGTATTTTATATATTATTAATGTGAGTTTTTAATTTTGAGCCTTTTTAATTTTGAGCCTTTTTAATTTTGAGCCTTGCATTTAAATACGATGGGAGGGGTCATCTTTTGCTATTTAGGATGTCTAAAGAAGTCCAAAATTTTTTTTTTTGCATATTTGATTTTCTGTACTATTTTGTGTATGTTTTCCTCAAGAACTGCCATATTTGCTTTTCATTTTCTAATCATCTGCAGAACACAAAATGTTAAAATGAATATGACACTATTTAATAGACATTCATTCATTCATGTCTCACCCTGTGTCTGAGGGTCTCGGGATAGGGTAAAACAAAATCCAATTTAGGTCAGTATAAAACAATGACACTAATTTTAAAATAGTAAAGGCATATTAAATCATTTATTGCTTAATGCAAGGCAATTTAAAACCAGTTAAAACAGCAGATGTACAAATTGGATAGAACCAGTTAAGGGCCTGAAGACTTTAATAAAAAGCCATGTTTTGATTTGGCAACAAAGTGACACCAGCATTGGTTCTAGTTGGGCCTCTGCAGGGAGATTATTCCATAACAAGGGTGCCACAGCAGAGGGGGCCCTCTCCCATGTCCTTCCACACTGTATTGCTCCCACCAGTGGGATGTAGAGAAGGACCCCTCCCACAGACCTCAGCTCTTGGGGAAGCATATATAGGGAGAGCCCCATCTTCAGGTATTGAGGTCCGAAGCTGTTTAGAGCTTTAAATATTATCATCGGCACCATCAGTTCAGACCAGAAGTATATTGACAGCCAGGGCAGTTCCTTTAAAGAGGTGCTATATGTTTTCTATATGATGTTACAGTCCACAGCTTGCCTGCTGCATTTTGCCCTTTCTGTAGCTACTGAGCTTCTGCAGTGGCAAGAGATGGATCCAAGAGTACTCTCAAGCTATGTATCTGCTCCCATAGGGAGAGAATATAACCCCATCCGGGGCAGGTGGGTTTACCCAGTTCCTGGACCTCGGAATCCCCAATCCGCAGAGCCTCCATATTAATAAGATTGAGCTTCAGTTTGTTGGTCTTCATCCAGGCACAGCGGCAGCTGAGTCCAATGACAAGGAAAAATAAGAGCTCAGTGTCACTGAGCACACTGATAGTCCTCAACTCCAAATTACCTTCCCTAGTGGCTTAATTTAGATATTGTACAAATAGAATCCTGCACAGTGGCTGAATGTGAGTCCCCAAAAGCCACTCTAGAACCAACCTTTGCAGAATAGGAGTGAAACCACTGTGACATAGTGCTTTCCACTCCCATCCAGTGGAGCCAGTCCAGTGAGATACTATGAGCAATGATATCAAAAGCTGCTAAGAGATCCAGAAAAATCAACCAAGTAGCACTCCGCTTGTTTTTCTCCCGGAGTAAGTAATCAGTCAGGGCAACCCTGGCCTTAGACTAAACTGAAATGGGTTTAGATAATCCTTTCCTCAATGTGATTTCCATAGCCATTTTACAATTTCTCTTCTTCATCTTTTTTTTAAAAAATCATTCATCATGGTCCAATTAAAAAAAAAATAAAGGTAAAACTTTGTGTTTCTAATATTTCCAATTTTTTTTTTGAAATGGCAGCATTTGAGTCTCTAAGCTGTCCAAATTTTTAGAATAGGAATAGATTGTTTTACTTTAAGAAAGAGCCATGAAATTATCTTGAATTGCTTTACTGTTCCTCTGAGAGCTTCTTATTCAGTGGCTCTGTGATGAGAAATAGCCAAATCTGAGCACTGAAAAGGTCAGCTGATCTTATAGTGCATGATTTATATAACTGTTCTGGGAAGCAATTTAAGTCTGAGTGAGAGCGTGAGGGTTTGTGATGCATTGTATAATTGGTGAGTAAATGTGTGAGTAGAATTTGGGTAGGTGAATTTGGGAAGGTAGGGAGTATGTGCGCATGTAGGGGTGTGTGTGTGTGTCAGAGAGAGAGAGGAAGGTACTGAGCAATGATGAATTTGAGGAATACTGACATTTGAATACATGGAGGTTTCTACACTTGATCTGAGCTCAGAACAAAGGTGTTGGACATTTCAAGTTCTTAGGTAAATGTCATCTTTAATCATAATATTACATACTTGTTCTTAATAATTAATGTGTTTTAGGGGTTTTTAGATGGGTTGGTGGGTGGGGAGGATGGGTTATGTTTTAAGTGCTTTTAATGTATTTGTTTTTACTGTTGTAGTACCGCCTCAATCCATCGGGAGAGGCGGGATATTATTATTATTATTATTATTATTATTATTATTATTATTATTATTATTATTATTATTATTATGTGTTCTTGCCCTAGGTAGTGCTTCGCACAGCACGGTCCCTGGATTCATTAAATGCGCAGACTTCTGTGCAGCAGCTAGCCTGTGGCTATTTTGCTTCATCTACTGCTTCACTTGCCAGTACTATAACCAATTACAACCCAGACAGAAGTCTTGAGAGCACAGGTAGGGTTTTTTGCAAGCTAAAAACATAATGAACAAGTACTTTATACAGGCACACCTCAGTTAAGAAGTTCCTTTTTACAAATTCTTTTCATGTCTCCATCACTCCTTTTTCCTTGTCCTCTGTCTAACTGAAGGGCTTTAGCGGCATCAGTAATAGGATAAAAGAGGGCTGGGGAAACAGACTTTCAGTGATGGGTTGCAGCAGCATGTCTGCAGTAAACAGTGCACTAAAGCTGCTTCCAGAATCTGTTACTGGGTTTACATGGATAGTGAAAAAGCGGAAACAGAAAAGCTTTCCTCACTAGCTACCCCCAGCATGTTAAAGAATGTAGATATATAGACCAAAACAAAAAAACAAAAAAAAGTAGAGGCTGATAAAAGAAGAAATTCTTGGAAACATTTTGGGAAGAAACTTTCAAATCGTCTTTAGAAGTGGCTGTAGATAATGTGAAAGTCTGGTACTGTTCCATACCCCAGGGTATACTTTAACTCCCTCTTCGAGTTATAGTTGGAAGCATCTGTTTCTCAATGCATATTTAATAAAGTTGAGCACCATTTATGGTGTGTTGTGCAGAGCCGTGTTCAGCCATGGAGCAGCCCAGGCATTTCAGCTCTCCGATGGAAGAGAAGGCAAATGATGCTTGGGGCCCGTCAGTTTCTCTACTGCATAAGCAGGATGATCCTTCAGAATCTCTTCATTCTCATCTGTCTTTTGGAGAAAACCGGCAATCTAATGAAAGCAAAATCGAACAAATCCTAGATAAATATACAAGAGATTTCAGCTGGTCATCTCTAAGCAATGTGTCTTCCCATGGTAATGTTACTGGGGAACAGAAAACAGTATTCAAAATGATTCAGAGGGGTTGATTTAGCACTGATCAAAATACTTTTAAAACTACTTTTAGATCCAGTAGTAGGACTTGATGCTGCTGATATTGAAAGAAATTTTCCAAATTTCCACCGTGAGCTTTTTCATCGCTTGGAGCCAAGTCCTGACTTCAATATCTCCTCAAGCTTTTCTCAGTGTAAAGTATCTCACAACAGCAAAGACCTAAGCAAGGTACTGTAAAATGGAGGGGAATCCATTGGTTTCGTTACAGCAGGGATGGGCAAGTTTGAGCAGTGTCGGGGCTGACCTGCAAGGCCTAGCTTTGGCCACACTGCCTGGTGGAGCAGTGGGCAGATTAAAAAAAAATCACAACAGGAAGTGACTGAAGCTCTTACTTCTGGTTTCAGTTTAGGCATAGTGTTTGGTGGAGGGGGCTTTGGAGTGTAGATGTGTGCCCATGCATACATATTCATGGCTTTTGGAAGTTTCTTGAAGTGGCATATGACGCACACGCATATGTATATGATTTTGCAGTGGTGGGAGTGTGGGAGAGGCCTGGGGCTGCAGAAAGAGTTTGGAGACAATATGTGACCCACAGGCTGCTCCTTTTCTACCCCATTTGTAAGCAAGGGTGATGGTAATTTAGAACAGATGGCATTAGTAGTGGTGATTCCCCCCCCAGTGCTATAGCGGTTTGCAATTTGACAAATGGCCAATTGAGGATATGGATTTTGTGTCCTAATTCAGAAGGAGAGATTCAGATCAGATCAGATTTTTTTTTCTCATACGAATTTGCCTTGTCCTACAGGCGAGTGTAGGATCTATGCCTTATTTCTGTACTGTGTAGATGTTCTGATGAGTCATCCTAGGCTAGTCAGTTGGTGCTGTTGCTCAGCTTTAAGACAAGAAGAATCGTATAAAAAAGAAAAGCATAAAATGCAATAGTAAAACAACTACAGAGAAGGGCAAAAAGGGGTTGATTCAAAAGTGCTCTTTCTTCCTTTGCCTGATATCATCTGGTGCTAGGATTGATGGTCTCTTAGACTTGAGGTTGCTACACAGCCATGTAAGGTTCCACACTTGAATGACTTGATTGAAATCATTGGCCTATACTTAGTTACTTGAGTTACCTTGTCTTTGAAACAAAAATGTTTCTTGAGATAAAATTAGAATGTCTGTTATTAAAATGCTTATAAAAAGGGACTTTCCTTCCTTGTGTGCTTTTTTCTGTCCTTAGAGTTTGGATTTATCCAAGAATCATGAATTAACACCTTCCAGGTTGGAAGAGCGAAGCAACAGTTTTTCATGTCTTAGCACGGGAAAACTCAGTAATACCCTTCTGACAGGACAGACTGAAGAAGAGGTGGAAGGGAAAATGCAAGGTAACTGACAGTTGTTCAGAGTGAGGAAAACTGCACTGGTTGCTCCTTTTCCTGTCATATTTGGGGTTCTTGATACAGGAACTGGCGTCTTTCTAATTTTGGATTTGAAATCTCAGTCGGGTTGTGATCTTCTAAAACTCCAGTAATTCATTTTCTGGCAGGCTGGACTGCAAGAATAAAACTGCAGTAAAGGTTTCTTAGCATGTCGGAAGAAACAGTTAATGATTCTTGTATGTAAACTAAGAGAACCTAGAGAGGCACTGCCAGTCAGAACAGAGAGAACTTGGGGAGATGTACACACAGTCTGATTGCCCTAAGGCTGTGTCTTGTATTTCTATATGGAACTTTCAATCAGTCTCCCTTCCCATCTGAAACTCACTATTGCTTTCATTCATGGTTAACAATATAAATAGAATTTTCTGGCATTTTTCAGATGTTCAACCAGGAGCTGAGGAATTGTTTGAACAGTTGCCTATGGAATCTCCCTTGAACCAGCTTAGGCAGTTTGCTGATAAATCTAGAGCCTTTAGCCTTGTGCCTGAATACAACCTTGAAATCAGAAAATCAGTTGAGAATCATATGTATATTTCACCTGAGAGTGTACAGTATGAAGCCCTGGAAGGCAATGAGGAAACTTTTGGAAAATCTACTGAGAATCATATCTGTGTTTCACCTGAGAGTGTACACTATGAAGAACTGGAAGGCAATGAGGGAAATATCAATCTACATTCTTCCATTGAAAATTTTCGCAGTCTGAGTCCAGGTGAAGATCAACACTCATTTTATCAGCTGGTTCCAGATCCTGCTACAGTGAAAAATACTGTTGGAAGGACTGAATCACTAAAAGAAGACATTTACTCAAGAGAGGAAAGCATGTGCTTTGTTGAACTACCCTCTGCTTTTACTGTGGGGAAGCATGAGACTGTTATTGAAAATGTAATTATGAATGAGAATCTGGAAAGTAATCTTTCTCAATGTACTGTATATACTGTTGGAGAACAGAGTTCTCTAAAAACAGATACAATGCTAAACTTAGCTCAAGAAATGAATTCAAAACTCTCACTCAGTCTTGTACAAAATTCTGAACTGCAGAGTGAGTCTCATGTCTTTCAACAATCAGATCAAAACACTGAGCAAGTTAAAAGCTCAGATTCCTGTTTGTCACAAAGCGACATACCAGTCTGGGTGAGTAAACTAAGAGGATGCATGTCAGAGACTAATATGTTGAGATCTTCTTGTGTGTACCTTTTACAAACCAATTTTACTCTGGACCTATTTTAAATCATATCATTTTCAGCATATTGGTGAAAGGAAGGTGTTGAACAGGATCACAGATTGGCAACACAGTTTCTATGGCTGGCTAACATTTGAAAATCTTTTTTTTACTAACCTAAATGTACATTTGGTTCTTTAAATATTTGAAAGGTTTAAACATATATGAATACAAAAATGATAATACTGCACACTGTATCTTTCCAAGCGAAGGAGTTCCACAGTTGGGGTATTGTCACAGCAGTGGACTTGATTCGTAACCTCTCTTGGTAGTAGGGCTCTTACAGGGCCTCATTTGTGATAAGATGACACAGTGTTCTGTGCAGCAGTAGTGGTGTTATTTGCCATGCTTGTGTAAATAATATTTTTCATGTGGATCCATAATATGCAGATTTGCAGGCTGCAGTCTTTGAGTTCCCATGTTTCCAACCAGTGTTAGGGATATTCCTTACTGAAGTATCAGTATGATTTCATCTGAGAATGCAAAGGATCTTGATGATTTTCTGTGCCTGAATTCACAAAAGGCCTATAGTTAGGCCAAAGAATGATTAATGTTGTATATTAGAGAAGTGTTTTGTTACAAAAGGAAAGAATGCTATTTTAGTTGTAGCAGGCAAAAAGGAAGTGATACTGTGATTTTCTTAAAATGTTATTTCTCTCTGTATTTGTGTGTGGAAGTGTTTGTTTTTCTAATTCATAAAGCTTAAATTAGTCATCAGAACAAACTGCATTACAAAAATATGCTTATCCATCCTGTAAAATTATATACTAGGAGCCTTAATAGGATACTAATTAATCAAGAAGTACTGAATAAATTATATATTCTAAACAAATGATAAACAAATCAGAAAAACAGAAGGTAGACACTATTGGTACTTTCAACTGACAAGTGAGCAAGTGTTGCTTTTGCTGGAAATGCTAAATGTATTATAAATGCTCACATTACCTCCTGTGATATATTTTCTAGGAAAAACTTACAGGGAGAGGCATCATGGAAGAACCTGAACTGACTTTAATAAGCTCCAATGACATCAGCACTGTAGAATCAGACTTGGAACTCTGTATCCAAGCAGAGAGTGGAAAAGGGAAAAGGGAAAACCTATCAAACGCTGACAGTTTTGAGGTTAAAAGTTCTCCTGAGGTAAACACTTTTTGGGAAAAACATTTGGGGTAGACCCCATTTTATGCTGCCCAGATTATTTACTAATTTGCAAGACTTTTAAATTGCGGCATGGCTTGAATTTGCAGGACTTTTTGGCAGTTTAAGTAGCCAAAAATCACATCCAATAAACTGAACTAAAAGTGGAATGGAAATAGGTGATGCCTTCCTAAATTTTCTTCACCAATGTTGGAGTTGGTATGGCTTATTAAGGAGAAGTTAGTTAGAAGTCTTTGGCCCACCAGCTTTTAGGAGAGCTATTACAAACCTGCATTTGCAGTAATTATCTAAATCTTAGCCCCTGCTGTCCAGACTTTGCTTTCTGCACAACAGAGCAGCCATCTCTATGTGAGCATGCAGAGATCCTTCCACAATCATCAGAGTTGGCCCTACCACTAGGCAGAGTGGGGTAACCACCTTAGGTGACGAAGGAGAAAGGGCCTGGCTCTTTGCAGACAGAGTTGTGTGTGCCACACAGCCTGTCCTATACCCCTATACTGTCCTGCTGCCTTGAGATATGGTGGGGCACACTAACTATTCACTACTGATGACTTAAGGTTCAGTTGCTGGTGCAGTCAGCTTCTGTATGTGAAACATAGGAAAGTGCCATTTTGTCCTTTGCTTCAGACAGCAAAATATTTTAGAACATCCATGGTAACTATGCATGCAGACTTGCTGCTGAGTGCAAGAAGCTGCAAGTTGGGGTATAATTTTTAGTCAACAGTTGTACCCTAAAGCTACCTGCAGAGAAACATCATTAAATAAAACAAAGTAGCAGCTCTTTTGAAAGCAGAGGGAGATGCAGGAGCAAAGTTAGGAATGGTTTCCACAAATGCAGTGCAGATCTGTGAGAATCATTTGCTAGAAGCGCATTCAAGACTTATGTGCCTTTGCTTGTGGAAGGTTGTACTTCCAGGACGGAAGAGGGTTTCCCTGACTGGACAGGATGCTCTGTCACACAAAACTTAACCTGGTGGTTTCTGGGATTCCTTACTTATGGGATTGGGTGGTTTTCTGTTTTCTGGCCATTGGAAAGCAGACTTCAAACAATGTATTATTTATTTTAGCCTATTTATTATTTTAACAGAGCAGAGGATTCTTACCTTTAAATTCAGAAGTGGATGATTCCATTTCCACTCAGACTGATCAGCCATCAGTAGCTCAAAGCTCCAAAGAGGACTGCAATCAAAAAACCAAATCAAAAGGTGCATTATCTTATTATATTATTATACTTCAAGAAAAGTACAGGTGTTAAAGAAAGTCCCTTAATAGCAAGAACAGTTTAAAAACCTCTAAGCTCAAACAAAATAAGAGACCTTGCTACTAATTTGTTTTCATGATAATATTGTGTTAGATTCACAGTTTTGGAAAAATCACTTTCTTGGAGTACAGTTCTCAGCATTTCTCTCTCTTTTTTTTTAATTAGAAATTTTACATACATAAAACAAAACAAAAAAACAAACTACCAAACCAGCATATAATAAAGACAAACAACAAATCAACCTACATATACAGCTACACTAAACGTACAAAAAAAATTGTATACATATACTAAAACTAAACTAAAAATCAAATTATACTAAACTAAACAACAACAACAAAAACAACATCTAATTAAAAATGGCTCCTACGCTTGTTGGAAATAGTTCCAAGATAGGAAAATATACTTAACTTAAATTCATTACTTTCTACTGTTTTAAAGTTGTTGCTCCTTTTGTTTATATTCTCAAACTATTTTAATTTCAAAATTTCCTAAATTTCTTGTATTCTATAAATTTCCATTTCAAAAATCAATATTATTAACTATTTTAAAATACTATTATTTAATTCCACTATATTATTACTCTCTTTAATCAAATCATATTATAGCAATGACTTATAACCGTGTTTAACCATGTTTAATTTTTTTCTTAACATCTTTCTCAGGATAATAATATACTACAATAGTTTCTTTAAAAAAAGGACACAGTACTGAGTAAGTTCAAAACCCCAGAATCACCAAATCACCCTCATTTATCCTTAAAAAAGTCCCCAGCATATCTACTGGTCATGCTTCCTGAAAGATTTTGGGAGTTGCAGTCAACAAAAATCACATTTCCAAGCTCTGGTAGATCATGTACAGACCAGAAAGTTAGAAAGATGTATTGCTTTATTGTTGTCTTTTTACTGTTGTTTAAAACAAAATATATTGTGCACAGCAGAGGGCAGGTAACTTATACAGGGCTAGGGGCCATTTTTCTGATTGTCCAGGTACATGTCTGCCAGCCGAAGAGAAAGTGGCAGAGCTGAATAGAATTTCTAAGTAGACAATGTATGTTTAAAAAAAATCAATTAACACCTTTATTTTACTATGAGCAGTTTCAGTTTACTATGGTGGAGAAACACACACAGTAGCAATGGCAGCAGAGGTAGTAAATTAAAGATTTCCTATTCCAATTGACAAGGAAATTAAAGGTTTCCCATTCCAATTACCTTTAAAATGCTTGCAAAACGAATGTTCTCTTGACTGATAATTGACTGTGTTAGTCAGCTGTACTGTGTAAATGACAAGGTAATTGACTTGGTGAGTCGATTGCACTGTTAATGCATCTAGCTGCAGTTTGCTGCTAATGGTCAGTGGCAGATTTTTTTTTTTAAGCTGAAGCCTTGAGATGCCCCCCAAAAAAAAGTGTTAAGGGCATATGTTGCCTGCAGACCACACATTGCCTGCCCCTGGTTTATTCTTCCCAAAAGAACTTGATATATCATCTGTCAAGTTTAATTAGCTCCTCCTAAAAATGATCACCAATACCCTACAAGAGTACTTAGTTATGTATGTATAACTTCTTCTTCGTGGTCTCTGTGCCTTCATACACTAGGAGCTTTAGCGCCTGCGCGGTAGCGTTCGGAAACTTCTAGAGCTTGTTCGCTTGGCGGGAACCCCTCCCCCACGCCGGTACTGTGCATGCTCCTCCCGCCGAGCAACGGTCTCTCCTCAGTTCTTTCTCGTCCGCCGTCGCGTACGGAAGGTTCTTTGGTTTGTTCCTCTCACTTTTGTGCTTGGCTTGCTGTTTTCACGGGTTTACGGATTTTTGGACTGTCTCTGACCTCTCTTTCGGACTCCCCCTTCGGCTTTTGGTCTTTTCGGATTTTCGCAGTTTGGCGTTCTTCGTCTTATGTCCGCGCTCTTCAAGAAGTGCGTGTCCTGCGGGCGCAAAGTTGCCCTCAACGACGGCCACAAGGAGTGTCTCTTCTGTTTGGGTGAGTCCCACAACATTCGGACTTGCCCAATTTGCCGGGATTTTACTCCCCAAACTCTCTGCAACCGGTCCGCGAGACTTAAGTCTTATTGTTAGGAACAGTCTCTGCGGGCGATAGACGAGACCTCCACTTCCAAGATGGCCGACACGAAGACGACCACGCCATCGACGGTATCGGCGGCTGCCGTTCCGTCCACCTCGTCGGTATCGGGCTCGGTACCGGCGAAAACGCCGATCTCGGCGTTACCGAGGATCCCGAAGCTGTCGGCGGCTGCCAAGTCAGCGAAAGGATCCTCGACGGCGAGGAAGGCTGAGGCTCCCCTGACGGAGACGCCTGCTAAAAAGCGCCCTGCTCCGGACGGAGGCAAGGGCAAGGAGAAGGAGAAGAAGAAGAAGGAGAAGAAGCGCTCCCCGGCTGGGGACGTTCAACCTCCTACTCCTCCTCCTACTCAGCAGCCTTCCAAAGGGCGAGGCGAGTCCGTCGATCTCTCGGATGATGAGATCGAGGACGTTCCCCAACAGCGCCCGGACTCGCCTGTGGCAGACCCTCCAACCCTGGTGGAGGAGCGCCACCGCCCTCCTAGCCGTCGCAGGTCGGCCGACCTGCAGCAGAGAGAGCCCTCTGATTCTCCGGAGCGGCGTTCGACCTCCTTCCGGTCCCGGTCCCGCTCTTCCGAGCGTCCGGTGGCCTCGCCGCCTCCTAGGGAGACAAGAGAGGAACAACCTCGCTCGTCTGCCTCCAGATACACCTCGGCGTCCTACGTGGCCAGGTACGCGAGGGAATCTGAATGGAGAGAGCGCCCGGCCTCTTATCGGTCACATTCGCCATCGTACCGGGATCGGTACCATCGTGGCCCGAGTCGCTGGGAGACCTTCCGGAGGTCCCGGTCACCTCGTCGACAGCGCGAATCGCGCTCGCCTAGAGGGGACGAGGCTCGGTACCGTCGACGCCGAAGCCGATCTCCGTCGGACCGCCGCTCCTTCAGCCGCTCTCCCTCTCCTCGATATCATAGGGCGAGGGAGCCTTCACCTCGGTATCGGGCGATATCGCCACCTCCTAGGGTCACGGCAACGGCGACGCGCCCTACGGAGTCGGTGGTGACTGAGCGGGCTACGACGACGTCAGCCTGCCAGACTACCCCTGTCACCACTAAGAAGGTGAAGTCAGTAGTCAGCCAGCCCAAGCGGGACGCTGCTACTACCACCGCCCCGGCTGCAGAGAAGCCTAGGAAGGCAACACCTGTGGCGACTACGAAGGAGCCGGAAAGCGAGCGGCGAGAGGACTCACCGACCTCAGAGTCGTACGACTCGAGTGCAGAATCAGAGGTATCTGAGGCGGCCTCCCAGGAGTCTCCTCCGCTGGGATTCGGGGACCCGATCCCAGATTCTGCTCCAGAGGACGTCCACCAGTTCTCTGTGATGCTGCTCCGCATGGCTACTACCCTCGGCCTGAAGATCGCCGATGCGGAGCCGGAGGACGACGATCCAGTCTTCTCCGTCTTTGAAGGGAAGCAACCTGCCACGGCCCCGCTGCCTCTCCTGCCCCGGGTATCCAGACTGGTGAAGGCCGCCTGGGATAGGCCGGCCTCGACTCAGCCGATACCGCAGCGGTTGGAACACCTCTACAGGGTGCAGAAGGATAACGCCGGTTATCTCTTTAATCACCCTGCACCGAACTCTGTGGTGGTCGAGTCGGCACAGACGAAAGGCTCCGGCAGGCAACACACCACCCCGCCGGACAAAGAGGGCAGGAAGTTGGACGCCTATGCAAGAAGGTTCTATTCCGCCGCCTCCTTGCAGATCAGGCTGTCCAACACTCAGGCTTGCCTCGCGGCATACCTGAAAAAGGTGCTCGATCGCCTGCAACTGGCGATGGAGGCGGTACCGGAGGACATCCGCCAAGCCTCCTCCGTGATCTTCAACGAGGCCATCTCCATCGCTCGGCAGCAGATGGCCTCCTCCAGGCACGCAGTGGAGATTGCCTCCCGGGTCATGGCGGGATCCATCGGCCTGCGCCGCCATGCTTGGCTGCGGCCGGCCGACATCCAGGAGGACACCAGAAGGAGGATTGAAGATCTCCCCTTCGACGGTGAGGGCCTATTCAATTCGTCCACCGACAAAGCTTTGGACAATCTCGTTAAGGCGAGGCTGACCGCCAAGAAGATCGGGCTACAGCCGGCCACGCAAGCCCGCAGGGCCTCCACCTTCCGCCCATCCTGGCGACGATCTTCCACCTCGTCGTTCCAGCGTTCGGCCCAGTCTGGACAGTCGAGACCGTCCTCCGGCTCATCGGCCAGACGCACGATTAGACGACGCCCGGCTTCGTCCAAGAAGTCCTCCTCCGAGACAAAGTCTCGGTTTTTGACGTGCCTGGCAGGACCTACCAATACCCACTCTTCAGCCTACCATCAGCGCTCGGAGACCGACCGACTCTGGCTCGACATCTCGCGGAGTGGCAATGTGTCACTACGGACTCTTGGGTGCTTTCCATCGTCCGTCTTGGCTACGCCATCGAGTTTCTCGATATTCCTCCTCGAGGCGTTTACTATTCCACGCTGTCGAGTCCGGCCCTCCTGGAAGAGATCCAATCCCTCCTCCAGAAAGGGGCGATCGAGCAGCTCCCGCAAGAAGCCAAGACCACCGGCTTCTTCTCCAGGTACTTCACGGTACCGAAAGCCGACGGTACCCTCCGGCCGATCCTAGACCTCAGAGGGGTGAACTACTACATCCACCCCAAAAGGTTCAAGATGGTCACGATACCGTCGATCCTGCCCTTCCTACATCGAGGGGACTGGTTCGCCTCCATCGATCTCCGAGACGCATACTTCCATATCGCCATTCGCCCGCAGCACAGACGGTACCTCCGCTTCGCAGTCGACGACACCTGTTACCAGTACAAGGTGCTGCCGTTCGGACTCTCGACTGCCCCAAGGGTCTTCACCAAGTGCATGGCCCCGGTGGTATCCTTCCTGCGGACGAAGGGTGCTTCTGTCTTCCCTTACCTCGACGATTGGCTGTTGGTGGCGTCCTGCAAACAGAGACTTTACCACGACGTCCACATGACGTTGTCACTCCTGACCCGCCTTGGTCTACGGGTGAATCCGAAGAAGTCCCACCTCGAGCCGGCGAGGATCTTGGACTTCATCGGGGCGACGCTCGACTCGACCTCCGCCAGGGCGTACCTACCAGAGTCTCGAGCCCAAACCCTGATCCGGGCCGCTGCTCACGCTCGTACGGCCCCAACGTTATCTGCGAGAAGCGTCCAGCACCTCTTGGGCTACATGGCTGCGACGACCGCTGTGACATATCTCGCCAGGCTGAGAGCGAGACCTCTTCAACACTGGTTCGTCCGCATATTCGACCCCCTGCGAGACGAACAGACACTCCGACTGCAGCTGCCGGGAGACGTCCGCTCATCCCTCCGATGGTGGCAGTCGCGACGCAATCTCATGTCAGGGATGCCTTTCCAACAGCCGACACCGAAGGTGACGGTAACGACCGACGCCTCCCTGTATGGATGGGGTGCCCACTGCGGCGATCTCAGAGCCCTGCGACAGATGGACCGACGACGAGACCGCTCTCCATATCAACGCGCTGGAGCTGCTTGCCGTCTTGAAAGCGCTACGGGCGTTCCGCCACGTTGTAGCGGGGCGGACGGTCCTGGTTCTGACGGACAATACCACCGCCGTCTGTTACATCAACAGACAAGGAGGGACTCACTCCACAACCCTGCTCAACATTGCACTCGACTTGTGGGAATGGTGCATTCGCCTGCATACGCATCCCGTGGCAGTTCACCTGGCCGGCCAGGAGAGCACCACGGCAGACGCCCTCAGCAGGGACACCTCATCCCATCACGAATGGTCTCTCTCCGGAGAGGCGTTCAGACTGATTCGGGACCGCTGGGGCGAACCATCGATCGACCTCTTCGCGACCAGGGAAAATGCGAAGTGTCGCCGATTCTGTTCCAGAGCGGGCCACGATCGTGCCTCCATCGGGGACGCTTTCCAGTTTCCGTGGACCGGGGAACTCCTCTACGCGTTCCCGCCGTTCCCGCTGCTCGGCCGGACGATATCGAAGATCCTCGCCGACCGAGCCGACGCGATCCTGGTAGCCCTGTACTGGCCGAGGCAACATTGGTTCGCACCCCTGCTACAAGCCGCACGAGACGACCTGCTCCGGTTGCCACCGACACCGGACCTGCTCTCCCACTCCGGCGGCCGAGTCCTCCATCCGGACCTGCCACGCCTGGCCCTCCATGCCTGGAGGATATCGCACTAGACGATCCCGTGCTCGGTACCGTCCTCGTCGCGGCCAGGAAGGAATCCACCCGTCGCAACTATCAATACAAGTGGCGACGCTTCCTGACCTTCGCTAACGAGAGGAGTGAGCCGGTATCGCCCGCGGGGCTCTCTACCGTCCTGCATTTCCTCCTGCACCTCCGGCAACAGGGGCTGGCGTTTCCATCCCTGAAGGTGTATCTCTCCGCGATCGTGGCATACCAACCGCCACGGTCGGCTGCCTCGGCCTTCTTCAGGAACGATACCGTTAAGCGGTTCCTGAAAGGACTTCATCATCTCTACCTGCCGGTATCGCCGCCGCTACCGCCGTGGTCCCTCTCGCTGGTGCTCTCGCAGCTGACAAAGCCGCCCTTCGAGCCGATGGCGACCTCGGATGATAGGCTCCTGACCATGAAAACTGCCTTCTTGGTAGCGGTGACCTCAGCGAGGCGAGCGGGTGAGATCACAGCTCTTCGATCCGATGAGCCCTTCACGGTCTTCCACAGAGACAAGGTGGTCCTGAGACCTGACATCTCGTTCCTGCCTAAGGTGGTGTCCAGTTTCCATCTCAACCAGGACATCATCCTGCCTGCCTTCTTCCCGAACCCGACGACACCGTTGGAGCGGTCTCTCCACTCCCTGGACGTGCGTCGGGCCATGGCCTTCTACATGGACAGGACTGCTTCCTTCCGACAGACGCCGCATCTCTTCGTTTGCTATGGGCGACGTCGGAAGGGCCTCAAAGTGTCCACCCAGCGCTTCTCCAAATGGGTGGTACGGACTATTCAACTGGCGTATGAGCTCGCGAGGAAGCCTCCGCCAGTCCTGCTTCGAGCCCACTCCACCAGAGCGATGGCTACTTCTGCGGCCCTCCTGCGAGGAGTTGACCTGCATGAACTCTGCCGTGTGGCGACCTGGTCCCAACCATCGACCTTCGTGCGCCACTACAGGCTCGACTGCCGGTCGCGCAGAGATGCCCGGTTTGGACGTGAGGTGTTGGCTTCCGTGCTGTAGGACCTGACCCGCCGTCCGACCGGTAAGCTACACAGTCTCCTAGTGTATGAAGGCACAGAGACCACGAGAAGAAGAACAGGTTGCTTACCTGTAACTGTGGTTCTTCGAGTGGTCATCTGTGCCATCATACACACCCGCCCTTCCTCCCCTCTTTCTCAGGTCCCTGTAGGTTCTACGGCGGACGACAGAACTGAGGAGAGACCGTTGCTCGGCGGGAGGAGCATGCGCAGTACCGGCGTGGGGGAGGGGTTCCCGCCAAGCGAACAAGCTCTAGAAGTTTCCGAACGCTACCGCGCAGGCGCTAAAGCTCCTAGTGTATGATGGCACAGATGACCACTCGAAGAACCACAGTTACAGGTAAGCAACCTGTTCATCTCCTGACCTAACCCCTCCAGCCCACCTTAATTACCAGTCTTAAGAGGTCTGTTCAGCTTCCAATTAGAGCACAAGGAAGATGTTTCCATCACCCCACACACACACATACACACCAGCAAGCTGTGTTGTAAGAAGGACTTGCAATGGAGGTCCCACTTCTGATAGTTGCAGTCTCACTCACTGGTGGGAGTGGGATGGAGACATCATCCTTCTTGTGTTCTGATTGGAAAGTGAATGGACCTCCTTGGTCTGATTCAGTTACTGGCTCTTAAGGTAGGCTGGGGTGGAATTTACATAATCATACTGAATACAGAGCAGTTATGGATCCATAACTCTAGGGTGCAAATTCATTACCATACTGAATCCCAGACTATTTCCAATTTCTGAAAATTTATAAATCTACTGTTGTGGATTTTTAAAAAAAATAAAAATTGCATTCCAAGTTGTCTTAGTTTTTTTCCAGGTATAAATTATATCTTGTTTTCTCCCTACAACACAGCAGTGTTGCTCACAACAGCCCATCCAAGCTTACAAGAATCATTTTTGAAGCGGAAGAAAGATTTCATTGAGAGATCCTCTAAAAGAGTGGAGAAGCTTAAAACCAGAGAGCAAAGTTCTGAAAAGCCTCAGGCTAAGGTGTCTCAACAGAAAAAAACACAGCTTCAAAAACAGAAAGAGAAGTTGCTGCCTTCTGGTAACTTTTAGCAATCAGTACCAGGGAATGGGGAGAGGGAGATGAAACATTGCATGCAATAAACTGAAATGTTTTCTGCCCAGAGTAGTGGTCTCTTCTTCACAAACACTGAGTTTCTTAGAAATGCTTTATAAATTGTTTTTCCCAGAACCCTCAGGAACTCTTTGAGTTAAAATCCAAATATTTCTGTAATTAACATGTATCTCTGTTACATACAAACATTCAGTGTCATTAGATGCACTATAATGGTAGTAGAATCTCTTGGTATGAATTCAGTCACTTATTTGTGTACAGTTGGATAGAAACTAAATATGTGGTTACCTTGTGAAGGCCTATTCAGTCTGGTCTCATAGACCAAGATATATTTAATGTGCTCTGGTTAAATCCAAGGTGCAACTGTTGGCCAACTCAAGAAAGTCGAAGAGATAAAAGTATGCTCTGCTGATGACCAGAGGTCAGTGGAAATCCAGATGTACCAGCGCACTTCAAGGTACTGTACAATCCATGTTTGGCAGAAACTTTAACCAATTTATTTAACTGACTATCTGAAGAAGACTATGCTTAACTTTCAGAATATCAAAGTGATTCCACCTCAGATAAATGGGGGTGGAGCAGCAAGATTAAAACAATAACTCAGTATGATTTGGCACTTGCTTATCATAGCTATGCTCTTTTCCAGGAATCACAAGGTGCAGCACTAATTGCGATTCCTGTAGATCTGAGTATTCATCTCTCAGATTGTTCGTCTAATGATAAAATGATTAGAGGTCTAATGATAAAATGATTAGAATGAATTCACAGGGTTTGCTGTTTCGATGAAAACCTGTAGTCTCTTCCTTGCTGCCTTTTCCATATTATGGTTGTTCATGGAGTGACTAGAAGAGGCACCATGTCTTAAATATCTTAACACAGATTTATACATCATTGTAATATGACTTTCTGCTTTATATTACACTCTTTATTAACTATCTAAATCTGAATTTACCTTTTTTAGACCAAGTGAGGCAACTACTTCTGGTGACATGGACCTTTAAAAAAATTATGAATGTATTACTGAGACCCAAATTAGACAGGACATCACTTTTAAAAAATAAATATCCACTTTCTAATATGGATACTACAGAGATACAGGGCATTAACCTCCACACTGGCACTTTGCTTTTAAAAAGACACTCTCACAAGTTGCCAGTTATATGAATTAGATGTCTAGTTAAATGTGATGTCATTTGTTTCTTTCCACTGCTTTCCTAATAAATTACAGGCAGTGTAAACTCTTGAATTTTTCCTCTCCTGTATTTGTACTATTATTAATTTACATATAATTTCATCTGCTGTTTTATTTGTTCTATCAGCCAGCCAGCCAGCCTACTTGTTCTATCTTTCAGGTAATTCACTAGTAATATAAAGGTCTTTGTTTTTTCTTTTTTTTCAGGTTATATAATAATCTAGCTGAAGTGAAAATCAGGAAGGAGCAGAAAGCGAGACAAGAAAATTATGCCAAAAATCGGGAAAGAGCAAAAGAATTTCAAAAGGTATCATCCCTATTCCACTTCCCCCATCAGTCCCCTTTTTATTAAAGTAGCTTTGCAGTTGATGTGTATTCTTGCAGTTTTCTAAGTGAAATGAAGGTTAGAGTTTATACCAGGAGTGAGAAACTGTATTTTTGTGAGGAGCCAGATTATCCCTTCAGCCAGTTCACCTTGAGCTGGATAATGCATAAGAGGTTGTTCCATCTAGCAAGTTAGCTTTGCTGTTTACATTTCCTTTCCAAAGCATGTCCTCGCAAGGGTGGGGCATTCTAGCAGTTACTAACAGGTCAGGAATTAGTTTTGTAAGACATGTGCCAAGTGGAGAGGCCACATACTGCGAAGCCACAGGAATGGTCTTGCGGGCAGTGTGCCTGCTTTGCCCATCCTGTGGTATATATGGGCATATTAACTTTATGCCTGCTTATTTATGGATGCTTGCAGGGCTTGGTGTTCCTTCCTTCACAGAAACCAAAGCCTCCCCCGGTGCCTGACTTACCTCAGAGCCACTGAAGGCCTCCCCAGCTACCCTCACCATGCCATGCTTGGTGGAGAGTGGGAATCTCAAGTGTCTTGCCTTGTCCCCATAGCCAGATGTGGAGCTACGACATCTACTGATAGCAGAGTTTCACATGCACAACTATTATGCTGTGCTGACACATGCAGGATTGTGGGATATGGTTTCCTCAATGTTAATATTAACATTTCTCCCTTTTTACTCCCTTTCCCCAGAAAACACTGGAAAGACTACGAGCAAGAAAAGCCAATGCATAAAAACTAGCATTTAACAGCTTCTTGCAGATGAAAAAGGTGTAAACACAGAAAAATGTGTGATAAAGTTCCCCTTGCAAGCACCATTGTAAATAAATAATGCACCACACTTTGAGTTTTAATATATGTTGCAATATCCAAAACTGTATAGAAAGACCTGTCTCACTTTAATTATGTCTTTTTAAAAAAACTTTCAAGCACTTTTGTATTGTCGTTATTTATAATAAAATTGATCTTGATTTCCAGAGGTATAGCTTGTTTTATTGGCAGAATTGTTCGAGGCAGTTGTCTTACAGCCAAGACTGTATTCAGCAATCTTGCTTCATGGATAGAACCATCTAGTGAAATCTATCAGGATTTAAACGGAGACAGGAGAAATTTTGTCAACTGTGTCCCCCACCAGGCAGCACGGGAGGATGAAGCACCAAATCACTTGCAACCCCATTCTCACTGCTTCAGCTATAGCATTCTTATGTTGACAAAGAATCATCCCTGGGTCAAACCATGGTTTTCTGTATCTGAAGTCCCACGTTGTTCTAATACAGTAATGGGTAAAGTGCAGAACGGATGTTGGCCAGAACCCCAAACTATCCTAACCAATAACAGATGTTCTTCAGTTGCAGTTGTGCTCCAAAGACATTTGGAAGGCAGCACTTTGTCAACATCTGTCTTTGGGACAGAAGTTCTGTGGCTTATTGTGTGCCTTCAAATTGTTTCTGACTTATGGTGACCTTAAGGCAAACTTTTCAGTTTTCTGGGGCTGACTTGTGTGATGTGCCCAAGGCCACCCAGTGAGTTTCCATGGCTCAGCAGGGAATTGAACCCTGGTCTCCAGAACTGTAGCTCAATGCTCAAACCACTACACCATGCTGGCTTACTGGGGGAAAAAATGGTTGTCAGCTATGAATATGAGAGAGAAGCACTCATACAGCTCCATAGGAAGGTGCCACTCACTACCATCATCTGGGCAAGTGTACATTGCGTTCTATATAGTGGGACTCAAGTTGGAATACGCTTTGCTCCATTGCCTACACCAGCTTTTCTCAACCCTTTCTAACCTGAAGGAACCCTCGGGGGAAAAAACTTCAGGTCTCAGGGATTCCCTTCATAAAATTTGTATTTAGAGCTCAACAAACGGGGGGATCTCTCTTGGAACCCTAATTTCTAGGGAATGCTGGCCTACATAGTTCCCATCATTGATGCTATTACATTCACAAACCTTAGAAACATCCTTTTGTTTGGTCCTTGTCAAAAGTTATTCTATAGAACACTCAAACTGAAGTGCTACATCCAGTGTGCTCTGACCCAATTTTAGACTGTGCTCATCTTGGTACTTTGCAATTGTGCCCAAGAATTCCACTCTAAGAAAATCAGGCTGAGCTGGGCCTCTGCCACCAAACAGGATTTAGAATGCTTGCTTCATGGCGTGAATTTATGTCAGTGACTGTGTTGATTCACTTTATAGTTTGAGATTGAAAAAAAAATAAGACTGATGGCAGCGATTTGCTGCTAATCTATGTGACAACATGGCATAATGGTGTGAACATTCAATTATGGCGCTGGAGATCAGAGTTCCAATTCCCTGCTCAGCCATGGAAACCCACCAGGTGATCTTGAATGCATCACACATTCTCAGCCCCAGAAAACCCTGTGATAGGGTTGCAACACTATCTGTGCAGTTCCCATAGCTAATGCATATGAAGATGGGTTGCACTTGCACATTTCGTGTTTGCTTCTGTAGTATATAATCCTTTGGTGGGGTTCACCCATCCAAAGGCTCCTCATATCCATCAATGGAGGATGTCAACTAAGAAACAATCTGGGTCTAATTTGTTTGGGGACTCAATTCTACTATAGGCGGAGGGGTGCTGGATCCCATCAGCAAAAGGACTAGAATACTTCTCTGATATATGCCATCTGCTATGTGTTTTACCATCAAGAAAGCTTATGCTATAGCAGTAATGCATTTGGTGTGAAAAGAACCCAAGCAGAAATCTTGACCTAGACCTAGTACCAGCACAAGACACACACACAGTGAACAGTAAAACCAAGTGAGGGAAGACGGGGGGAGGAGCAAAACTGGCACACTGAACAGTTGTTTTGAACAGTTCAGCACCATTGATGGGCGAGAAACATTTCCATTTTTTAAACTGGCCTGAGAGCTCCCAGAACTGCAGAGGGGAGGATTGTGTTGAGCCATCACAACCACCCCTGCTTCTACTTGAAATGAAACTGATTGCCAAACTTATTGCTAAGAAATTAGCTCTCAAAGATGGAGTTACTGGGCAGAAGTGATACTAATGAGTGCTGCTTAAAGAGCTCAGCAATGATTTCCTCCAATAAAGCACTGGACAATAACAGGGACACGAAGAATTCCATGTGGCCCTATAACTATGATTAGGAGTTTATACGTGGCCTGAAACTTCATGTGCAGTGCTTGTTATTCTCAGAACTGCATAGTCACACTAGCTTGCTCTACCCTATTGACAAAATGATTCTAAACACATGACTTATTTGCATGTTTGGTGAACTGCAGCAAACAATTTCATGGTATGCCTCAAACTGGCTACTCAGCTAAACCACGCAGGCCATTTCCGCACTAGCCTGTTACAACGCTATGATTCCACTTGCAACATCCTATGGAATCCTGAGGTTTGCAGTTTCAGGAGGGGCTGGCAGAAATGGCCACAGTCTGGGCACTGGCAGTGTTGCCTCACAGGAACAGAGTGAACCAAAGCTATCTACAGGTATACAAGAAAAGAAAAATGGGAAAAATATAAATTCGGAACAAGTCTGGCAATAGCTAAAGCTTTATTAAGAAAATGGTAGATTCATCACTTTATTAAGAATGGTTTCAAATGCTGCTTTTAATAGCAGAACAACAGAAGAACAGTCCCATCCTGTTCGAAGTTATTCTTCCAATATGCCTTAACGGTTAGGAATCTGAAAATAGAATTATATTTTTAGAAGGCAGACAAACTCAAGGTTTTAAACCTTTTTACCCACCCACCCTCTATAAAATCTGAAGATTTAATTCACTCTAACAGTTCATTTGGCCTTTTTCCTATAGAGTATACTGCTTCCAACAAGCAGTTTGAAATCCATCCCAGGAAATTTTCTTGCCTGTTAACACTCCCCAGATTCCCCTGCCAAACATGTATCCAAATAGTTAAGTTCAAGAATATGTCTCCTCTGGTATAGACCAAAGAGCACACCAAGTACCCTTGACATCCTGCAGAGGATTTCTATATTAGGTCATTGCGTTAAGAGCTGTTTGTTCAACGCACACAAGCCCTCTTTGAAATGACCTTTAACAAGGAACCTCAGTAGCATCCGACCTTACCTGTAAGTGCCAGCTGGAGCCTGATTTCTGTCTGGTTTGCCAAATGCATTTTAAAGCTTGCTGTAAATTTTCTGTGGTAACTGAAGACAGATGCTGAAAAAAGTGTAACCACTTTAGTTATTATAAAGCTCTATGAAACTCATCTTGAAGCAGCCTAAAACAGGGTTCAGCTGAAATCTGTTGTTAGCTCACTTATCTAATAAAGAACTCAGAGTGATGTAAGAACAAAAGGAGCTGCTAATGAATGTTATCTACATAGTCTAAAGGTGTCTTGTTCACATTTTTCTGGATTGCAATTCTGAAAACTACAGACAGCACTGATTAAATGTTTCCAACAGATTTGATGCTACAATAGTAGCAAGACAACAGTCTGGAGGAATTGCTTTGTGGTCACGTCCACAGCATACCAGAAATGGCATTTCCTAGCAGCCTTGGTAGAGACCAGGTAACATGTACTGATGCTGATTTTGAGGTGTAGCCTACATTGCTGTGGTTGGTTGCTACTTAGCTATCAGCTCTGATGTGAAAAACTGAAGGGAAGGAGGTTATTGCAGCTTGTTACTGTAGCTGATGTTCTATCCAAAACATTTGAAACAGGTCACAAAAAGGTAATAACTGCATTTGCTCCAGTACACAAGGAATTCATTTTCTCCTTGAGTAGCTCAAGATCACCTAGCCATCTGTGTCATCATATGGAGCTTTTGTCTTGGTCCAAGCACAACCTTTGCCCATTACAGTACTTACAAGCAATGTATCAAACCAGTTACAACTCCTCACTCTTTGTTTCTGGCAAAAGACCTACCCCTCTGCTAGAGGAGCCAGCTAGAAAAAAAATCTTTAGCTACTATGTGCATTTTATTGTGGATTATGGCACTAAGTCTAAACCCCTGCAATGAACCTCAGCTGCTTGAGTTTTTTTTAAAAATAATAACCCATTTCGGGATGTGCACACACATTAGTTACTGGACCATGGATATTTGCACATGCATGTAATTCAGTGGCTGAGGTTCATCCGTAACATTTTGCAACAGTTAAGTATCAAACACACTGTAGGCTAAAAACAGTACATAGACACAGATGAGATTGAATGTTACCTTTTCACAAATGGTTTTCAGCTACATGGTATAATGTGATTAAAACAATATCCGTGCCTGCAAAAAGAGAATCTTTCTTAATACTTTTTCTTCAGTGTTAGAATTCTAATTACCTAATATTTAGTTGTTTTGCAGTTTTATCCCACTAAACTAACATACAGTTTAGTGAGTAAAGCGAATCCACAAGCTTACTCTATGAGGCGTTTCCAACGACAAGAACCTATTGTAAGGTTCCATCGGGATAGACCTCAATGTTAGAATTTTCCAGTATTGTTAAAGCATGTGTATCATGAGAGCCAATGTGGTGTTGTTGCTTAAATTCTGGACTAGGAGTCTGGGAAACCAAGGTTCAAATCCCACCTTGGCCATGGAAACCCAGTGGATGATACTGGGCAAGTCATAATCTCTCAGCCTCAGAGGAAGTCAAAGACGAACTCCTTCTGAGCAAGTCTTGCCAAGAAAACCCCATGGCAGGTTACCCTTAGAGTCACCATAAGTTACAAAACTACTTGAAGGTACACAAGCACCACTATGATACCATGGGTTTCTTTCAGTTTTATATGATACTAGCATATATACCTGGCATTGCCCAGGATTTTATTTTCTTGTTAGAAAGATTTGAGATCCTGTGTCTAATTCCCCAAACTGTCTTGTACAGTACTGGTAACTTTTCCCCATAGTCCCCCATCCAATCTGTATTCAGAGTTATTAACATATGGAGGTTGAGTTCCTGAGGGAATACACTGCCCTCCTCATTGCTGCTAGGCCTCAGCTCCATAGCAACTGGCCTATTCAAGACAGACATAGTTGGCTGAGGTCCAAGAGCTCTCTGGCTAAGAATTCTAAAGGCCCCTCCCTGAACTGCAACCCCCAGGATGCCATAGAATGTTCTTAGGTAGCCAATCATATGAGGTCTGCCTAACACAGACAGACAAGCTTTGACTTTTATATATTAGTATAAACAGGTTTAAAAGGACAAATCTCCTCTGAATAAATTCTACCAAGAAAACCCTGTGATACGGCAACCCTAAGGTGAACCTAAGTCAGAAATGACTTGAAGGCACACAGCAACATCAATTCCAGTAACCATACAAAAGTGCCATTATATCAACTGCAGTCTTCAAATGAATTATCTGGCACATGCACTTGCTTACATGACCTCCTTCATCATCCCAATCTTAGCTTAAAAGATGATAAAAGAAGTTCTCATACCTCAAAGTGTGCCTGTTTCTCCCCAGCAGCATTAGCTTCCTTGTTCTTGTGCTGTAATTCCTACTGAAAGAGCCTGCTGCCAATTTGAAGCCACATAAGAACATGTCAACCAAGTGCTGCAAGGGTGTCAAAGATGCTTTTGCAGAACCAACTTCTTCAAGATTCAGTCTATTTACTGTGGAAAGCCTTCTCAAGGGGCTGTCCCAGTAGCAAGTCACTCTTTTAAGCAGGTTGCTGAGTCCCTTTTGTGTTGCATACATTACAGGGGAATTTTTGATGCACTGCATGTCCATAGAGGCTTTCAGGGTAGAAACTGGCCCCCAGACCTGCCACCCGCGTCCTAGGCAATGAAGGATTCCAATCTGTATTTCTTGTTGCCACAGAAGGAAGACACTGCAATTGTGACTTAAGACTGGGAACATCTATCTAGCAACACATCTCTTTCAGTCTCTAGTTGACTCTCCACAATTCAACCAACTTTTCATGTCTGGGAAAGTGTACAACCACAAAGTTGTTTCATATACTTAATTGATATGTTCAGAATGGCTTTTTAATCATTCACTCTTTTCAGAGCAGTTGAACATCTTGCCAATCATCATAACAATTCCTCACCACAGCTCTCCAATAAGAATTTTACCCCTACTTTGACACAAATGGTATTCCAAGTTCACAATGGAAGGAAGCCAAATTTATGTTCCAATAAAATCCCTTTTTAAAGCACCTTACTTATAAAAAGAACTAATCTATTAAAACACATTAATGCAACCACCAACCAGACAATTTAGAGAACCATGCAGTAACCAAACTGCCTACATTTCAATGGCCTGCATTTTTATTAAAATTTCTTTGCCTCCTGGCAGAAAGGCAATTGAGAGTGAGCCCACCCAGCTTTTCAGCACTTAACCATGGAACTGTCAATCCCAAACAAGTCTCTTAATAATGCTAAAACTTATGATATCAGTTCCTTACCTATTTATTTAGAAGACAGAAGCATATTATCCAGATTCCTTTAAAAAAAGGAAAATTAAATAAAGATTTACCCTGTGAATTTTTATATGTAAGCACAAAGAAAGTGAGAGTCCCCTCATAGTTTCTGTGCTGGATTTGAGAAAAGGAGGTTGCTTCTCCACTGCCCAGTATAGAAGCACAAAGTCTGTCAGGGTAGGGATGCCTGCTATATTAAGCAGTATGCAGTGTAACCAGTGAGACATGAGCTTGTGGTATTAAATAGGAGAAAAAACTCAGGATGTTCTTTTAAGGTGAACAAGGAAAAAATCTTACATTTATTCTTTTCAGGAATTCCATCTTGGGATAGGAAAGGAGACAGACAAAAGATTGCCTAAATTTCAGTATGAAAAACTCTAAATGCTGGCTCTCATGAGTGGACATAACCATCCTGAGGCAGGAGCCTCATGGGTGCTCCCTTCCTTGACAAGGGGAAACAAAGGACTAACTAACTTTTGGAAGAAGGAGGAAGTGACCTCTACAGGCAGGAAGCAAAAAGGGCTTGAGAACATAGATCAAAGATATAAACAGAGGTAAAACAAAAGGGCAGGCATCATCTCTAGAATTCTTTCTCATTAATTACACAAGTGTTGATGCCTCTTTCCTTCCAACAGCCAGAGGGAAGAAATGCTCTGCCTTCTATGCGGGATGCAGAGGTAGCAAAATGTTACCCACACTCAGCACAGAAGTGCAGGAGGTTGTAGAAAAGAACGTTCTGAAGAACGTATTTCAGCAAACCATAATCAACTGCAGATCACTATTTGTGGCCAACACCAAGAAGGTGAGTAGCTAAATACACTGTCTTTATTGTTGACAGTGCAATACAAACTACCACAAGATCTAGCAAGGAGCCAGTTTGGCTTGGGAAAGAAGGTGACAGGTTTTGACTTTCTCTGCTTCAGCACTCAGTACACCATCTGATCCACAATGGAACTTTTACAAAGTTTGCTTAGATCTAACAGGACACTGATAACCCTAATACACCTGTTTCCACTTTTGCCTGTTAATTCTTTCACATAGGCTTATTACAGGCCTCATTGTCACCAATGTAATTTGCCTTACAATGATGGAAGCATAACCTGTATTTTCTGTAGCCTCGTTGCATAATTCAGACACAAACTAAAAGTGTGTGCCCACATTTACTATATCAACAAGGCAGCTGCCACTTCTTGAAACGAACTTCAGAAGAGAAAACATTTTACCTTTGGAATGGAGAAGTTACTTTAATCATCATTGCTGCATCTTAGAAATGACTTCAGGAAGACTCCTTCCAGAAAAAAAAAAACACAGAAAAAACATGGTGAGATTGCATAGTGTTATAAGGAATAAGCCCATAGCTGGTACAGTCAAATCACTGCAGTTGCACAGATACACAGTAACTTCCTGTTTTGTACAACAAAGAGATCCCAAAAGAAGCACACCAATACTGCATACCAGTAAAGTATTTTGGTGAAGTGTTTCAACACTGTAGTTTCTATTTCCATTGACTTGCAGGGAGTCTGAAGTGCCCAGAACAAAGATCATACTAGAATCAAATCAATGGCTTAACAAATCCTTCAATTAACTCCAACCAGTGCCCTCCAGATGTGCCTGACTACAATTCCCATCATCCTAAGGCAACATAGTCATTGGTTAACCAACGCTGCTTGTTTCAACAAAAATACCAGGTTTAGCAAGCACAGCTGCTTGAGAACCAACGATGCCACATGCTGAGTTGATATCGCACTGGTTTTTGAACATCTCATCAGGAGGAGGCTGCTGGATGCAGATACCATTCAGTGCAGTAACCAACTTCACTTCTCTGCCCACTAAAATGAACATGTGGGACACAGAATATTAATGGATCTTGACAAACCTTTTGAGCCAATGCTGATGTTCTCTGATTTATTTTCCTGGACGCTGAAAAAGAATTTAGAGAACTTTGAGTTTCATAGGCACTTTTACAAGTATCCAGGAATTTCTACTGGGTAAAAGCATTAGCTAGAAAGACTCTGTCCCAGATGAGCAGTATGGCATTCTGAGGCCTGTTTGCAGGTACTCTAACCATAATTATGTTCCTTCCTCTAAGTAACACAGCTGATACAAATCAACTGTGGGTTGCAAAGAAGAATCTGCTCTTAGCACTCGCTTCATGGTTTTTTGCAGGTGAGACTAGCGAAAACCTGAAGCTGTGCTGACAATCACTCAAGGCAGAACTATATTGCAAAAGGGTTCCAACATACTACAGATTAGCAGTTCTTATGTTTCTCCAGTTCTTAATTCAGTCACGACTACATCCTTCCCCCTTCCCTATTATTCCATGAACTTGAAAGTGCAAAGCAACACTAGTATCCAATTTAGCAAATCACAAATGTTCCTTGGAACTGAAACTTACATTTAGCATCAATGTTATCAGCAATTCTCTTGACTCAGAGTGGGATAAGACCAACTGAGAAGCAAGACAGAGGTATAGCTGCACCAAGCCCCTGTTCCATTCCACGCTAGGTGTTATTTTTAGCCACAGCCTTCAAGTTTCTATTTGGTTTATGTAAGAACTGGGTGCCATTAAATTCCCAGGAGGCCAGTCAAATGACTTTTTTTTCAAAATGTGAAGAAAGCACATCACAGTTTAGGTCTTCTCTCAAAAAATACAGTAGATCCACACGGTAAGAGTTCAGATGGAAAGTATCGCAGAAAAAGTAGCAAGCATTTAGAAAGCCATGGGAACCAGCAATCTGTATTTAAACAACAAAGGGAACACTATGATGGTTCTCAGAGAATGAGCTCCACTTAAAATTCCAGGTGTACCATGAGAGTTGAGGAAAATCTAACTGAACAGGATTCCTCTATGCCAAATGCCCATCTTGAGTGTTGCACTAGCAGCCAGTTCATTTCCTCTAAATTCAGCATGAGCAGGAGGCTGAACAAATGTGACACAATCATTCTCTATATCAGGAGCATTCAACCAGAAGAGAACAAGTAGAGCCGAACAGTTGTAGCCAGGCTGAAGCAGAACAAATTAATTCACGATGCAAGTTGTAGGAAAGCTGTACGTAGCTTCCCAAAGCCAGGAATTTAATTCAATGAATGACAGATGAACTGAAGCAATCTTTCTGACTACAGCCTAGTGCCATGGACAAGAGGGTTTTTGAGCTGTCATCATTTCAGGGATTCCATCATTCCTGGAATGGAAAAAAAGCAGGGTCAGGGAAACAGCAGTTCTAGCTTCAACTGAGATTATAACTTCAACATTGCCTTCATAACTCAAGCCAGTTTACTGATGCCTTATGTCTGCACTCAGTCCTGATCAGTGTTAAGTTTTAGTTCATTTCTGGCATCACTCAGCAGTTGAACTGAAAAACAGTCATCACAAGAACTGTTGTGCAGAACCTAGATCCAGTTATGCGTGACTGTATTACAATAGTTAAGTACCCTTTCTCAATTAACTTTGCAGGACATGCACCAAAAGCAAAACCTGAAGTTTCAAGCATAGCAAAGGACAAGAGTTACAACAACAAAACAAGCTTGCTTGCAGTTAAGCGAGCAAAACACTTACTCAAAGATGCTAACAATAGAATTCTGGTACTACTGTCACACTTTGCAGCAATATTTCAATATTCCCAAGGGAGCTCGATGTTTTAAATTAATCCATAACACAGCAATTCAGACCTGAAAAAAATGAAAAATTAATTAAAACAATACATAAGGCAGCAAGAGGAGTAAGAATAATCCATCTCTATTATAGCCTGGATGTTAACATCCAGTTGTCTCAACAAAAACATTTGTATAAGATGAAAAGCAGTAACAATTCCTGCAGACTGCACTCAGAGAGCACCACGTGCTTTTTTACACATGTAAGCTATGGTCCATTACCATTCACTCCATCTCACTGTCATGTACTGCCAGGGCTAGAAAACCATGCTGGGATCCAATGTGCACCCCTGCATCATTCCAGCAGGCCACAGGATGTGTTTTCAACAACTCAAGGGATATCATTTTTGTTTCAGTCCAAAAGTGGTCAGGGAGGGATTTCAACACATGTGGTTACACCAGCGGTTCTCAACCAGGGTCGCCTAAGACCATCGGAAAATATGTATTTTCAATGGTCTTAGGTTCCATTCCCTCCTTGGTGGTGGTGCGCAAGCGCAAACCACGCGCTCGCATCTTCCTGCCCCCTTTGGTGGGAGCAGGAGGACACGAGCACATGGCTCGTGCTTGCACACCACCACTTCTGGGCCTTTTCTGCACGTTACCTTATCACGGAGGTGGGGGGTGCCGTTCGCACAAGCAGGTTCTTGCACGAGGTGCTCTCTTCGTTGCTCCTTCGTCCCACAGCTGGCTTCCTGTTCGCACGACCGCCCCTTCCTTCCTTCCACAGTGCAGCCGTGAAGGAGCAGTGAAGAGTGCGCCTCGCGCAAGAACCTGCTTGTGTGAACGGCACCCCCCACCTCCACGATAAGATAACATGCGGAGAAGGCCCAGGAGTGGTGGTGCGCAAGTGCGAGCCACGCGCTCACGTCCTCCTGCCCCCTTTGGCGGGAGCGTGTGTGGCCACAGCATCGCCAGAGCAGGAGTGGTGGTGCGCAAGCGTGAGCAACGTGCTTGCCTCCTGCCCCCTATTCAGAAGGCACTGAAATCGCTCCCCTTCTCTGCTAGCAGGAGAACCTCCCGTCTGACGGGCCAGCTTGGGGGGGCGGCGGCAGCACAGGGGGCAGGCCCCCTCCTCGCCACGGTCCCTGCCCCACTCGCCACGGAGGGGGCGCTGCAAAAGGGCCAGGGGGCCACAAGGCAGCACTTTTCTGGGGGGGGGGCAAGCTGCGCCTGGTGCAAAAGACAAAGGCGTTGGGATTCCTCCCCCCACCCCGGCCAGGGTCGACACTCTGGAAACTTTTCCCACACTGACCCCCCAGCGGAAATGAGAGCAAAGCAGAAGCAGAGCCCGGGGGGGTTCTTGGAGTTTTTTCCCGGGGGAGACGTGCGGCTCCTCTTTCCTTTCCTGCCCACCCCCCCCCCCGTTCCTGGCCGGCGAAGCGGCCTTTGCCAGGGAGGATTGTAAATAATCAATAAATAATTTTATGGTTTGGAGTCACCACAACATGAGGAACTGTATTAAAGGGTAGCGGCATTAGGAAGGTTGAGAACCACTGGGTTACATGCACATGCCTTCAAGTCATCTTTAAGGGTTTTGTTAGGCAAGGAATACTCAGAGGTGGTTCTGCCAGTCTCTTTCTCTGGAATATAGCTTACAGCACCTGGCACATGTTGGTTCTCACCCAAGTACTAACCAAGGCTGACCCTGCTGAGTTTCCAAGATCAGATGGGATCTGGTGACTTTAGGTACTTGGGCCAATTTGACAGGTGTTGTAGTTTATTATTTGCTGTCAAGTTGGCTTCAGCCCAGGGCAACCCTAATGAATGAGATCCCCGTGAAGTAAGAGATGCAAGTCTACCTACATCACATTTTTGAGGCAACCTGACAGAATTCTGAGTGATTTCTTAGCCATTTTCCTTTTAATCTGCTGGGGCAAAATACTCGGGCTACACACCACTTGCAAGCCACACCTTTTTCATCCCTGTCGCCCAACCAGAAACAGATCATTCTCTCTCCACTACTTTGAACAGCGAGGAACAGCAACCTTCTTTATGATTGTCAATGTGCACTGGGGCAGGGGAAAATTGGTTAAGTCCACCTCCTGCACCAGCAACGCTGACCAGAATCACTGCATCACTGAAGAAGGGCTTAAACCCTCCCCCACCATTCCTAACTGGTACTTCTGGAGTAAAAACCCACCCTGATGCCTACTTATGCAGTTCTCAAAGGATCCATATTCTAGAAGGCTGTCTATCCCTGTTGCACCCTATCCTACACCAATGTTACTGGAATATGGGTCATATGATATTAGCCAAAATCAGACATATGGCACATCCATGGTTTCCCCCAATGCATACAACCACATACACGGTTTCCTCTATTACACCAGTGAAGTCAAAAGCTTCTGCTTTCAATGACAGAACTATCCACAATTCTCAGGCCAAGTTAAGTTGGTTTATTTAAAATATGGCTAATGAGGATAACAATAGGCATGAAGCAAACAAACTTATAAATAAAAAAGATGTGTTTACTAGGTAACTAGCACCTGGGCACCATTCTTCATACAGGCCATCTCAGCTGGATTTCTTCTTGGATTTCTTCCCCTCTGGAATTACGCTACTTAATATAAAGGAACTTTTCTCCTGTGGCAGTGGAAGAGAAAGAGACAGTTTTCCCAGAGAAACCAAAAGGATTTTAACATCAGCATAATGAAGTAACACTTAGCAAACTTCTTTATTTCAGGATTTCCTAAACAAGCATGCATAGAAACAACCTCTTTTGGTTAAAAAAAATCCCTCTGGTTTGCAAGCTGTGGAACAATAAGCAACCTAAGCGCATGACAATGTTTTGAAAGAATCACAGCTCATTAATATAAGCAAATAGAGAACAAAACCAGGTAAACTGGAAAGGAGTGTTAATAGCATAGCGACACAAGAGTTCAGTATCAGGTTTTCCATGTACTAGCCTAGAATTGCTGCTAAAGTCTCCATTTAAGGATATACCCTAAATCAAGTGAAATCCAACATTCAAATTGCATGGGGTCTGGCACACATAACAGAATTATTCTCAAATCAACTCATCTGTGAAATGTAGCTAAGTGACTTTATAAGGTATCTGCAATAAGATAAGAAACCACATTGAAACTGATGCTTACCACTATCCTGGCACCAATGTCATCATTACCAGAATTTTTATTTTGATCTTCATCACTGTAACAGAAATTACCCTGTTAACTCTACACATTTTTATATTAAAAAACAGAAGAACTAAAAAATTAACTGTAAAGTACTTTCTAGAAATAAAGACATTCTGCACACATCATTTACTGTAATGCATACAAAAACTCTTTAAGAAACATAATATTGCATCCCTCATATTACAAACGGATGAATGAGACTTAAAGAGCAGCTTCTGACAAACTACAGGCCAGAAGAATGGCTGATGTACAGCTAAATACAGCTTAGGCACTGCGGTATACTCCCATATGCATTTTACTGCTAAATCCTGCCTTTTTACGGCACCATTTCCCCCCAGTTTTAATTGTCCACCTAATAAGGGCGCCCTCCCATAAAGTGCAAGACAGCATTTGTCTTACATCAACATGTCAAATTTCTTACATAATCAAGCTGTACAGGAAATCCTAATGCTTTCAGGGGGGACTAGGGGAAAAACAGAAACTTAGGGGAAAACTGAAATATATGCAATAACTTTCCTATCAAACCTAAAATTATTCTAAGGCTCTATCTTAAAATGTCATTCACAACCTCACATGTATTTAGACATAAAGTTTAACTTTCTACAGATAATCATATGCTACTCAAGAGCCCACTACCACAGACAATGAACATTCTCCCATAAATTGTTCTCAGTAACCATCTTGGATACACGTGTTGTATAGTTCACACTATTCAGTTTTGTCATCTTGATTCTATGTACAGCTTCCCCTATCAAGCTTCATATGAGTTTGATTTAAAGCAAGTAAAAGATACTCAAAATACATTTCACCTATTTCTTTTCCCAAAAATCTTTCTCCTAAGTTTTTGCCTTACAGATGATTTGCTTGACTACAGAGATACAAAAGATAAGGAAAACATAATTACACATACGTTGTCTCTTCAATGGGAGAAAGAGGACCATCATCATCCAGATATTTGTACTTCCGCGACTCCAGACTTTCATTTTCTAGATCATCCCCAGCATTCAATTTTGTCAAAGACTTTTTAAGGTGGTGCTCATATTTCAGAGTTTTAATGTATCGTAAGTATCCTAGTAAAGCTGCTTGCTTGGAAAAAAGATGTTTGAATTAAGACCATCGCACTGAGGAAGCCAAATATATTAAGAATTCAATTCAGACAAATCCTTCGAATATTACCAGGTAACCAGCTATTTCTCTAGAAATAAGGGTAATTTACCTCATATCGACACACTAGTTTAAATGGAATGTACTTCCTTCCACAGAGTTTCTCCACAAAAGGAAACCGAAGGCCCCTCTCTCTGTATCTCTTCTTTCGCTCAGTCACTGGGATTTTTGGCCGCTGTTCCTCCGGAGGTTTTCTTCGAATCCTTCGTCTTTTGTCCTCCTTTCGCCATAGTCCTCCTTTCTTCAAACGTCTATGCTGTTTCCTTACAAAGTAGTAGTCAAAAAAGGCTCTGAGATCAACTTTAGGTTTAGGCAATCTGAAACGACCCTCAACCTTTGCAGAGCCAGCTGAAGCAACGCCTCGTGTTCCACGACCAAGTATATTCCCAGAAGATGGTCCACCCCTTACTGAGCCCATTTTTGCTTTTTTCCTTGATTGCTTCAGTGAATGTGTGCCAGAGTTGGTCCTGTTCCAGAAAAGAAAAGAAACAGTTGGTCAATGGCACAACATTTAATCAGTTCCTCACATTACACATAAACTGAGATAAATCCTTTCCTAGAATGTACACCAGCCTCCTTCAATCTGGTGACCTGCAGATGTGCTAGGGTACAATTCCTATCAAGCTAAGCTAGCAATGCCATTTGTTGTGCTGGGTGGAAAAGATGAGCACTCAAACCCAACACATCTGCTAGTATAAGATTGAGAAAAGCTAGCACACGCCTCACTAAAGACAGCATCTTCAAGGTAAGCTTGTCTCTTTTTATGCTACTCATCCACAAAAAATAGGATTGCATCATATTTGGAATGCCTTCCCCAGAACAGTGCTACTCAAAGTGGTCTGTGGACTATCAGTTTCAGCCTGCACACTTGTAGCCAATGGGCAAAAATATGGTACCAGATCCTGGCACAGTGGGAAAAATCCTGCCAGTCCCCCACATCAGATTGTTTAAGAAGCACTGCCCTAGAACCAACTGCTAGGCCTTGTAGAGAAACACTATACCCATTTATTTATATCCTTTAAGTAATCTGAGGACTGCTGTATGAAACTGGTGTAGCTGGGTTGATGGTGCCTGCTATGGAGATTCTTCCCTATCATTTTCAAGCTACTTTTGACTACACTGGTCCTTTTCCTTGACCATGGCAATTAAACATGGATAGTGACAATTAAAGACACCTAGTGACTGTTGTGAGTAGTACATGATTGGTGCCTAAATCTTGATATAAAAACCCTGGATGACTTGGGGCCAAGGTATCTGAAAAGTTGCCTCCTCTAGTTTGAACTCACTTGAAACCTGAGATGCTCAGAGGCTCTGTGGCCATGTCCCACCAACCCAAGAGGCTAAGCTTAGTGAACACACGAGACCAGACTTTCTTAGCAGTGGCACTTCAGCTGTGGAACCCCCTATGCAAAGGAAGGGAGGCTGGCTTACTAAGCTTCACGTAGGCACCCCAGACTGCATTGTTTCCCGAAGCTTTCGGTCTTTGATAATGTGTATGCCCTAATATTAATTTTAAAACATATTTTCATTTGTTTTTACCTCTGGTGTGCATTGACAAATAACTGAGAAAGAAGAAAGTTTTTGAAAAGTCTTGGGGAACCCAACTTGAAGATCTGAAGAGTCAGAACTGATGGCTGAAAAATGAAGGAAGTTATGCTGAAAGCTTATGGTGAAGCTTCAAGAAATAGATCCTCTGTAGGTTTCCTCTAGAAGGACTAACAAGAGGAACCTTCAACAAACAATACCTAAATGGGAACCATCTTGAAAACTAGCACTAACAAGAGCAGCTGGAAGGAGAAGATACCAGACAGCATCTGGGGTGGGACAATTTAAGGAAATCTGGTCCAAGGGCAAAAGTGATTAAGTTTTTTTTTAAAATCAGGGAAGACTTCACACACTAGAATGTCCCAAAGAATTAAAAAGGAAACAGAGATGAATAATCCCTCATCATATTACCTCATCAATGTCCAATGTGGGATCACCAGCATTATTTAGATATCATGCTATAGCAAATTCCACAATTCTATTTTGCCATAGCCTTTAAATGACACTCATACCCTTTCATTTAAACAGGCCTACTGAAGTAGTGTCTCTAAATTGTGCCATATGTTATTATTTCATTGCAGTGATTATTCTGACTATAATATATGCATTAGTGTTCTGTTACTAGACTGCTGGTATGGCCCCACTGGGCAAAAACTAAAATATTTAATAAAAACATGCATATGAGTGACTTCGGAGCAAGTCTCACCAACTAGAAACATTAGCACAGGATGTAAACTTCCTGGACAGGTATGCAGGTAATACATGTAGTAGGAATCATTTCAGAGTCTTACCAAAGTATGCATCTAGTTGGAAACTATACAGACTAGAAACACTTCTACCACAATGGACTGCTAACAAAAAGTTCAGTAAAAACTGCAAATAGTTCACCTTTTTCAGAGAGGTAGAGTTGCACCCACACTTCTGAAGCCATATAACAGTATATTTTACAAACTAATCTTCAATGCAGATCTGTAAGGTACATAAAAAAATTAAAGACTCACTTTTCTGAATTTTGGCGATCAGGAAAAGCAGCAGATGAAGATGCTTTCGACTGCAGTAAGCCTCGGGTGGGACGACCTTTATTGGAACCGTCAGCAGAGTCTAACACAGACTCTTCAGAGCCTTCTGTTTCAGCAGTATCAGCCATGTTCTGCTTCTAGCACAGAGAGGAGGGCATATGCATTAACCACTTGCTAAACAAAAGCCATCATAAGATCCCTTACTTCTAAAGCAGACTGGAAGCCAGAGGATTCTGCATTCCAATGCCTTATTAAATCAAACTGGTCCCTAAAGGATGCTGCGGAGATTTTAAAGAAAAAAAAAGATAGTCGAAGATGGTGTGACCCCCCCCCAAACTCAACTTCCAGCAAGGAGCACACATTGTCTGAGAATCTGAGAAAATAGTCCATCACTGTTTTAAACAATACAAAGCCACACTTTCCCCTAGCAATAGCCATAGTTGGACTAAACCCAGCAGAGAGGCAGCAGAACAACATCAGGATGGGCAAAATGCACCTATATGGGCTATTTTTGTTTTAAAAAAGTGACTAATGGGTTAGGATGGGAAAGATCCATATTCAACCCCACACTCAACCATGAAACACAGGGCTCACTGCAAACTTTTATTATATGAACACCCCTCCTTTTCCTCAGTCCAGTGTAGCAGAAATCCAGAGACAGAGAGACCAGGGACTAAAGAAAAGAGTTTATTATTATGTATAGAAAAATGTTTTGAAATACATGCTAAGTTGTTCGCCACCTCGATCTATATGGAGAGGCGGGATACAAATAAATAAATAAAAATAAAAATAAATAAAAAATGGCTAGGCTTGCTTAGCTGGAATCGCTTCCAAAGCCAAGGGCCCCGAAACCAGTTTGCAAGACAGTTTTATAGGAACATAATACAAAGACATTTCTTCTTGCCCGCCCCTCTGAGGTGTTGCAATGTGTGCAATATTCTCTGACACCCCCTTATTCTTCAGATATTTACATTCCAGGCAATGTTATAGAACATTTCAGTGCATAGTGACAGTACTCTAGGTCCATAAACAAGAACTCACCAGTATCTTTACAGCATGTAAAGATACTGGAAGATACTCCGCAGCATGTAGAAATCCCTTGACTTGTGACACACCTTCAGACGATTCCTCATATTCACTGCTATAATTATGAGCATATCGAGGCAAGCTAGACTGAACCGCTCCAGAGGCTACTTCATTGATTTGGTACACTTTCAGGGGAATCTTCTCTAATGATTCTATAAACTTAACCATATTTTATAACTATATATGGGGTCTCTACCTCACCAGGACTGAAGGCAGCTGACAAAGGCTAAAACAAGTACAGCATAACCTACCTCATCAGGGTGTTGTGATGAGACCAAGGCCATTTCCACACTAGCCTGTTAAAGAGTGCTATTATTCCACTTTCAACATCCTATGGAATCCTGGAGTTTGCAGTTTAGGGAGGGGCCTCAAAGGCTGTCTGTCTGTATGCATTTTCCAGTAGCTAGAAATGTGTTTTTCCTCTATTTTTCTTTCTTTCTTGGTCGTTAAGGATGTCAGGATGTTATAAACTTTGGCCATTCCGCACTGGACTGTTATAGTGCTATGATTCCACTTTCAACATCCTATGGAATCCTGGAGTTTGCAGTTTAGGGAGGGGCCTCAAAGGCTGTCTGTCTGTATGCATTTTCCAGTAGCTAGAAATGTGTTTTTCCTCTATTTTTCTTTCTTTCTTGGTCGTTAAGGATGTCAGGATGTTATAAACTCTGGCCATTCCGCACTGGACTGTTATAGTGCTTTGATTCCACTTTCAACATCCTATGGAATCCTGGAGTTTGCAGTTTAGGGAGGGGGAAATGGAATAACAGCACTGTAACAGTCTAGTGTGGAAATGGCCTAAAGAAGAGAAGAAAGGCTTCTCACTAAATCCTTAAACGCCTCCTCCAAGAGGGGTGGAGGGGAGAAATAAGCACTGATGGCTGTTCAGGAGGAGCTCAACCTCATAGCCTCAGTACACCACTCGGGATGGTCAGGGAACCCACGGCGCATGCTCCATTCAGCATCAGCCTGAGAAAGGGGATGATAGGAGCGGTAGTTCTTGACTGGACTACGGGAATCCCGGAGGGGATGATAGGAGCGGTAGTTCCTGACTGGACTACGGGATCCCCGACCCTTCTTCCAGCGCAATGATAAAGGAAACAGGGCTCCTAAGAAACCAGGTGCAGGAGGAGAAAATGGAGCCACGATTTTCACCTCGTCATCTTCCTTAAAACCCCCAATATCGCACTCATAATCAACAATCCACCCTCAAAACCTCCAAACAGCAGGCCGCGTTCCAACCACCCAGTAAATTCAAGCCGATGCCAGCAGATGCTCCCAACCCACCTCCTTCAGCTTGCCTTGAGAAGTCCAACGAGGCCCAACGGTTGCCGCGGGATCCGTTAAATAGGCTCGCTGTTCTCGCGAGAGTTTCATTTTTGGTTCGGAGGCTGACGGGAAGAAGGGAAGAAAGCGCTCGGGCGCGGCTGTGAGCGCCATCTTGAGAGTGGCAGCGGCGGAGGCCCGCGATTGGTCGAGCCACCCTAGAGGTGAAGTGATTGGAGTTGCTTAATAAGAGGAATTTTAGGAAGGAAGAGGGTGGTGTTCGGGTTCGAGCAACACGGTCCGGGCGCGTAAGTAATTTAGCAGTCTGCACGTCGCTGGGGATAGCGAGGGCTTGGATTGAGTGTAAGGCATTTGATGCACTTGCAGGCTGATCCAGGGAGTGCCTCTCCAGCAATATTATTTTTTCCCATTGAAGTAAGTATAGGATTGCGGTGCTTTGCGCAAATTTGCTGAGTACAGTAGTGGTGCCCCAGTCTTTTTGCACGCTCCCCTGGGCGTAAACGCCTATTGATGTCAGTGAGACTCATTTCTTGTCTAGCATCAGTACTGTCAAGTCCCACTTAATTCATATGGCTTTATTTCTCAGTAGACATCTTTAGGAGGGTGCTGCGTGGGTTTTCTTTTGGGGCGCTTTGCCGGCTAATTGCAACTTAGGGCATTTCCACACTGCACGGGTATAGCGCGATTATTCCATTTTTCAAGCTCCTGTGGAATTCTGGGGTTTGTAGTTTATTCAGGTCAAAGCGCTCTCTGGCTGAGAATTCTAAAGGCCTCTCCCTAAATTGCAAACCCCAGGACTCCATAGGCTGTAGAAAGTGGAATAATAGCACTATAACAGTGTAGTGCGGACACATCCTTAGAGAGCTAGCAGGATGTAGTGGTTTGGCACTGGCCATTTCCATACTAGAGTGTTATAGTGCTATGATTCCACTTTCAACATCCTATAGAATCCTGGGGTTTGCAGTCTAGGGAGGAGCCTGAAGCGCTATAACACTCTAGTGCAGAAATGGTCTTAGGCTATGACCCTGGAGACCAGGGTTTGATTCCCTGCTTGGCTATGGAAGCCCACGGGGTGACCTTGGGCAAGCCACGCTCTCTCTGCATCAAAAGAAAGCAAAGACAAACCCCCTCTGAACAAATCTTGTCAAGAAAACCCCATGATGGGTTTACCTTAGAGTTGCCCTAAGTTGGAAAAGACCTGGAGGCACGCAACAAGAATTACGACCTGAAACTTGCAAAAAAAAAAGTTGAAATCCAGTTATAATTTTGATAGGAAATCATTTGGTATGAAGCCCTTCACACGACACAATGATAGCAATACAATTCCACTTCAACTTCCAGGACAGCAACATGTGGAATCCTGGGATTTGCAGTTTATGGAGAGGTACTTAGAATTCTCACAAAGACAGCTCTAGTGCCTCACTGAACTACAAATCCCAGGGTTCCACAGAATCGGGCCATGGCAGTTAAAGTGGAATCAAATTTCTATCATTGTGTAGGTTGAAGGGGACCCTGGAAATCCCTGTTGTTGTCTCTCATTCAAATACTCAGCCGACCCAACCCTTCTCAGTTTCTGCAATCAGAAGAGATTGGATGTGTATGGTGGCCTTCAAATACCCTGAGCTCAAATCATAGATATCTTATAGGTCATAACTAGCATTTAGTAAAATGTGTGCGTGAAAAGAGATCAGTAGTCACCATAATAAGGAAGTCAGAGTTGTGCTGTTAACAGTATTTACCTTGCTTGATAAGAAGCACTTTACAAAGTTTTCCCCTTTGGATTCCATAGGATGTTGAGGCTATTATAGCTTTTTCTTATCTGATTAGGTAACACTCTTAAGAGAAGAAAGAAACCTCCAGCAATTGGATAAAGTTCATGATCTTAGATCTTACACATGCTAACCCTGTATGAAGGACCAGAAACTGTCTCCTGCCGTTCAGATGGGAAGCGTTTGACTCTCAAGATGAAGCTGGACTGCAGCTCCCATCATCTCTGTTAGCTAAGGGCTGATGGGAACTGCAGACCACTAACGACTGGAGGGACACAAGTTGCCCAACTGTGCCCTAAATAGAATATCCACATGAAAAAAAGCAGGGGTCTGATATCTTTAGTACAGGAGCGGGGGCACTCTGGAATGTGGTGGGCCACACATTACCATTTCATCTGCTTCTGGAGAGCCATGCTGCATTGCCACAGTTGCCATGTGGTGCAACAGGAGGTGGCTTTTTGTCATTCCCAGGCAACCTTGAGGCCTGGGTGTTGTTCTTGCTGTTCGGGGGTGGAGGATCCCCTATAAGTGGCTCTTTTGATTGAAAAATAGCATTTTAGCAAAGAAAAGGGGGGGATTGCATCCTTGGGGAGGATCAGTGAGGGTTTCAAGAGCTCCACTGAACTGGTCCCACAAGCCCTGTCCTTTTTTTCATGGGGCAACCTTTTCCTAAATCGTTTTCAATCCTCATTATGATATTATCCCCAAGACAATTGAGAAATACATCTTGCGATCACTAGTTCGTACAGAGCTTGATATATACCTCTACGTCCTTTATATTGCCAAAAATTACTAGCAGATGTGGGCTGTAAGATTAAAAACAAACACAGGTGAAGAGAGGTGTACAGTTTGCTGCTGTGCTCTGATACCTCACAAGGCAACCAATCAAGTTAGACATAAGAAGCTGAGCATACAGCTTGTGCCGTTTGCTTAATCACTAAACCAGTGTGTTCATTAACAGATCTGTAATTTGTTCTGTGGTGTACTCTGATCTCTCTACAGTTTGCGTCAAAGTTTACTTCACAAAATAAAACATGTCCAAAGTTGAGAAGTTTGCTTTTCACATACCTACTTTAGAAGAACTTGTTGGGGGTGAGTAACAGTTTTTCTCTGAAGTTATAAGAAGTATTGTGGTAGAGTAGACTGGATGAAACTGTAGAACAATTTTCTTCCTTTACTTTAATTTCCCACTTACCGGTAGTAATCTAGACATGCATTTTTAAAGAAAAAAATAGCTTACTGGACTGTCATCAAAATAGGAAAATATTAAATTATTCTTTTTCTAACTACCAGATGAAAATTTAATGGTCTGTTGACTGTAATAAAATAAATGAATGAATGAAAAAGTACAAGATGAAAGAACAGCACCGTTTGGGGAGTTTTCTGGTTTGTCTGCTGTTGTGATTTCCCTCTCCTCCCTTAGACTTATGATATAAAAAACAGGAATAGATAAACTGAGTGCTCTGTTCTGAGAGCTGGATAAAACGATCACCAGCTTTATGTTAAAAGAGACACTGAGCAATAGCAATGGAGAGTGGCCCCTCCACTTTTGCAAAGATTTGGGGTGCTGAAGCCTCATGAAAGTCAAAAAACCATGAATAGCTTCCCTCCACCCAGTAAGCAAGCGATGGAATGCATGCAAGGGAATGCACATACATGAGTTCCCTCCCCACGTTCCCCTCTTCCCGTTCCCTTGCCTTTTGCCTGGGCATGTATGCCTTCCTTCTCCATACCCAGGCAAAAGGCAAGGGAATGTGAGCGTGGAGTCCCAGGTGCAGAGAAGGAAGACACACCCATGCCTTCCCCTCCTTCTCCCCCTCTCATTCCCTTGTGTTTTGCTCAGACAGATGAGCCTTCCTTCTCTGTGCCCATGCAAAAGGCAAGTGAATGGGAGGGGGAGCCCTACACATGAAGAAGGAAGATATGCATGCCTGGGCAAAAGGCAAGAGAAGGGTGGGTGAGAATGGAGGGAAGGCGCATGCGCACCTCGCAAATAATCAGATTCATGAAGTTCTAACCTGCAAATGTGGAAGGAGAACTGTAATGATTCTTGACAGAACTGTATAGTTTTGTTCTTTGAAAGTGTAAGTTCTACAATCATCCAGCTCTTTTTTCAAAAGTCACTTGCTTAAAATCTTTCCTCTAGTTATACAGAATGGACTGAAAGAAAACTTTGCTGATGTCCAGGTTTCTGTAGTAGACTGCCCTGATCTGACTCAAGAACCTTTCAACTTTCCTGTTAAAGGTAACAAATGAGACATGCAAAATTGTTTAAAAGTGTGGGATGTCATTCAGGTTGCCTGCTACCCACCCCCTTTCCCACAACATTTCATTTCCCTCCCTTGCCCCTATTTTCTGGTGTTCCCTTTCTCTAGGAGACCATGCTGATACCAACTGAATTGTGTTATATAAGGATTCATGATTAGCATATAGTCTATAATTATGGATAGGTTCTGTGGTGCAAACGTATTGCAAGTTTGTGATTCATCCAGTTTCCATTAAGAAAAAAGAAGAAAAGGGAATACTTCCATTCTCCTGGACAGGATCAGAGACCTGTCTTGTCTACTGTGCTTCTTCCAAGAATGACAAGAAAAATAAGTGTAGGAATTTTACAAACAATGAAGGTAGAATCTTTCCCCAATGATTGTCTTTTGGAAGCTAGTGTTGATTCATTCTTGTTTGGTGCCTTCAAGTCATTTCTGATTTATAGCAACCTTAAGGTGAACATATTATGTTTGGTTTGGTTTTTTTGGCAAGATTTATTCAGGGGGGTTTGCCATTGCATTCTTCTTGAGACTTGAGAGAGTGTGACTTGACTATGGTCAGACAGTGGGTTTCCATTGCAGAGCGGGAATTTGAACCCTGATCTCTCAGAGTCCTAGTCCAACAGTCATACCACCATGCTACACTGGCTCTTGTGTTAGTTCATGCTCTCCATAAAGTCAGCTCTAGTTAATGTGGCTTATTGCCACAGACAGACCAATCTTACATGAACTGGAAGACGCAGTAGCTCATCAGATAAACCACAGGCCTTTCATGCAGAGGATCCTAGGTTCAGTCTCTGGTATCTTCATTTAAATAGGTCTTGGATAGTACCAGTTCTGAGAGGAAAAAAAACTTTATCCACAAGAGCTGGGAACAGACAGTGATGGGTAAGATGGGCTAGTGGTATGACTTGGTATGAAATCACTTCATAACCTGTCTAGTCCTCTTTTGAAAGTCACTTGAGATGGCTGGTCATTTTTGCTTCTAGTAGCAGTGAATTATGCATTTCAGCCTTCTCCAGTCTGTGACTCCCCCAGATATTTTGTTCGCCTGGCAAGTGGTCGTGGATGATGAGAAAACCCCAGAAAAAGGCGTTTCAAGCCTAGAAAAAGTTAGTGGCCTCACCTATAGGAAACAGTGGACAGAAATTGCAACAGAGAATAACAGTCTTGCTCTTTTAGCACCACCCCTCCTCTGTACGATTCTGTAAGCCAGATGAAGGATTAAGGTTTGCCCGTCTAGAAAAACATGCAGAAATTATATCTGATTCCCCACATACATGGTTAATTTGCCTTGTATACATACTTCTCAAAATAATCACTCTTGTCAGTTAGTCTTGGGAATGTGAGAAACTATGGACAGTACTCCAGGGATGTGTGATCTTTTCATTGAGAAGATCAATAATAGTAGGAAAGCTTCTCTGAAAATACTCTTGTTCTCTACTGTTCAAGTTTCCATGAAATGTGCAGCTGCAGGGAGTGTTGGGTTTCTCCTGCATTGATGCAGATTCAAATCTCATAGGGCAACCATAAAGCTCAGCAGACCTGGCCAGTGTCCTACATGAATTAAATATGTGCCATACACCTGACATGTCACTTTCTCCATAGTAGAAATCCGTGACAGCTGTAAAGAGATTACTTTGCAAACTGTTGGAAGTAGGAAAACCTCCAGGTAGGTGAAATGTATAAGCACCACTAAACAGTTTAAAAAGGAAGACAAACTCCTGTGTGCTGCCTATTTCAAAGTCAGGAAGCTTCTGCATTGTCTGAAGAAATTAGTAATTTGCTCAGCGTTTGTTTGTTTTCTTACAGGTATTTGCGGAAAGCCTCGGATTGCAGATGTGGGTGGTGTTCCATACCTTCTGCCACTGGTGCAGAAAGATAAGGTGAATGGTTAAAATCTTTGATTATACAGTAGAGCTTCTCACAAACTTGTGCACTGCTATGCTATTACTTTTTTAAAAAACTCTTTAGAAATAAGGAGTTCTTCCTGCCATGGGTTCTTTCATCTAGCAGTCTTTATCTGGTGATGGTTCTGGGTGGAGAAGGCTGGGAGGGATACTGACAGAGCGATGAAAAGATGAATTTGTGCTGACATACAGTTTGCAGCAATATTTTTTAAAATACGCGATTTCTTTTTTCTTTTTCATTGCTATTTGTTTGCAGGGAAATTTCTTTATTCCTTATTTTTGCAAATAAATCTTTTTGACAATTTGAAGTTTATGTCCCTTTGAATAACATACCTGATAGCACTGGCAACGTGTGTATGTATGTGCCTTGAAGTCACCTGTTGACTTACGGAGACCTCATTAATTTAAATATGTCTTAAGTGGTTTTTTTACCGTTTTAATCACGTTTTTAAGTAACACTGTTTAATTCTTTTTTAAATTCTGTAAATTAACATTTTGGCTTGATCTCTTAAAACTATTATAACCCACCTTATATCCCATCTTAAGGGAAAGGTGGAATATAAATTCAATAAATAAATATCACGAATTTCAGAGAGTCTTCTTAGGCTAGCAATACTGAGAGGTGGTTTGGCGAGTTCTGTCATCTGTAATGTAACCTACAGTACCTGGTGTTTTCAGTCTCACATCCAAGTACTAACCAGAGCCAGTTGTGCATAGCTTTCCAAGATCAGATAGAATCTGGTGCTTTTAGAATACCTAGATGGTAGCACGGGCAGCAGCAAACTATCTTTAAATGGGTCTTCTCCATCAGACAAGTTCAGTGTTATCACTGTTTTGAACTACTGCTCTCAAGAATAATGTTCTGTTAAAGAAATGCAATCATAGGCTATTTCTGCACTACACTGTTACAGTGCTATTATTCCACTTTCAACATCCTATGGAATCTTGGGGTTTGCAGTTTAAGGAGGGACATTTAGAATTCTTAGCCAGAGAGCTTCATGGCCAAGGTTATCTGACGGATCAGGTTTCCCTATATGAGCCTTTTCATAGGATAGCTTTAAGATCTTCAAGAAGGGCCCTTCTTTCTGTCTCACTACCTTCTCAGTCTCATTTCATGGGAACAAGAGAGAGGGCCTTCTTGGTGACTGCTCCCAGATTTTGGAAATCCCTCCCTAAAGAGGCCAGGATAGCACTGTCCTTGCTTTCTTCCACCAGCAAGTAAATCTGCTATCAGGCTTTTAGGACTTGACTGTGATGTGCTCTGCTTGCTTCGTCAATTTTTTATATTTTAATGAATCTTAATGGTTTTAACTCTGTAGATTATTTTTTTTATAGCGACACACACATTTGCAGATATTTTTGTATGGTTTTTAATCTGCACTCATTTTAATAATTTGTATGCTGCCTTGAGAACCATTACTGGGGAAAAAGGCAGGATTTAAATTCAATAACAGCAACAACATCTAAATTTGAAAAGGGCAGTAGGTTTGCAGGGTGATTGTTACCTTGAAAATTGGGGGTCCCGCGAGGGGCGCCCATCTTTGCCAATTCAAATACTGAAGGTGGGGAAATTAAACTCATTACTGGTTTTGCTAGCGAGAGGCAGGGTAACGTAGCGAGATCTTTCACCCTATGTCTATGGCTTCAGGTCAGAGAGCAAGCCAACAGGGTCTTAAATAAACAATGAGAACTTTATTAAACATAAACAGCAAAATAACAACACACACATGCTAACTAACTTGAAGAATGAGGAAGAGAGATTGAGGGAAAACCGGTAATACGACACCTGGTCACGTTGTCCTGAGGAAACTGGAACGGCGAATGATGGGGTTCAGCGGGGTGGCTGAGGGGAACTCCTGAACAAACCGGCAGCAGGACGAGATGGATGTTCAAGGGGAACCAAAGAAGTCCCGAAAATGGGAACCTTATATAGGGTGGATTGTGCCTGACGGCTATGGCAAACCAAGTAGGAACAAAAGGGGTTTTGGCGCTAGACACAAGGATCTAGTGAGGTCACTGTTAACTTGATAGGATTAGCATTGAAAAACAATAGAGTGGCCGGTGAGTTGATGGCCCTCTGCAAAGGTACAGTTTGGCAGGAAACCGTGCCGCTATTGTGGAGTGTGGGTATGGGAGTTCCCTCAAGCTACGTGAGGCTTGGGGATTGCAGGCTTGAATGGAGAATGGAATGTGAACTATTAATCAGCCACAGCCAGTATGTGCTTGTTTTGGAAAACACCCAAACGCGTGTAGCGGGGCTGCCGAGCGGAGTCTAGCCAGGGCCGAATTAAGCGATATCAAAACGATATCAGGGAGCCCCCGCTTGGGGTCCCATAGCCGGCATAACATGATCTCCAGTTCAGAGACTGACCAAATGCAGAACTGTTTAGCTGCTACAAGGTGGCTGCACTGTATACTCTCAGGCCTTACTCTGGATCTGTAATGAACTTTTTCTGACAGGAAAGGATGAGACCAATAAAAAAACATAACTATATCTTTCTTATATAGGTTTATGACCTGAACACAGTCGCGAAGGAAATACAGCTACCAGGAGCTTTTTTTCTTGGAGCCGGAGCTGTTTCATCTAGAGTGGTTGGAGGCAATGCTGAGGTAGGCAAATTTTAACCCTTACTCAAACAAAGAGAACTAGTATGATATAATAGAAAGGAAAGAACTGCATTACAGCTCCTGCTCACGTAGCCACAGGTCATGACCAAATGGCATCTAATATACAGAAGGGCTTGTTTTTTCCATAGTTAGCATTTGAAACAATCCTGCGTATTAGATGACAAGACCCACAACAACAATCATAGTTTGGCCCCAAGTTACTCCTTCTTTCTCTAACCTATCTTGCAGGGATGTTGTAAAGATAAAAGAGGAGTACCTGTCTATGCCTCCCTATATTAAGAGCTTGGAAAAGTTATTTTTGGGAGATCTACTTTCAAGAGGAGTAGCCACGTTGATTCAAGGAAGCCATAGTTCTGAGTGTGCAAGACCTGAGCTGAACTGTTAATAACAGGGTCTTTTGGAGATGTCTCATTCACAAGTTCACCAATAAGTTGAAACTGGCAGCAGATAACATGTCCATCTGTTGCAGCAAAAACAATGAAGAGCCTTGGTAGCATTGGAGCTACATGCTGCTCATTTGATGAAGAGGGCTGAAGCCCATGAAAGCTTATGCAAAATAAAACCAGTTAGTCTTTAAGATTCCACAAGACTCTGCTTTTTAGACTATAGCTCTCTAAATCTAGACATTATGACCAGTGGTTATGCTGGTTGGGGATTCTAGGAACTGTGCCTCCCAAAACTTAACTTTCTTAAGCTCTGCCCATGCTAGTGAGAGCGTAGATATTTAATACTGCTGCCTTTCTGTAAATTCCCCATAACTGCCTTAATTGTAGTTAAAAATATGTCGATGTGAGATAGCCAGGTTCTTTTATAACAGGACTGCAGTCCCCTTACATTGTGGGAATATAGTTCCCATCAGCCCTACTCAGCTTAGTCAGTGAGGACTGCAGTCCCAGATCATCAGAAAGACGACACTTTCCCACTCCTATCTTATAAAAAGGGTTTACTAACCATCTTCAGACTGTGGTTAAATGTTACTATCTTGCAGTAGAGCTTCAGTAGAACTCCGGCTTTCTCTGGATTATTCTTTTTCTGGATTTATAATGAGACTTTAGCCTTGGAGTATGATTGGCTTGTTTGCTAATTCTAAAGATGGATGAATAGAAACATCAGTTTGTATACATTACTGGACTAATAGAAATGATCAGTTGATGTACTCCATCTGTCTGTCTCTCTCTCTAGTTTATCCCTATTGTACAAGCTAAAAGTGATAAAAAGCCTGCTGTTAATGGAAGTTATATTGCCAGGATTAACCCTGAAGATGGAGGGTGTTTGCTGGAAAAATACAGCACCAAATATAAAGACTGTGAATTTGGACTTCTAGCCAACTTATATGCCAGTGAGGGTCTTCCTGGTGAGGTAGGTGTTCTTTTTTAAGATCTACAGCAGCCTTTCTAAGTAAGCCCTGTGCTATTTTGGACTTTGGTAAGAATGTTGTTGTGTTTATTAAAGAAATCATGGCAAAGTGTGGTTATATATGTGATATATAATATATATAATAAGGTAAGTGATGTGTTGGGAGGAGGTGATTCTGCAGAATGTGAAAGAGTCCGGTGATTGATTCAGTGTCTGAATGAAATTTTTAAAAGGCTGCTGTGAATGAAGATCAGTAAGAAATAGGACTTAGACTCAGACATAGGCAGTGATGTAGACTTAAGTCGATAGACTCAGACTCAAGTCAGACTTAAGTCGCTTCAGTGACTCGACTCGGACTCAACTTGGCCATAAATGACTCAACTCAACTCGAGACTTGTATATTTTTAATAACTGACTTTTGATGCCCTTGGTTCAGTAACATAATGCATTCATCCAGAAACCTTACGACTTTGAACAATGCCTCCATCTCTTTTTGCCTACTAGTCACATGACAATCTGCCTCGAGCCCAAAATGTGGGTACATTTCTCAGAGGGGAACAGCAAATGGGTTAGGCAGTGGGTTTGAGACAGGCTTGAGGTCTGCTCAGCAGCCTGTCCCCACTGCATATCAGAGGAGCCTTTTGAAACTTTTCCTAAGAGCAGAAAGCAAGGCTTGTCCCCAAAGCATAGGACATGTTTCTTAGAGAACAGAAAGTATGTTAGGCAGTGGGCTGGAGGAGGAAGGATCCTTCCTTCTAAAGCTTTTGAAGCTTCGGTAATGGAGAGTAAGAAGGATCCTATTTCCTACTTCCAAAGCTGCAGGTGGCAAAATTGCAAATGTGGAGAACCGACTCTACTTAAATTGTTAAAACTGAACTTATTTCTCTCTATCCAATAATTCTGGAATTTTGGTTGGAATATAAAGTTGGCTTCCAGACTTGAGACTTGACTTGAAAGTATCTTTAAGGACTTGAGACTTGAGTAAAAGACTTAAATACTTCACTGGAAATAGGATCAGTAGAGAAGAGATAGTAAAGATTGGAGTGAGAAACAGTGAAAGGAACGAGTTTGTATTTTAGTTCAATCAGGACAGTTAGTTACATCCAGCTTAAAAGAGAACAAAAGAGTGGAAGTAAAATAGACGTCTCTGGAAGATGACGAACATTCATCTTTGGAAGTCTCTCAACAGAGCTTGGATGACCATCTTTCAGGTGTGCTGTAGTAATGTAGTCTTGCATTACATGGGGTTGAATGAGATGGCCCCTGCAATGTTTTCCAATTCTATGGCTCGAGGATTACACTGATTCCCTATCCCAGTCTAAAGTGGAGAGCAATTCATTAGGATTGCCACAGTGAAAATTAGAGATGGCTTCTGTGCTTTTAATGGTTGTGTAGAAGAGGGAATTTCAGCAGCTGTTGCTTGTTACCTGGTTATGTGACACTGGCTCATCAGCTGATTAAACTGAGAGCTGCAGTTTGGGTTGCAAAGTGTTGAGCAGAACCTGTACTGTAGGCAATCTAAAAGATTTTTCTTCCCCCCAAGCCCTACATCTCTGCAATCTGCTTTTGTTTGTTTACAGTTAAGTGCTAGTTTGCCCATCTATGAAGTCTGTATGGTAGAAGCTAGAGCATAACATAAGAGTTGTGATATCAGGCAAACCATTATTTTTGAGCCTTTAATATTGTATTTATAATGTGGGGGTAGTAATACTGGTGTGATAGGACTGCATGCAGATGGTATATGTGAAGTGTGTGTAGTATTTACAAAAAGTCATAACTAATTATAAATAATAATTTATAATTTATGTTGTTGTTTTGTTGTTGTTATCTGTCTCTCTCCCAGGCTCAAGGTGGGAAACAGCACAGATATAACCAAAAAGAAATCATGATTAAAATACACCAAAACACAACCAGTTGAAATACAAATATACCGCAATTAAAATATATCATAATTAAAAGTGAAATTAAAAATAGAAGTACAATTAAAAGTACAATTATAAATAGACTGGGCATTAATAAAGGCCTTAATGCAATGTTGCTGTGAACAGAACTGTGTATTGAAGGAAGCAGTGTAATGCTTAAAAAAATATGAACCAAAAGTTAATAAGTACTAAACTACATTATACAAATGTCTTTCTTCACCTTTTTAAAAAAAGGTAATTGAAGTGAAAGCAAATAGAAGAACTGGGGAGCAGAATTTCATATCGTGCATCAGAAACGCCTTAGAAAAATATTATGGTGATAAACCTGTTGGAATGGGAGGTACATTTGTTATCCAGAAAGGAAAAGCAAAAATTCACATTATGGTAAGTCAGTCTTGATAAAGGGTATCTTTCATCGTCTGTTGTTGTTGTTGTTATTATTCAGGCAGTCTTGGATGATACACATTTCAAAGAGGCTTCAGAGCAAGATCCAGAGTTGAGACTCCTATGGCTACTTTAATGGGTGATCTTTGGCTGAGCATTGACAGGGGGAGAATTTCCCTGCTGTTGCTTTTGGACCTCTCATGGTATCCTTCTGGAATGCCTGAGGGGTTTGGGAATCAGAGACACTGTGGTTAAAGTGGTTGCAGTTCTACCTCTGCAGGTTCCAGATGATAGTGCTTATGGATAGCTGCTTTTCAAAACGAGCTGTTACATGGCACACCACAAAGTGCTGTTCTGTCCCCAGCACTGTTTAACATCTACATGAAACCATGGAGAGAGATCATATGGAGGTATGGAGCAGGATCTTGTGGCTTGTGTGTCCTTCTTTCTTTTTGCATACTTGCAACCTCTAGGTCCTCATCCACTAATCATACATAGAATTCTCCATGGTCAGTGTTTCTGGAAGCGTGGGGGCCTATGCTGTTTGCCCAAGTTTGGGAGTAAGTGGGTTATGTTGGGAAAATGTGACAGACTATGTCCATGGTGGTAGCTAGGTCAGTGTTCAGGAAGTCTGTGTGTGACTGACTCTTCAATAAGACCTTTGATTGTGAATGTGGGGCGGGGTGGCTTACTATGTTCACTTTTGCTCCAGAGGTCCTACTTTTTCTGAACTCAAATGCAGCAACATTTTATTTACAGCCTTCAGAATTCTCTGCCTGTCCTTTGAAAACAGATGAGGAGCTGAACAACTGGCTCAAATTTTTTGAGATGAAGGCTCCACTGGTTTGCCAGCCAGTGTTAGTTTCCCAAGATCCAGTAAGTCAGTCTTATCTTAACTCAAAGGTCAAGTGCATATTCAGAGTGGGGTTTTTTTTCTTCTATAGACGTAAGTGGAGAGGACAGGACTCTGTAGGTTGTTATACAAATGTGAAACATGTTTATTTTATTACAAGCAGCTATTTTCAGAAGGAATTTGCTGCTGTATAGTGATGTGTGTCTGTTTTTAATATATTCTAATTTATCCTGACTACCATTTTAAGGAAACTGCATAGTATCATGTGTGAAATATCTGTTTGCAAAGAGCGTTCCACGTTCCAAAAGGATTATTTCAAACAAGAGGATATTTGCACACCTTAATTGTAACATAGAATATAATTACGTATTACCAGCTGGTCTTCTTATAGAATAGCTTTTCTTTGATTTTAATATTTGGATTCAGAAGCATTTGGGTCTACTTCTTACAGAATCCAGAATCCTCCTTCAGAGTTGTATGTTCTTTGTGTGCTTCTGCTATTCAAGTTTGAAAGAGTTTGCCACTTGCAAACATTACAATTCTATTCCTTTTCCCATTAATTTCTGGTGAGAAGCTGTAACATGGCCAAGTTTTGTTCTCCAATCATGTTTTGGAAACAATTTGGTGGTTCAGAGAATGTCTTCTTCCTCAACCATATGTAAGCACTGGTTTTCAAAAAACAAAACAAAAAAATGCATAAATAACATTTAAGAATGATTATTCACCATAGGCAATTTTGGATTTGAAGCTCTTGGCATAGTAGCTGCAAAAAGACACATACACAAGTAAAAATGAATGTAGGTTGTTGTGGGTTTTCTGGGCTTTGAGGCAGTGTTCTATTAGTATTTTCTCCTGAAGTTTTGCCTGCATCTGTGGCTGGCATCTTCAGAAGATCTGGTGGCATGGAAGTGAGACAGAGTATATATACTTGTGTAGTCACCGGGTGGGAGGAAGCAATTTACATGTGTTACAGATGGCCTATTGTTAAATGGGATACCCCCTAGGGTTATGTTATTAGTCAGGAGATATGCATAACAGTGCGTTAAGTACATTAGCAATCTATTTTATTGTTTCTTATAGAGGGACCTCCAGAGTCTGGATAGTGTTCATTGGCATATTTTGAGTCTTGATTTTAGTGTTCTTCAGTACTGGCGGCCAAATTTTGTTTACTTTCTGAGTTTCTTCTTTCCTGTTGAAATTGTCCATGTGTTTATGGATTTCAATGGCTTCTCTGTGTAGTCGGACATAGTAGTGGTCAGAACGGTCCAGAATTTCTGTGAAGAAACATAACCTTCAAACAATCTACAGACCGACCAAGAAAATTCAACAAATGCTATGTTCAGCACAGGACAAGAGGGATCCTCTAACTTCTGTTGGAGTTTACCGCATACCTTGCAGTTGTGGGCAAGTCTACATAGGGACTACAAAACGCAACATCCCAACACAAATTAAAGAACATGAAAGACACTGCAGATTGATCCAGCCAGAAAAATCAGCAGTAGCAGAACATGTTCTGCTACTGCTGATTTTTCTGACTGGAAGAGGCTGCAGAGTCTTTCATGTTCTTCAATTTGTGTTTGAAAGTTAGAGGATCCTCTTGTCCTATGCTGAACATAGCATTTGTTGAATTTTCTTGGTCGGTCTGTAGATTGTTTGAAGGTTATGTTTCTTCACAGAAATTCTGGACCGTTCTGACCACTACTATGTCCGACTACACAGAGAAGCCATTGAAATCCATAAACACATGGACAATTTCAACAGGAAAGACGAAACTTGGAAAATAAACAAAATTTGGCTACCAGTACTGAAGAACACTAAAATCAAGACTCAAAATATGCCAATGAACACCACCCAGACTCTGGAGGTGCCTCTACAAGAAACACTGCTTTCCAGATCCTCTGCCAGCCACAGATGCAGGCGAAATATCAGGAGAAAATACTAATAGAACACTGCCTCAAACCGCAGAAAACCCACAACAACCTATGGATTCCAGCCATGAAAGCCTTCGACTTTACAAAAATCAGTGTGCTTCAGACCATAAGTGAGGATTTGCAAGTGAAAAAATCCCATATGGTTTTTTAAAAACTTATTTTGAAAAAGAAACCACTATCATGCATTAAATACTCTTGCTAGTTTACTGAAGTTCATGTGTAGGGATTACTTCACCAAAAATGTTACACAAGTTTAGAATGAACAACAGGTCTATTGTGTGATAGTCGCTTCTTTATTTCATTGTTCAGATGCACTGTTTAGAATTTTGCAATACAAAAGAGTCATAGGAGAAGGCTGGATCCAATATAGGATATGTGATGACTGGCCCCATCATTAGGGGGCGAGAGATTGCTGTCTGAGGCAGACTGTTTTGGCAATAGATTGCAAGTTACTGCTGCATTTTTTTCTAGATAGGGTAAGAAGAGCTTGTGGGATTTTTTGACTTACCCACCAAAATAACTTGCTTTGTATATTGTTCACTGTGGAGCAGTGGGTATTTGGTACACAGCCTTAGGCAGCAAAGTGCTGGCACTGAATAGCACAGTGTGCACATTTCCTAGGCTTTGGTTTATTGTGGTGTTGTTTATTTCCAAGGGTTTTGATCTGCGTGTAGAGCACACCCACTGTTTTAGTCACCATGGTGAAGGAGGACACTATCATGAGGACACGACTCCAGAGACTGTTGAGTACCTTGGCTATTTTGTGCCTGCTGAGTTTCTCTTTCGAATTGACAGACCTAAAGATACACACATGGTTGGCCGGGATTAAACGTGATACAAGGTCCAGTTGGAGTGGAAAATTACTTTCAACTAAAGAACAGAATGCCAAATGAATTGAGGAAATCTGCCTTTCACAGAGGCCAGTTGCAAACACATTGAATCATCACAGAAAAATTGCACTTATTTTACTTCTACTTTAAAAATAGCATAATTAATAATTGGAAATAAAATGATGTTTCAATCTGATAGCCAAGAACACTAGGAGTCAAATTATTACTGACCTATCTGAGAATTTGGGGATCTCCACCCCTTCTTTCTCTCATTAGCAACTACCTTTCAGTATAATCTATAAACCTGGAACTAAATCACATTGAACTCAATGGGCCTTACATCTGAGCAGATGTGCACTGGTTTGTGATAGATAAAAAGGCCTCCCCTGTTCATTATTACCTTGGGCATCTCCAGTGTAGGCTGTTCTTTGACAAAAATTCTCTGGGGAGCATATCCAGTTTTAAATACTTCTCCTACTTAGAATATTCTCCATCTGTCTGAAATTTGGCAGGCTTCATCTCCTCAGAAGGGCAACTTTTCCTGTACATTTAATTCAGTTTATTAAGAGAGAAAGAGACCAATAGATCCATAAAGAGACCATAGAACTATGCATCTCAGGCTATCTGATGTGAGAGGCCAGCAATTTTTTCTCCTAATATGCCAGGGACTGGTACTGTATTTGTACCCAGTGGCTGTAACTGTTTCTTTTCTGCCTAGAAACACTCTGTGGACTGGCAGCTGATGGCTCATAGACTGGCACCAGTCCACAGACTTCCTGTTTGGATAGCACTGCCATAGGCAACTGGTTAGACACTGAGCTGAAAATTAGACCAGGTAGATATTTGGTCTAATACAAATTGACTCTTGTCAATCAAAACCACTAGAAGCAAAACACCCCCCTTTCCAACCTGAGAGCCAAACTGAATATTGCCTTTTTGCACCCCCACCCCCAAAGTATCATACACTTGATGAATTTTAAGTTTCATTTTGACCAAATGTGGACATAGACATTCAGATTGGGTTAGAAGTGAACCAAAATAATCAGTTTGTGGGTCCACAAATGAGAGAGTTCCTAATTAGCACTAGAACATCTGTACCACTTTTAATGCTTGTATCATGAAATAAGCAACTTTCACAAATATCTTGTGCATCATGATACATTCAGCTGACATCCCACCATCCCATCGTCTGCACTGGAAATGTCTCAAGAAGATGGAGGAAAAGAGTAACAAAGAGAGAGTGCAAAGTGCAAAGATTTTGTTGAAAATTTATGTTTCTGGTTTATATTGCAACAGAAAATAATGTTGCAGGAAGGAAAGAAGAGGGAGGAAATTGCTTTGATAGGTCATGTAAGCAATGTTAATGGACAATTGTTAAAGATGAATGCGTCCTTCCCCTCTGTGAGCAATCCCTGGGGAATTTTGAAGAAAAAAATGGGGACCGGTATTGTTAGTTAAAATGAAAGCCTCTCTAATATCTGGGCTGGCAGGATGTTTGTTTAAAATGCTTTGGTTTTATGGGCATAACTGAGAGTTTGTTCTTAAAAGGACATTTCCAGTGTGTGCGGGAACACCCCATGGCAACCTTCTTTAACCTGGTGCCATTCATTTGTGTTGAACTAAAGATCCCATCACCCTGTTCCTCCAACCAGTACAGGCAATCTTTTAAAAGAGGGATAGAAATTATGCAGCCCTTCAGATGTTGTTGAATGGCAACTCTCAGCAATCCTGATTCTGCATAGCCATCACTGAAGTAAGATGGGAGTTTCTGTCCCAAAAACTTTCAGAGGACTGTGCAATTCCCACCCATATCTCAAAAAAATGGGTTTAAGGAAAAGAAGACCATTTAGGTGTCATCATGCTTGTCTGGAAAAAGGGGTATAAAGTATTAATTTACTGTTCAGATATTTGGCTGAAATTAAGAATTCAGAAGCTGAGAGTAGATCTTTTGAGTTGAACTTTGATACTACAAATAAAAAATGGATAAATTGTGGTTGGTTTGTCTGTGTGGTAGTTCTTATAGACCCCCCCCCGCACTTCCTATGTTTCCTATCCAGGTATGGAAATGAACTTCTGTCAGTATCCCTGCATATACCCTGAGATAGGAACTGAGTAGCCCTCCTGATGTTTTTGGACTGCAACTCCCAACATTCCTCATAATTGGCTGCTCGAGCTTGAGCTGCTACGCAACAGAGAACCACTCAGTCCTCACTACTACTTTAGATTAAGAATACCTTTCATTGGGTTTTGGAGAGGGAAACTAAAAACACATTTTAGAGGTGTAGCCAAGCAGGTTGAAAGGACAGAAGAGGTCAAAATTGGCCCCTGGCCACTGAGCTTGCTGACACCTAATTTAATGACTCACTGGTGAGCTAGAGGGTAGGTCAAAATTAGGGGACTTTAATATTTGGGCAAACTCAAGACACAGGTAGATGAGGCCCCAAATGATACGATCCTAAATTATTTAGGCCAAATGTAGAGCTCTTAAAAACAATATCTGCATCTGTTCTTACCCATTTACTTTGAGTAAGCTTTGGTTACAACCCTATTTCGTTTGAAAATCAACATGGGTTAAGGAAAGGGGAAGTAGCAGCAGTCCTGAGGGTAATTTCTGGGGAGGTTTTCCCAGTGCTCATTGCAGCATGGGGGGAGCAGGGTGTCCGCTCCAGATGACATCCAGAGGCATGCATGTGCACATGCAAAGGATAACACACACACACCCCGCCAGTCCCACGGTAGAGCAGGATCCAGATGGGAGCAGCAGTGCTGGCAATATATGGAGGGAAAATCTGATACTCAAGAATCTAACTGCACAAGCAGTCACACACCATTCGGCCCTGAGGCAATTTCCTCTTCCCCCAATGGCAACTGTTTCATGCCCTCAAAAGTTCCAGGCTGAACTATGTTGTTGCTAGCATGGCAGCAATGGTTTTGGACCTACAGACCTTTAGAATTTTTTTTTTTGGACCTCAGTTCCCAGAATTACTGGCCATTGGCCCTGCTGGTTGAAGCTTCTGGGAGTTGTAGTCCCCCCAAAAACTATCCGAAGTTGAGAAACATCTTTAGAAACATCTCCCCAGACCAAGACCATTTCCACACTACGCTGTTATAATGCTATTTATTATTCCACTTTCAACATCCTGTGGAATCCTGGGATTTGTAGTTTACTGAGGCCAAAGAGCTCTCTGGCTGAGAATGCTAAATGCCCCCCTCCCGAACTGCAAACCCCAGGATCCCATAGGATGTTGAAAGTAGAATAATAGCACTATAGCAGTGTGGTGCAGAAATGGGCCAAGATTTTATTAACACTTATGTCCTTGCTTTGATTTACATGGTTGATCCTCTTCACTTTTTCCTCACAACAACCCTGTCAGGCTGAGGGATGGCAATTTGGTCCAAGTCCCCCATGAGTTTCATGGCTCAGTGAGAACCCTAATTTGGATTCTCAAGACACTAGAAATGCCCTAACGTGAAATCCTCTGAAATCAGACCAAAGTCTCTTGGGGATATTGAGAACGTGAAACATCCAAGCTACTTTTTTTCGACAACAGCAGTAACTATGGTAACATAAGACTAGCAGGCGCAGAGCAGGCCGCCGCCAGGTGGCGTCAGCACTTTCTCGCCATCCGCTTAACCCCTGCCGTTGCCGTTCAGCCTGACCCTGTACGGGCACCGTAGTTCTCACGGCGCATGCTCGGCCCGTCCCGTCTGCGGAATACAATCCCACTCTGAGGAAGGGAAGCTGAGGAGAAGGGGAAGATGTCGGGGGTCCAGGCGGTGCGGATCAGCATCGAGTCCGCTTGCGAGAAGCATGTCCAGGAGGTGGGCCTGGACGGGAGCGAGACTTACCTGCAGCCGCTCTCTATGTCGCAAAACCTGGCCCGCCTGGCGCAGCGCATTGACTTCAGCCAGGGCAGCTCCGGCTCCGAAGAGGACGAGCCCACCCCGGCGGGCGGGAGCCGAGACTGGGCTGGCGGCGGCGGCGGCGGCGGAGGAGGAGGAGGAGGAGGGGACGAGGAGGAGGAGGAAGGTGAGGGAGGCTTGTGAGTCTACACGGGTGGCGAGTTGTAGTGGCACAACGCGCGTGAATTAGGCGATCAGCCGTCGCATCCTGGCCAGGGTCCTTTCCGCACAACACTCTTATAGCGCGATGATTCCGCTTTCAACCTCCTAGGGAATCCTGGGGTTTGCAGCTTCGAGAAGGGCTGGCCGGCCCCTCCCGAAGCTGCAAACCCCAGGATTCCCTAGGAGGTTGGAAGTGGAATCATCGCGCTATAAGAGTGTTGTGCGGAAAGGACCAAGGGTAGAAGGAGGGAGCATCACTGCGTGGCCGCCTTCGCTGGGCTTCTTGACCTGCAGTGGTGCTTGGGATGGATTAGATGACCCTGTGGCCGTTTCCGCACTACACTCTTATAGGGCTATTATTCCACTTTCAACGTCCTGTGGAATCCTGGGTTTTCCAGTTTAGGGAGGGGCATTTCGAATTCCCAGCCAGAGAGCTCTCTGGCCTCAGTGAACTACAAACCCCAGAATCCCACAAGATGTTGAAAGTGGAATAATAGCATCGTAACAGTGTAGTGCAGAAATGGGCTGTGTATCCTTTTGGTCGTTAAGATGTATCAGCTCAGGCCAGTGTGGTTAAAGGTTGGGAGAGTTGTGAACTTTTGTATAGAAATGTTTTGAAATACATGCTATTTGTAAGTTGTTTGCTGCCTCGATCCATATAGAGAGGCGGGAAACAAACAAACAAATAAATAAATAAATAAAAATAATAATAAATAATAAAAAACTTTTGGTCTAAAAGTTCCACACTCCTGAACTGGAGGGCATAGAAAACTTGCCTTTACAGAATCAAATCCCAGGTCCTGTCATCTACTGCAGCTGGTGTAGTGCTCTCAGATTTCATATATAGTTGGCCCTTCATGTTTGCTAGGGTTAGGGATACAGGACCCCCACAAAAGTGGGGAAATATCAAAAAGTGGGTGTATGTCTGTGGGAAGGGGGCTGAGGCATGCTGGGGAGAACAGGCACCCAAACCAAATCATAGAAAGAAGAGGGGAAAGGGATGGGTCAGTATGGTGACCCTATATTTCCTCTCTCTCACCCGTCTCTTTCCTTGGGTGTTGGGGGGGGCATGAGGAAAGGGTTTGTGGTGATGAGAAGTCAGTTTGTGAGCTGCCTTTAGCTGGCCAGGCAGCAGCTGGGGGAGGAGGAGGAAGACCAGAGGTTGATTTGTGAAGGGCTTCAGACATTCATATGTCTTAATTTTTCCCACTGCTGGGATTTGACTACCTGTTCTCCTTTTTCCCCAAACAGCTGGTGAAATATAAACTGAAGGGCTAGCATTCTGTCAGGGATCACCAGTATTAGGGGCTGTTGTATCCGTGTCCTGCTTATGGGCTTCCCAGAGGCATTTGGTTGCACACTGTGGGTAAAGAATGCTGGACTAAATACTCCTTTCATCTGAGTTCACAGGGCTTATCAAGCGTTCTTAAAGTGTTAGTGTGGACTTCATTGGTGTCCATCTTGTATGGTGTGCAACTTGAAAGACCTCTGCAGCTGCATATTGCAAAGGGAAATCAGTAGTAATGGGCAAGCTTTATTCTAAGGATTCTGGACTGCCATTTTCAGTACTTTTCTTTTCTAAATGTTGAAGAATTTCATGGAAATGGAGTTCAGTAAATGAAAAAAGGAAGATGAGAAAGGAATGCATATCCATAACATCTGTCCATACTTGTGGCTGAACCTGTTGGGGAGAAATGGTACTCCCAATAATTCCAGAAATAGCTTATTCTTCCTATGTTTTTTCCTATGTGTTCTTTAGGCTTGGTAAAATTTCAGCCTTCTCTGTGGCCTTGGGATTCAGTGAGGAATAATTTAAGAAGTGCCTTGACCGAGATGTGCGTGCTGTATGATGTTCTTACCATTGTCAAAGACAAAAAATTCATGACTCTGGATCCAGTTATTCAAGAGTCACTTTCCCAGAAACAGGTACCATACAGCGGTTTTGCTTATTCTCCTCAGTGGGAGCTGTTGTTAACAGTTTAACTGTCTCTGTTTAGTTAGGTTACAGTATGAATGGCTTCAGTTTGACAGTTATGTTAACAGGAGGCATCTTCCTAAAAATCAATTCTAATTTCCAGTGCCTCAGTTGAAAATGTTGTCAGTGAAGAAGGAAGGTAACTGAAGTGGAATAGTTAACAAGTGTTATTGGGGGAGCGGAATCATAGTAAATATTAATCATGTTTAAGCACTGACCACATTTACTCACAATTGTAAGATTCTGGAGAATTCTGGGTTCCTGTGAGTGAACTCTATGCTGGTATGTGAGGTGTGTTTACTGCTGTTACTGCTAAAGGAAGCAGCTACATAAACTGGAAATAGTTGGTTTAGTATGTCACCTAGCTAGGGATCCTGGCTTGGTGGTCCCTGTATGAGCCAGGATATAAATCAAGGATTTTTCTTGGTTTATGAATCCCGGCTCATAAAGTAAGCAAAATATTTATTTGTTCAGGTGCTCCCAGTAAGCAAAAGGAGTGAGGCAGGAGTAAATAAGTCATGCACACCAGAAAACTAGTCATCCACTGTTAGCTAGGCTTCTCCAGTAACTGGGTTTACCAGCGTTTATGAAAATGGCCATGAGATCTAAACTGGGCTAGTGCCTTACCATCAGACCTACAGTCTTCAACCCATTTCTTTATAGAAGCCTTATTTGTCCAATTTATATCCTACCTTTCCCCTTGGATGCCATACTAGGTAGCTTACAGTTAAAGAGAATTAAAGACAATTAAAAGTTAAACTGAATAAAAGCATAAAAAATAAAATTCAATTTAAAAATGCACCAATAGCAATAAAGAAGCCATCCAGCTTGTTAAAATGTCCCTCTGCAGCAAGCAGAATTAGCTGCTGAAGGCCCCTGAATAGGGAGATCTTTGCCTGCCAATAGAAAGATGATCTGAAGGAAGCCAGTCCAACTTTCCGTGCTACATTTTTTCCAGAACCTGAAAAATGGTTAGATCTGTGCTTCACTTGATTTATTTCTCTGGTGGAATCATGTCCCCTTAGCCACATGCAGCTCCAGAAAGCCATTTTGCAGTCTCTGGAGCCCTTCAGACAAAAAAATAATGTCTTTTCCCACACACACAGAGCCCATTTGTGTTCTACCCAGGCAAGGCAATACATCTGCACACATTGCACATAAACATCAAGATTGTGTCCCACGACAACAATCTGCTGTCCCCTCAGTACATTCTCATGCATACCAGTGGTCTAGTCTGCTGAATATAGATGGAGTAGTGCATTTTTCTTCCAAAGTTCAGTGTACATTCTGCCATCCTGCCTACCAATAGTTCTGAAACAGATCCCAGCTTTGGGAATGAGTGGTGGAGAATAGCATGTTGCTACTGTTAGAAGGGTTTCAAAAGGACACTGTTCAGCTTTTTACCTCTACCAGCCGTACTGTACATGATGTTATCACATTTCACTAATTCCCTTCGTAAAGTTATAGAGATTTTTCTGCCTTCTGTAGATGCTTCCCTCACTGTGCATGTTTAGATACTGGATTCCATCTGGGTGAGGATTTAGTTCAGAGCTATGATAGGCATGTATCATTCTTTTAAAGAAGAAAGTAATAATCTTTGATATCTGCCTATGATTTGCAGCAAGAAATGTTTGCTTGTTTTAGAGATTTGTTTGGTCACTGTCTGTGCCAGTTTCTTTTTTACTTGAAATTTTTCAAACAGTGTAGTGGAACAAGATCACATCGGAATTGATTGCAGTTCTGAGTTGTTGTTCTCTTCTAGAATCCTCAGGTTTTACAGTTGGTTTCCAAGAAGAAGTCATTGGCTGGAGCAGCTCAAATTTTACTGAAAGGAGCAGAAAGGTTGTCTAAATCAGTTGCAGAAAATCAAGAGAACAAGCGACAAAGAGACTTCAACTCTGAATTGTTACGACTGAGGCAGCACTGGAAGCTGAGGAAAGTGGGAGATAAAATCCTTGGGGATTTGAGCTATAGGAGTGCAGGTATGGTGGGCAAAGAATTAGTCTAAACTTTCCTGAATCTGAATAAGAACACCCCTTCTTCCTTAAATATTTAGGTTTTGTATCTCCTGAACTGATCAAACAAGCAGAGAGAGGAAAGGAAAGATAAATTGGTACCTATTGAAGCCTTTAGGGCTTTTTCAATTTAACTGCAAAATGTTAATACATATGTTTTTAAACTGTTTTAATCTTTTTAATCTGCTTTAAAAACTTTAGAAATTGTTCACTATTTAATTTAGTTTGTTTATGCCATATTTATTGTCTTAAATTGTTTTAATCTGCATAAATGGATTTTACATGTAAATTGCCCTGAAATTTAGTGATACAGGGTGGGATATAAATGTTTTAATAAAAAGGAACAGTGAATTTACAGCAGAACAGCTTGAGACTAGGCAGACTTCTCATACTGTCTAAATTTTCCAGCAGTTTGTTAGTTTTTAGCTATTGTGGCTGACAAAATTCTTTCTGTGAATCAGAAAAATCCAAATTCCTGTCTTACCTCTGTTGGGCGCTGCTGTATGTAGTATTAAGCCAGTCACAGTCCTTCAGTATCAACCTTTGTCTTCGAGATGAAAATATAAAATTGATGTGCTTTTAGAGAGTTGTGAGAATTACCAGGAATGTATGTGATATGAACACAAAAACATGTTAACATTAAGGACTTATTTCTATAAGAACAGTACTTCAGCTAAGTACTGTCGTGCTTCTGTAAAGTAAATGACTGTTTCTTTGAAGTCACTAGAATGAGATGCAAATAAAATGTGGAAAACTGCATATATTTTTGTTGTGATGGCTGGTCTCTGTTGCATATAATACTGCTATCTTGTCTAAAACTTTCCAGATTAGATATTATGGTGTTCTGTACTTCATTTGAGCCTAACATCATGACAAAAACTAAAATACCTAATGTTTTGGGTGTTTTATAAAGAACACTCTGTGGCACAGGTGTCTTCAACAAACTGATCTGTGGCACCCTTTCTCTTCTCAGGGTCTTTGTTTCCTCATCATGGTACATTTGAAGTTATAAAAAACACAGACATAGATTTGGATAAAAAGATTCCTGAAGATTACTGTCCTCTAGATGTTCAGATCCCCAGTGATTTAGAGGGATCTGCCTATATCAAGGTTTGTCCACATCATATTTTGTAGATTTTATTAGTGTTCATGGAATACAAAGCAACCCAGTCTTCTTTTTCCTTCTTCTTTTTAAATCTAGGTATCTATTCAGAAGCAAGCACCAGATATAGGGGATCTTGGTACAGTAAATCTTTTTAAAAGGACTCTTCAGAAATCAAAGCCAGGTATAGTCATGTTCCTTGAATATTAAGTATGAGAAGTGTGTAATCATGAATATTATGTTACCTTCTGAAGCTGTAACTGCCACAGGGGTAAAAAATTGTTACTAAATCATAGTTCTAGCTGGAATTGTATATTTGCATGCCTACAGTGTGATATGTCAACAAGTAGGGGAGAAGAGAAGCGATGCTCTAGTGACCCTCCTGATATTTTTAGCTATGACTCCTGTAGTCCCTTTCCACTGGCCTTGCTGAATGGGGCCAATGGGAATTATAGGCCAAAATATTTGGAGGGCCAAAAGTTCTCCACCCTGCTTTATTATTTTTGTTTTGTAGAGACAGACTTGCAGTGGCATTTCCTTACTCCCACTTACCCACAATTTTAAGCTGCCATCTCATTATGGCAGTTCTGTAGAACTCTTTTCTTTTGAGTGGCAAGTACCTAACAGGTCAGGTGAAGCTAGCACAAAATATAATATATGCCGTTTCTGAACCACATATCAGGTACAACTATTGGGGAAATCTGCAGTGCCGTCTCCCTCAGTTCATCTTGATGAGGCAGTTAGGCATCACAGATGTTAACCACTGTTAAGGTAAAACTAGATTATTCTGTTTTTTAAGATCCTACTTTAAGTGGGTTTCGGGCAGATGGTGCTCCAGTTAGGCGTAAGCATGGTTAATTTTGTAGTAGTGGTTTGTTTAAGTTGAAGGCTGTAGGCTGGTCTTGCTCCAGTAAGATGAGGGTCTGTAGGGAAGGGAGCATTTCTTCTGACAGCTGAGAGGAATCCAGCCAGATATTATACTAGGGTTCTGTGCTGATAAAATTAGTAAGTGATAGGCTACAGTGCATCCTTTAAAGCAGACATTGTCCATGCTGGCTGATGCAGTCCCCTAGATCTGACAAGCATGAGGTTGGGGAAGGCTATTTGAATGCTGTTATTTTTTTATAAAGGAGCGGGCACTATGTGGACTGTTTCCAGTCTGCCAGGGTCCCTAGAGTGGTCCGTGGAGCTCCCCATTTCTCTAAATTCATTTCTTGAGCCCCCAAATGGAGACTTGCACCCTCAGAAGCCCCCAAGAGCACAATTTTCCATTTTAAGGCTGTTTTGGTGTAGGAGATGGGGTCTGGACCTTTGGGGGGCTTGAAACCACTTGAATTATTGATCTTCATATCAGGCGCACTGAGTTCTGTTATGTATGTTTATAGAGGAGGTTTAAGTGTATGTAATCACTTAGCTTCATAAACACACACACACACATAGACATTTCAGTGAAAGAAAGAAACGATCTTGTGACTTCCATTCCAGGGATAGGATGTACATTCTATACCAGTATTGGGCAACTTCTGGCTTTCTAGATATTTTGGATTTCCAACCCCCGAAGCCCCAGCTAGCATGGACAGTGAAAAGAGATTGTGAAAGCTCCAAAACAAAAGATCGGGAGGACAAAGCATTCTCTGCCCCTGTTATGTACTGATACAGGAAACAATGTGTTGCATACAGAGCGCACAAAGGTGCATTGCTGATTTTACTGTCTCTTTGTACGGCTGCAATAGCAGCTAATGTGAAGGTACTGGTTTGTAAGACCCATGAACATTATTTGGCTTTTTTTTTTTCTTATAAGAAATATGATGGTTGTAGCCAACAGACTCCACATATGTGGGGAGGAGGACCTGGGGAAAGTAGAAGTAAATTCAGTAACAATCCCACCCCCAATGGGGGGCCCAATTGTCTGTGTTTCTACCTTTCTATACCTGCTGATGGCAGCAGCATGCTCATTCTTGTCTGATCTATTTTTAAAATTCTATTCCTGAGAAATCTAATAGCTTTACAGATTGAAAATGCTTTTTACTAAGAGGGATCCAGATCTTGGAAAAGTTACTTTTGTGGAGTACCACCCACAGAAGCCTCCAGCCTGCCTTACCCAGAAGTGAACATGCTAGCTGGGGGATTCTGAGAATTGTAGTCCTTAAGGTGGGTTTTCCAAGGTCTGCAAATATATACACTCAGGGATATTTGTTTCTTTTTCCCCTTTGTGCTGCATTCTCATTGTCTAAAACCTGAAATATATATAGAAGATTGAAACTGTTCACACATTTTGTTGGCCTTCTCTTTTTGGCCTGTTACATAATGTGCTGAACTTCTGGACCGCTGTAGCAAAGTTTCATCTGAGTTCTATTTATTATTTATGACTATTGCATTATTTCTTTTCTCATTTAGGGACTATGCATTGGCAGACAAAACTGGAGACTGCACAGAATGTCTTGTTGTGTAAGGAAATCTTTGCCCAACTGTCTCGAGAAGCTGTGCAGATTAAATCTCAAATTCCTCACATAGTTGTGAAGAACCAAATAATTTCCCAGCCATTTCCAGGTAACAATGCCAGAGGAATTAAATAAATTAAAATCAAGGATCTGGCAAGATGTTTTTTTGAAGATAGATTGAAGAGACATACACGTCATTTAGTCAAGCACCTCCAGAATCCTGTAGCTACCCTAGCTGGTAGTTCTTGGGGAGTTACAGCACAGAAAAGGAGCCTTTGCAAGACCTGATCTTCAATGAGCCAATTTTAGTATATTTAGAAGATAACAAAATCAGCATAATTGGCTTAGGATCAAGCTACTTGGAAGAACCATCTTCACTTGCAGCTTCCTGCTAAAACTTTTAGACCGGTAAAAGAGTCCTTGTAATTTTCCCACCTTGTTTGGCAAGTACAGGGGCGAAGGGCTTCTTTGCATAGGCTCCACAAATCTGAAATGGGTTGTTTTGGGGAATACTTAAAGGCTTTTAAGGAAGGATCTTGAAGACCCATTCATTGTATTTGACTTTTTTGGAATCTCATTTATTGGACTGGTGTGTGAATTTGCTAGATTTTAATACTGTGTGGGCTGGATGTGTGTCGTTATTCCTGGGACAAAGTGCAATTACTAGTTCTATCTAGAGTAGATCCACTGAATCAATGAGAACTTGGTGAGTCAACACTTTCCATCAGTTCAAAGAAGCAGCCATGTTAGTCTCTTGCAGAAAAAAAAGGAGGAGAGGGGAGAGAACAAAGAAGAAATGTGACAGCACCTTTAAGACAAACTGGTTTTTATTTTAGCATGAGTTTTCATGGATATGCACCCCTTTCTTGAGTTTATATCCACAAAAGTTCATGCTAACATAAAAACCAGTTAGTCTTAAAAGATGGTGCTATATTCCTTCTTCCTCCTCCCCTTTCTCCTTTTATTCCATCAGGTCAGTTAAGTTTGTTCTGGCTGTGGCTAACAATTGAATTTAGGGCTTGGTGTTTACTAATCGCACTAATTTTGATTGCTATGGAATTTTACATGGAATTTTATCATTTTATTATGGAATTTTATACGTAAGCTGTCATGAGGGGGGTTTTGCACTGCAAAGTGGTCTGTATAATATATATCCTATTAATATGTTGGGTGTCATATGCAGTTTTTGTGCACTGATATAGATCAGGCCATTGATACTTAGGAAATCATTGTGTGTGCATTGGAAAAGTGGAGTAAAATTGCTAAGTATACATATTGCTGAAGACTATGTGGAATAGTAAATCATTTTTTCTGTGCACTCATTTCAATTTGTAGGTTTGCAGTTATCGATTTCTTTGTGTCACTCTTCAGATGATAAGAAATCCCAAAAATTTGCCTCTGAAAAACAAGGTCCAGAGGATCATCTTTATGTTCTAGAACACAATTTGCACCAACTGATCAGGGAGGTAATGTACTCTTCTCATAAGGCAAATGGTGTCCAAGCTCTCCTCTTTTCAGTAATATTTCAGTAGAACTATTAAGGCCTGTGGGAGTTTCCATGAATCTGTTTCTTCCGCAATTTCCACTCACATCATTACTCTAGACAATAGTGTTGGTTGGGTAAATATGTCAGTTATTAATTCTGTGTTCTGAGAACAGTTTTTTTCCCCCAAACATGTGTGTTCCCTAATAATTATAATTTTGACAAGACAACAAGTGCAGTCTGATGGTCCTGGTTCAGCTTGGGAACATTTCAGTGGTGCTTGCAGCAAATCTTCCTAGAAGACCATTTGAAGTGGAAAGTGAGGTCCAAGAAGAGGGTACTTGGAGTTAATCCTGACTGTCGTCTGTTGTGGATTCAGTTTGTGACAGCTGAAGTGTTTGGCCTCTCAGGAATTAAGAGTGTATCCCAGCCTCCCCGCACTTCAACCTAGTGCCTTTCAAATGTTTTGAAATACATCATGATGGGCAGCATGTAGCCCACGAAGGCATGGGAAATTAGCCTCTAGACCTTCCCAAGTTGCTATGTCCTGAACTAGAAGAGAGCTGGCTGGAGGTTTCTGGGAGTTGTAGCCCAACACGTGTCTAGTGAATTCCATTGGCATAACAGCTTTGATAGGCTGCTTGGGAGTGTTTTGCTAATCATGATACATCAGTGAGCCTCTTGTGGTTCTGCTTTTTCTCATCATAGCATATTATTGTATTTATTTTAGATAGCTAAAACACTGCTTTTCCTTTTTTTAAAAATGCCCAAGTGGATCCCAAAACAAAACCATAGCCAAATGCAAGAATACCAGTCAATGAGACAATAAAATCTCATTTAAAATAACTGAAGGGCAAAGGTGCAATGGTAGCAGTCCAGAAAATGTCTGGCCAAATATATCTTAAGCTGTTGACAGAGCACTCTACATTTGAATTTTGGTATCATCCCATTTAGTAGGTGCCCTAGTGGAAATAACCCTCTCGTGTACCAAAGTCAAGTGAACATCAGTAAGCAATGTTAGAATAAGCTAGTGCTCTTGCCCAAAATGCAAGTAAGGACCAGAGATTATATTGTCCCCTGTTGTCGTCATTCTGTGAGTTTTCCTTGATTTCTGTGTATGCCTGAGAAATTTCTCCAAAGAGTAAAAAAGTGCAGATGCATCGTAGTTCTTCCAATGAGAATTGCCAGAGGATGCTGTTCTTCCATAAGAAGTAACTTGCTTGAATATCTATGAAGGCTACAGAATGTACCGGGATGCAAGGAAGGGCTAGAAATCTCCAGGGGACAATGTTATTTGGATATGTTGTTCTTCACAGATCTGATTGCTCTGAGAATTGGAACTGTCATTTACTTGCAAACAACCTCTTCTGTTAATGTAATTAAAATAGAACAGACATTTGTCTTAAGAACTACGTTTCAAGATCGATGTTCTGTCTTTGCCACTTTCCTTGAACTTTATAAACCCCAACAGTAAGCTGGCTTGTTTGGGTTCCAAAGCCATGGGCCAATGACAATGGCCAAAAGTTCTCTTCTTCTTGAACAAGGGAACCTTTAGCAGAAAACCATAAGCTGGAAAAGAGCAGTTTGCTTCTGTATCTTATTCAGAACTAGAAATGGTTACTTTTTAAAATTACAGTTTCAGAAACTCCAGCCTAGCTCCACTGGCTGGGAGCTTTTGAGAACTGTAGTCTCAAAAAAGCAACTTTTCCCAAACCCTGGTTTTTGTCATAATAAAAATCATACTGTATATAGGTGTTGCTTTGGTCGCCATTCTGGTGTGGTGGTCTCTGTTTTCTTGGCTTGAGATTAGAATTGGCCTGTACCACTGTCTCTTCTAACACTTTTTCCCTCCTTTGGCAGTTTCACAAGCAGACCCTGAGCTCTACTATGATGCCCCACCCAGCAAGTGCACCTTTTGGTCATAAGAGAATGAGACTGGCGGGTCCTCAGGCTTTTGACAAAAATGAAATTAGTTCCTTGCAACCAACTGAGGGTCTTCTGGAGAAGATTATAAAACAAGCTAAACATATCTTTCTGAGGCGCAGGTATGAATTCACATCTTTGGAGGCAGAGTTCATTGTAAATTAAATACTTGGGGCACTTCACTTATATTATAGGAAGGTGTTTATATCTGGCAAGTCAGATACACTTCTAATATATAAAAGTCAAAGTATGTGAGTTTGTCTGTGTCAGGCAGGTGAAGACCTCATATGATTGGGTGTGTCAGGCGAGAAGACCTCAATATGATTGGCTGCCTGTGAAGAGTCTGTGGAATCCTGGGGTTGGCAGTTTGGGGAGGGACCTTTAGAATTCTCAGCCAGAGAGCTCTTGGGCCTGGCTGGTTGCTATGGAGACAAGGCGTAACAGCAAGGAGGAGGACAGTGTATGCCCACAGAAACCAGACCTCTGTATGTTAACAATTCTGAATACAAATTGGATTGGGGAATATGGGGGAAAATTACAGATACTGGACAATGAACTTTGGGGAATTAGAGACACAAGATATCCACCACATCTAACTCCTAAAGTAAAGTAAGGTAATTCCTAAGGTATTTCTAACAAGTGTTACCTATGAGAAAATAAAATCTCGGGCAATGTGGGATAAATACGTTAGTTTCCTATAAATGTCTTGTGTAAGAGTTATGACCATTTGCTTTCTATTTTGGTGGACATTGGTTGGTCAGTCTGTTTAAAGTGAAGAGTTCTGTGCATATGTATCTGATTCTCAGATGATGATTTATGATCAGCTCCTTTGTGTTCAGAGAGTTTTGATGATGGACAGACCAGAGAGGACCCAGCATGGTATCAAGAACTGTAAGAGAGTGAAGCTGGCCTAAGAGGGGTTTCCAGTTTAATTACAGTGCAACTGGTGTGGACTGTAAAGCTTTGGTGATGTCTTTATACCTGTCCAAAAAAAAAATCTAGGTCGAGAGCCACTCTGTACAGTGGTCTGACAGTCAGGCTAAGGTGAAGCATCCAGAACAAGAGAAGGGGTAATACCACTCTGTTCTGCTTCAGTGAGGCTTCATGTGGAGTACTGTTCATGTCCTGTTCTGGACAATAGAGCTTAAGAGGGATAACAGCAAGCTGGAATGTGTCTGTGGAACTGTTTAGTTTAGCCTGAGGAAAAGAAGATTTAAAAAAATTATTGAATATGTAAAACTAACATAACACCTCACACAGCATATATCTATAATAAATACCAGTAATTAGAATTAAAAAGAAAAAAGAAGAAGATTGAGAGATAATATTATAACCATCTTCAAATGTTTGCAAGACCATCATGCAGAAGATGGAGATGGCTTGTTTTCAGCTGCTCCAAAGAGTAGGTCCCAACCAGTGGATACAAATTTCAAGAAAGGAGATTCTGACAGAATATTAGAAAGTAATTCCTAATGGTATGATGACACACTTTCAGTGAAAGGTTTTTTTATTGGAGATTTTTAAACAAAGGTTGGATGGCCACCATGGGGTTCTGCATCGGTACACTTTGGGCTGGATGACCTGTGGAGTCTCTTCCAACTCTACTGTTCTGTGGGATCCCAGCCCAAAAACTTTTGACAGAGGGCAGGGTAAATAATAAATAATGACAGACCAAGAAAACAAATGAAATGTAGATTTGTAAAATATGGTGGACTGAAAGAGAATTAATTTCAAAAGCCACATTTTTGCAAGCACATGTTCTTTTCAAGGGATTGCTTATACAGGTTCAACCTCCCTTATCTGGAAATCTGAAAACCTACAAAATCAGAAACTTTTTGCACCTGGCCACCTGTTTCTGTCTTTGAGGCAGTGGCTGCAGTGCTCTTCTGTCTCTCAGATCTGAGGAGCACTGCAGCCAGCACCTCAAAAGTGGAAGCAGCAGCTGGCAGCCAAAAAAAAAAAAGTGAGAGAGAGAGACTGAGGATCTGTGAAAAGGTGGGAAGGGTGGATTCACACTGAGCACTATGCTTGGATTCTTATTGTTTCATAAATTCTTAGCATCTCTCCAGCCTTGCATCTCATAAACAAGTAGTGAATGGATGAGAGGCGAGGCACTTCCAGAAAGGTACTGTATTCTAAAATCTGAAAAAATCCAAAACAGAACACTTCTGGTCCCAAGCATTTTGGATAGGGGAGGATCAACCTTTACCCTTTTTTCCCCTTCCTGCTCATTTTTCCTACTCGGTATGATTCACCTAATGAGTAATACATACTGGCTTTATGAATGTGTTATGAATCAGTTACAATTAGGAATCAAAATCTTTAGTAGCATGTGTCATGTGTTGGTATTGCTGGTCTTAAATGTTATACCTGTTTACATCTAGAGCTATTTTGCTGTTTAGAAATGACTTTATCTAACAAATTCTATTAGATTTCTCCCACTCCCACTGAAATAGACAGGGAAATTACCTTTTGAAATTTTTTTTTAATGATTTTAGAACAGCTCGGACCATTGACAACCTTGCCAGCCGTATTGAAGATCCCCAAATCCAAGCTCACTGGTCGAACATCAATGATGTCTATGAGTCAAGTGTCAAAGTCCTCATCACCTCCCAAGGTTACGAACAGATATGCAAGTGAGTGTGAAATGAGGAAAAACACTTGTGTTTCACTCTTCATTAACAGATGAGATGGTGGAATATCTCTATAAATTTCCAGTTGAGGTGCCTTGCTGTTATCTGTGACTTAAACATACAGAGGCGTTTATTAAAAAGAGAATGCTGAGGAAGCTGTTCCCATTGGTGGTTGTGATGCTCATTTGCTCGTTCCTAACCATGGTGATATAAGTGCTTTACTTCACTCAGCTATAAGGGCTTCTGTGATTAAAATAATGGGTTTTTTTAAAAAAAATTGTATGCAAGCAAGCATGCTTAAAATAAGAGGTTGGAAAATCAGAGCTTGGCAATGCTGGTTAAGGAATTCCAGGAGCTGTAATCTAAAAAACCTAACCTTTCCAAGATGTGTACTGCTTTTGACTTTACCACTATGACCACATTGTCCTGCTTGTATGAAGTCTGTGTTCCATTCGTTTTTGTTGTTGTGTGCCTTCAAATTGTTCCTGACTTATGAGGACCGTGAGGCAAACCTGTCGTGGAGTTTTCTGGGGGCTGAAAGTGTGCGATGCACCTAAGGTCACTCAGTGGATTTCCATGACTGAGCAGGGAATCAGCTCTGGTGTCCAGGTCATGATCCAGTGCTCAAACCACTACACTGGACTGGCCCTTTGCTCCACTTGTACTAATACTTTAATGCTTCCAAAGGTCCATTCAGCTCCAGCTAAATATTGGTGTTGAGCAGATCAGAGTGGTACACAGAGATGGAAGAGTGATTACACTGTCTCATCAAGAACAAGAGCTACAAGATTTTCTTCTTTCTCAGGTGAAAACTAAAAACATTTCTCAGCTGCAGTATATATTAAATGGCCCCAGTTGGTGTGCGTATGTGTCTTTTAATGCAGTGTCTGGTTTGCGGTTGAATGCATGCTGGAGCTTTTTAAAAGGAGGAGTTTAAAATTTTCATGTTACAGGTGTGAGGAGTTGTGCTAATGACAAAAAAAAGAAGGGGAGTAAAACCTCTTTTACTCTTGAGCAGAACTTTCCAAACTTTTCATGTTGGTGATACACTTTTTCAACATCCACCATTTCGCAACACAGTTTTACTGGCAAACCAGAGGTTCCCAGACATGTACTAGGGTGAGGAAAAGCAGCCCCCCTGATCCTGGTCCGCTGTCGTTGCCCTCACCAGGAAAAGCCCTGGCTAGAGTGGCAGCAGGGGGAAAGGCAGCCCCCTCCCTCCTGGTCTTTGCCCACTGCCATTGCTCTTGCCAGGGAAAGGCCCCAGCAAGAGCAACAGCAGGGGAAAAGACACCTCCCTCCCACCCAGTCCATGCTCGCTACCATCGCTCTTGCCAGGGAAAGACTCTAGCAAGAGCAATGTCAGCAGGCCAGGCTTGGGGAGAGGTCTTTCTTGGCCAGGGAGGTGACACACTAATATGTTGTGACACACTGTTTGGAGTCTGGTCTGGAGTTAATAGTTTGTAGACTGCTCATATAGCCAGATTGATCTGCCAAAATACACTTTACAGTATATGCAAGGGGCTCCATTCCAGGACCTGTCATGAAACACAAAAAATGTGAATGCTCTGTCTCATTATTGTCAATGGATGCAATATGCATGCTCTCACGCCAGCTCTTATGCATGCCCAATACATCCAATGACAATAATGAGACACAAGGCTTTGTGCAACCTTGCATTTGTGTGTGTGGAGGTCACACCAGCAGAGGGCGCACTGTACTTTTAAATTGTTCTTTGTGACATGGCACACATTTGGACATCTACTTTACTGTGAACAAGCAAGCTGCAATATCACTCCTGTCAGGTTCCTTTGGTTTGTGGAAATCAGGGCCCTTTCAATCGTTTAGCAAGATATCCGAACCCATATCCGAATCCATAATTCTGGTTAATTCCTCTCCTAACAAGCTCGAGTTATCGGCCAGGGTGTCTTCTTGGCTTATAACTCTCACTTATTTAAAACAGCGAGATAGACTTCTGTATCCGGATTTTAAAATAAGCCAGCTCCTGACAGAAGATATCTGATCTGTTTAGCCACTTCTCCTTCCAGGAAAAGTAACTGGAAAGTATGGTTAAGAATGTTCCAATAAGCCAGAGATCTTCTAGAACCCCGACTTACAAATGTATAAACTAGGCAATTAAAAGTTGTTTGTAACAGCCCAGCACTGCAGACTTTGGCTGGAATATTGTTGATTAGTCCAAACTAATATAAACCCACCAAGTCAGTTTTTAAGTGATAAGTCAACGTATAGGTAATTCCAATTGATTTATTGACTGTACTATAGTTTGGACTAACAGTGGAATTTAAACCATTACTTAACTTATGTTAATATGTTTAGTTCTTGTGGTACATTGTTGAGTACTAAGGCTTCTGCACTGATGACTATTGCAAACAAGCTAGGAAAAATGGAAGAAAAATGCCCAGTAATTCTTTTCATTTATTTCAGATGTCACAACATCAAGTGCATGCAGTCCAGCAGCTGGCCAAAGTTATGGGATGGCACGTGCTCAGTTTCAGTAACCATGTGGGTTTAGGACCTGTAGAGAGTATTGGCAATGCATCAGCCATAACTGTGGCATCACCAAATGGAGACTACGCCATTTCAGGTACTCTGTTGGGAATTGATACTCACCGACAGTGGTCCTTTCAGCGACCCATTTCAAATGTCAAAACAAGCCAAGTTTCCGATGGAAGCCTAGGTTTATTATTCATAAGCAACCAGTTAGTGTACACTGACCAACTGCTCCTGGGGGAAGTGGCAAGAAACCATGGGCCTCCTCCTATCCGTGATTTGTTTAGAGTAGGGCATGAACTCATCATAGCCCAGCACTCTGACTTGTTAAGGGGGAAAGAAGCCAGCGTGCCAGGTTCAGGAATAATGCTGAACAAATCAAAGATTGAAAAATGTTACAATATTAGATTGTTGTGATAGCTGGATGAATCCTGTGTATGAGTGATAGGAATTCCAGCTTCAAGAATCCACATCGCAACTACTACACCATTATATTCAAGACCAGGGATGGAGGACATATGGGTTTCCAAATGTTGTTAAATCTCAATGTTTACTATCATGGCACAAATAAAGAGTTGCAATCCAACAATATCTGGAGAGCCACATGTTCACCATTTCTACGCTAGGTTTTAAAAAGTCAAATTCTGGGCTGCATGCATGCCCAGAAAATCAAATTTTGTTCTGGAAGCAAATTATCTGCCAGACCTAGCAGCTGCCTTTAGGCATTTCATAGATCGATTGATTGATTGATTGATTGATTGATTGATTGATTGATTTAAAGAGCAACCTAGGAACCTGCAGGCAAAGATTTAGCTAGGAAATGAGAATCAGCAGATAGAGCATAGTCACCTCCAGCTGCAGACTGCGTCTTTAAACTCCAAGGCCCAAAACTTCCCTCATGTATAGCATTTCCTTTCTTTTGTGTTTTGCTACAATTTTTTTTTAAATGAACTGCTTACCAGGAAATGAGTGATAGAAAATCCCATAGTGAGAAAGGAACTGCCTGAAGCAAGGAATCTGGGAATGATAGATTGCTCCAACAGAGCCCTGAAGCAAGTTAAAACTCAAGTGAATTCATTGGCCATAGTTCCCACTGCATTCATTGAGGCTGTTCCCCAAGTATGCATAGTATTGCAACCTAGTTGACTTACCATTTCACTTTTGCTGCTTCTAGCGCAGCCTCTTGTAGGCCGAAGTTCCAAGAAAACAGGCTATGGGTCCATTTTGTTCAGTATTATCAACTGCAGAGTTGAGTAGCATCTAGTCTTCTAGATGCAATCCCATTAGCCCTAGCCAGCAGTCAGGGATCATGGGAGTTGCAGTCCAGCAACACTGGAAAGACCTCACAATTCCTTGTTCCTGCTTTACTGCCTGGCAGTAATTTTCCAGGGTTTTCAGACAGAGTCCTTTTCTGTCCTCCCCTGAGATGCTAGGCACATAGTCTGGGACTGCATGCAAAAACATGTGCGCTTTCTTTGACCTGTACCTTTAACTGGAGGTACTGGGTCATAGATTAAACATCATGGACAGATACTAGGTTTCTGGTTAAAGTGTCTCCATAAGTGAAACACTAGGTCTTGACTGGCGTTCCATGATTTATATTGGCCAGGTGCCAAAGAACTGCATGATTCTTTCTATGTGGCCAAAGGAAGGGTTTGATCTTGTGATTCTTGAAGAAAGCTGTGCTACTTCTGAAACTCAGGTGAATTTAGTAGTACACTGGTTATGTGGGCTGTTGTTCAGAGAGAGGGGAGGATTTCATAGGGCAAAAACAAGTCTTTGAGTGTGTTACAGCAATTTGGTAGTACAGTTTCCCCTCCACATTCGCGGGTTTGACTCTTGCTAATTTGATTATCTGCGAGGCACCCAGACCACTCCCTCGCTTCTTTTCCTCCCTTTCGCGTGCGTTTTGCCAGTGTGGAGAAAGAAGGCAAGCGTGCTGCAGCAAAAGGTAAGGCAACGGGCAGGGGAAATGTGGATGCTTGAGCTTTCCCTGTGCCATCCAAAGCTCTCGCCTCCCATTTCCTTGCCTCTGCCACCTACTGAGAACTCGTGTGAGGCAAAAGGTAAGACAATGGGGCAGCAGGAGACGTGTGCACGCATGCTTTCCCTGTGCCCTCTAGAGCTCTCCCCTCCTATTTGCTTGCCTTTGCCTTGCACTCAGAACTTGTGCCCAGGCAAAAGATAAAGCAGATGAAGCGGCACACAAGCTCCTTCCTTCTCCCCTCTGGAGCTCCCCCTTCTCACTCCCTTGCCTCTGGAGAGGGTGTGGAGAAGGAAGGCTTCCCTGCCAAAGTCCTGGAAGGGAATGGGAGGCGGATCGCAGGGGGGAGAGTTATTTGCGATTTTTCCATTTTCATGAGGGTTCTGCACAATGAACCCTTGCAATTGTGGAGGGGTGACTGTACTTTAACTGCCGTGGGTCTGTCCTGTGGAATCCTGGAATTTTTAACTTGGTGTAGAGAGTACCAGCTAAGAAGACTAGAGTTCTCCATTTAGATTTCTAAGTACCTTTCAGACTGCATTTCCTGGGATTCCATGGAAGAGAGACATAGCCAGTAAGTGCTACCCAACTGCTATTACTGGGTAGTATAGATGCACTGTGCATTTGCTCTAGATCCTGGCTATTGTGGCTTTCCTTTGACTGTGAAAGCTACTGATAGAAAAGAAGACAGGAGCAAAATACATCAGTAAGGAAGCAGAGTCCTAATATATATGTACATGCGCATACACATTAGGAAATTAAAATGTGGCAGCATACTGTTTACTCATTTAGCAGGAAGTCTGTGTAGTATTCTTGAAGGATGGACCAGTGAATTATTGATGTTGATATACACCGTTGTTTTTCTGCAGTACGCAACGGTCCAGAGAGTGGCAGCAAAGTTATGGTACAGTTCCCACGGTGTCAGTGCAAGGATCTCCCCAAAAGTGATGTGTTGCAAGACAGTAAATGGAACTACCTTCGTGGCCCATTCAAAGAAGTTCAGTGGAACAAAATGGAAGGGCGCAATTTTGTATACAAAATGGAACTCTTGATGGCTGCCTTGACCCCCTGCTCCTAGGTTAAGAGTGGACCCAAAGGGAACTGTTTTATTACAAATCCAACAGGAAAATCATGTTGTCAAATCAGCATGCACATTTAGGAAAGTGTTTAAATTTGTATTTTTGTATTTTTTTATCCATTCAGGATACCTTCCTGTATTTTTTTCTTACCAAGTTACATAATTAGTCACGCAAACTCTGTGCATTTGACATCCTTAGGACATGTTTAAAACAATCATGTTCCTCTTGCATATTCTGAATGTTGAATTAAACTGCCATTTTTGAGACAAACTGTTTCCTTCCTTGAGTTTAAGTTCTTGACAAATAAGTGGCTGTGCTTTTTTAGACAGTGGACTAAACAATAAAAGATTGGATGTTAAAGTCGTTCTTTGCCACGCTATAGCACTGGAGTGGATGGTGGCTAGGGAAAATTTAATCAACATGCTTGGGCAGTATTCAGGATTGCAATAAAGACTAAAGGAAAAAAATAATTTATTTTATATAAAGTTTGCAGTCCTGCGTATGCTGCATCTAAAGACAAAACGTCTATTAACATATTTGTATGGAGTTGGACTGCATGAGATGTCTCAGCAATAAAATGAGAGTGTCAGTATCTGTATCTGTCTATCTGTAGATATCTGTATTTCCAGTAATAACAACTGAATAACCATGGTTAATCATTTGTCCTTTTAAAACTATCCAAGCAACACTGAACTATGGCACTGCATATAATAACTCATGGACTTGTCTTGTAATGCTACAGAATCACACAAGGGCCATTTAAGTCCAAGTTGTCTTTGCGAAGAAAGATAAGTGTAGGAACAAATACAGAGGACATCAGCGCAAGTGTAAAAGAAGCAGAACCCCCAATTGAAATCTGCTGAGACATGAAACTCACCACAGGGCTTTGAAACTTATCTACCTCATGCAGTGTTGTAAACATAAAGTGAGATTACCCCACTGACACAACCTTGAGTACAGCAGAAAAGAGGGAAATACAAATGTAGAAAGTAATTGTTCATTTTGTCATTTTCTAACATTTGAAGATTAATGAGAGGACATAAATGTCTAGGTCACAGTTCCAAAGTTCTTTCTTCAGATGAGCAAACAGTAAATTGTTGCTGTCAAGGAAACAAAATCTACCATGTGCAGCCTAGTATCTTTTAAATATATGTTAAATAGTCACAGCTTTTTAAAAATGCTACACTCTTGTCTATTGACATACATTCAAGGTTTTTGTGGGTGCATATCTAGCACTTTTAAGTCCTTGGTCATGTCATCTTGATATTATTAACCCAAAATTCATTGTCTTAAGCTCATCAAATAACAAAAGCCTTCTGTCCTCTTAGAAGAAATCCGTTGGAAATGACAGTACTGAAATGACAGCCTTTGTAGGTCTTTGTTCCTTCCGCTTAAGGTTTGTTGTCTTTTCCACCCAAAACAATCGTCCAATAGAAAAAGTATAAAGTCTTTGATATACTCAGTGGTGACCTCCTTTTTAATACTCCTTTTCATCTTCAGATACAAAATGGACTTGCATATTTAAATCATCTCTAGCTAACAGCCATCATTTGCAGTTCTGTCTCTTCAGTAGTGCTTGCTGTTAAGTGAAAAAAAGATTGAGAACTGATTAGTATGATAGGAGACATTCCAAACTAAAAACAGCTACTTTCAACCACACTGACATGGTGCAATGGAAACCCACTGAGAGTCACTAAATTGGGTTGTGTGCACTGTCCTATAAAAGGAGTTGAGGACTATGGCCCCATCCTTCCCACATATGAACTAATTCACCCATATTCTGACTTGAGAGTTAGGATTACCTTTCAACCCTGCCTTTGTCACCTAAAGCATTTTAAAAGATGAACTGGTTAAGTCTGGAGCCTAAAGTTAACTGACCATACCACAATGAATGTAAGCAAAGCAAATAAGTGTGCTTGCTTTGGTTATGGAACTTCTGCACCAAAGGCATACTGGAGTATATTTTAGAAGCACTCTCCTAGTTCAGAATTCCTAGACTCAGAGACGTTCTAACTAGCTTGCAGTAAGAATATCATGACTGCGTAACAGCAAGGGGGAAGGTGGACTACAGTTTTAAGAGAAGCATGTATGGTATGGTGGTAAGGCATCTCCTTTGAATGGTAGATGTCCCAAACTCAGTCCCTGATATTTCCAGTTCCAGTGGCAGCAGAACTACCTGGCCTATTTTGCTGCCCGAGGTAGAGCAGCAAGTTTTATTGGCCCCCACAATCCCTGGTAAAAATGAATAGTACTCTAGATTAGTCACATTATTTGGGTGTCTGAGGCAGAAAATCTCTACAATCCACAACAGTTTTAAAAAGATACAAGAATAACAAAACAGAGCTTAGAAAAATTACTCTTGAGGCGTGTCTTCAGCTCTCAAAAAGGGGGATGCTCAGAGTAGTTTCTTCCTAGTAACATTTCCTAGCTTTGCCACAAATAACTGTTAGATGATTCTTTGTAACATACAAAATCTTCTGTGTGAGGCGGCTGCCTCACCCTGCATAACAGCACAGCTGGCCATTGATAACAGGTGGTAAGAAAGATCTTCATGCTAAACCTGTCAGAACCACTGCCAGCTGAACCCAATGCAGAAACAAACTACTGTAACCTTTTCTAAGGCAACTTCTATATTATAAGGAAACAAGTATGAACAAGATTGCTTGTTTGCATAAGGGATAATAGTGCTTTTCTTCGTGGCAGGTGTTACCAGTTGCTGCTACAGCAATCATTATAAAATAAATAGCTTCCTGTGTTGGTCTTTTATTTCTTTGCATGCCTGAAACCATCTGAAGATTCTTCCAAGCTGAATAGTTTGCAAACAAGGTGGAGAAGAGGAAAGGAAAGGAAGGAGTCTTTCTTGGCTTCCAAAATATTGCCCAGGCTAGTGTTGTCCAGATGTAGTGCTACAACAGTCACATATCTTCCAGCCATCCAGATTTGGCAGGGATAACTGCAGTAAATCCTCTGTCATCCCACTTTTCAGCTGCTTTTAAAATGCTCTAGTTTCTCTCTCCTTCTCCCACTTACCCCCTTTGTTCTCAGCTTACGTCAATTGCTGCAAATTGAGTTCAAAATGCAAAAGCAGTTTGCCCTCAATTAACTCACCAGTGAGAAAAGACAGGAAGGAGGCAAATCTTGCCTTTCCCATGAGGCTGAGAACAAAGAAACTGTTGCAGCCTCTCCTAGCTTGTGTGTTCTTCTTCATTAATAACCTTTCCCATCTCAACCACTCTGATGTTGCTCGGCCATATATGTCCAGGTTTTCATCTGTGAAATGCTAGCTGGTCTGGAATCAGCTTTGCTAATTAAGGCTAAAATTATCTTTGACACTGGCATTGCATAAAGCTCCTTTGGGGTGATGGCTGTGACTGGCCTGTAAGGAACTTTTCAAGGGGGTGTGTTAAGAGCCATACCTGGCAGCCACCCAGCTGACATTAGATAACCCAGGGGAAACCATTGTGGAAGGAGGTATTGGATAGCTTCTTGTTCAGCGTCTTTAAAGGCAAAGATCATAAAGCATGTTCATGTAGTGCAAATCTACAGAATTAAGTGGTGGTTGTGCTGCAATACCCTTCTCTTGAATACCAACACTGTGCAACTGACTGTGCATCTTCCTGTGTGCCTACATTTTGTCCCACAGCTCATGATGCACAGTGGCTGTTTCTGCCACACAAATGAAGAAAGTGGTACACTGAAAGCACTGATGAATAATTATGCACCACCCAAAAACGGCTACTACATGGCTGGAAGCCTGTAAATTAGTCCCCACTGGACAAGTCCCATGGAATCAATGGCTGAACAATGATTTGACAGGTAGGCAAACCCTATGGATTCTATGGCCCGATTCTTGACAGGATTAAGAACAAGACTTTGGCCCATGTGATTATACAGTCAGCCCTCCACATTTGTTAGAGTTAGGGGCATAGGACCCCAGCAAAAGTGTAAAAAACCCAACTATCAAAGTGTGTGTGTGTGTGTCTGTGGGAAGGAGACTGAGGCCATTTCCGCACTAGCCTGTTATAGCGCGATGATTCCACTTTCAACATCCTCTGGAATCCTGGGGTTTGCAGTTTAGGGAGGGGCCAAGCGGCCCCTCCCGAAACTGCAAACCCCAGGATTCCAGAGGATGTTGAAAGTGGAATCATCGCACTATAACAGGCTAGTGCGGAAATGGCCTCAGACATGGTGGTGAGAGAAGGGCACCCAGAATCCAAACCAGGTCAGGGAAAGGAGAAGGAAAGCAGGTGAGTCCCCATGGTGGCCCTCATCCATCTCCTCCTTGAGGTGTGTGTGAGGCATCAGGAGAGGGTTTGTGGTGCTGAGAAATCAGGCTGTGAGCCATCCTTAGCTGGCCAAGCAGTAGCTGGTGCAAGAGGAGGGAGAGGACCAGAGGTGGGTTTCTAAAGGGCTGTGCAGCTGATCAGAGTAATCGAGAGGGAAGGCTCCCTTGGAAAAGAAATGCTTGAAGTGAGGGTGGGGGCCAGGTGTTGAAGAAACTCACAAATAATCAAATCTGTGAAAGTGAAATTTGCAAATTCGGAGGGCTGATTGTACGTGTGAAACTCCATTAATGCAACTATGAAGGGAACCAACTGAATGAAATTAATCAAGAGCACAATGGTTAATGAAAATTTAACGGCACGTCTAAGATATATGACATCAACAAGATCTGACAAATAAATATCTAAGGATGCATAACCACTGATTTCACTGGGGTTCTGCTTTGAAACTGTGGCCACCATATTTCATGAGCTTTTAGTTACCAAAGGCAACAGATCCTGTCTGATCTTTGAGGCTAAGCAGGGTGAGTACTGATTGGTACTTGGATGGGACACCACCAATGAATACCAAGTGCTGTAGGCTATGATTCAGAAGAAGGAACTGGCAAAATCAGCTCTCAGTATTCCTTGCCTAAGAAAAGCTATGAAATTCTTGGGGCTGTATTAAGTGGACAGGTGACTCGAAGGCCCATACGCACACACAAAATAATCAATAATGATATATATTTAAAAAAAAAATAACAACTTTATTTAAACAAATTTGCAGTTAACTCCTAACACTCTCAGTCCTCAGCTCTCTCTGCTGGTGTGTTGATCTCCTTCCTATTAGCTGTTCCTTTAAGACTGGGCCTTTCTGCACTACACTGTTATAGTGCTATGATTCCACTTTCAACCTCCTATGGAATCCTGGGGTTTGCAGTTTAAGGAGGGGTCTTTAGAATTCTCAGCCAGAGAGCTCTTTGGCCTCAGTTGACTACAAACCCCAGCACTCCATAGGATGCTGAAACTAGTAAAATAGCACTATAACAGTGTGGTGTAGAAAGGCCCTATGTCTTCCTTCTGTGTCACTAAGTTTCTCTTCATCACCTTCCTATGTGGTTCCACATACAGTGATACATAACCTAGCAACAAGATTTTGCCCAAAAATCAGTAACAAAACAATAAGCCAGACAACAAAGCAAATAAAACATAATAAAATAAATAAAAATCAGGGATTATCCTTGGGTAAGAAGGTGGTACTTATGAAATTTGAGGATTTCCAGATTATTCTTATTATTCTGAAGCCTACCTTTGAGCTGATGCCTCTCGTTCTGAAGCAGGTGAATGGATTTATTGCACAACCACATGAGGCAGATGAGAATGGCAGACACAGCGGTGAGAAAGGCAAAGAAGACAGTTACGAAATGCAAGTCTTCGTAGAGAATCTCTATGAAGGAGGGGAGACACACAACACAGTTAAGTGTAACTAGGGCTGGATCTTTGATCTTTAAGAGACTGCTGAAAAGAAAACCACAACTCATTCTGCCTGAGCAGCTTGTCTTCTGCACACCATCTTTGCTTTTTTCCAATTTCTGAAACAGCCCCATCATATTTTTCCTCCCTTCTGACTTGTCCTAACTTTCCTGCTTTCCATATGCAGTGCAGCCCTCAAGTGTATTAAATTTTTATTTTTGAAACTGCCTTTCTCCAAGTGTTCAAGAGCACCGACTCAGGAGCCACCAATTACTTTATTATTGATGATGATGATGATGATGATGATGATGATGATGATGATGATGATGGAAAAAGAGGATTATTATTATCATCATCATCATCATCATCATCATTATTATCATCATTATCATTATTGATAAATCTTCTTTTTCTTTTTCAAGTGTTTGGTAAAGATTAAATTTTTGGAAAAGCAACCCCTGTACTCTACTGTTAACAGCAAACTAGAATGGCAAGCTAAGAATTGACTTCAACCCATTTGTCCTGTTCATGGGATTTTTTATTTATTTATTTATTTTTTTGGTATTGTTTTGTTTTGCTGGGGAGTGTTTTTGTTTGCTTGTTGCAGTCACACAGGGACGTGGGGGTGGGCAGGCAATTTGTCCCAGGCGGCAATGTTTCTGGGGCGTCCTGGCCTGTAGCCACACCCCCACACACCACAGCCACACCTCTGTGCACAATGGCCACACCTCTCATGCCATAGACTCGCCCCCTCCACACACTCCAAGCTCTGCTAGCTTGTTATACATTGGGAACATTTTGGCCATTTCTGCACTAGCCTGTTATAGCACGATGATTCCACTTTCAACATCCTCTGGAACCCTGGGGTTTGCAGTTTCGGGATGGGCCGGCCAGCCTCTCCCAAAACTGCAAACCCCAGGATTCCAGAGGATGTTGAAAGTGGAATCATCGTGCTATAACAGGCTAGTGCAGAAATGGCCTTTGTAGTGAGACCACTATAGTGGTATAGTATGAGGGCAAACATATTGGACGAGGGGAAACAAACAGGTGCTCCCGATCAGTTGGAAGGCAGGTGGGGTTACTCTCCCCCTGTGCTGGATGGCTTTGTTCCCTCTGAAATCTCAGGTTTGTCTTTTGGATGGACTCTTGAACTGAGCCTGGAAGCCCAGGGTTCAGCAAGGGTGTGAAACGTGTTTGCACAATTAAAACCAGTGTGCCAGCTACAGCAGTTCTTTGAAAAGTCAGATGTGGCCATGATAACATACACCTTGATTGCATCTCATCGGGATTACTGCAACACACTTCGAGTGGGTCTACTTTTGGAAATTGTTCAAAAACTTCAGCAGTTTCAAAAAAATGTGGCTAGAGTGCTGCCCTGGGGGCCAGTTATAGGGAGCATATAACATCGTTGCTGAAACAGCTTCATTGGCTAGTGGTCCATTGCTAGAGTGAATTCAAAGTGCTGATTATGACCCATAAAGCCCTATACGGTTTATACCCGGAGTGACTGAAAAACCATATCTCCCTGTATGAGGCCTACATGAGTTTTAAGATCTTCAAGGAAATGCTTTCACTCAGTCCTACCACCTTCACAGGTATGGCTTGTGAAGAATTGGGAGGAAGCCTTCTCAGTAGTTGTTCCCAGGTGATAGAGCCCTCTGCCAAGGAAGGCTCAGTTGACCCATATCTGTTCTCCTTCTACTGGCAGACCAAGATCTTCCTATTGAAACAATCTGGTTGGGGTGGTGCAATAGGTAGGTTCTAATTTTGCTTTAAATTGCTTTACATTAATTTTTTATTTAAGAGGATTGTATTTAATGCTTTTTAAATTTTGTATTCCAGATTATTTTTAGCTGTTCAGTTGGCCCTCTATGTCCATGGGTTCAACATTTGTAGATTTGATTATTTGCGGGTTATATTTTATTTTATTAAAAAAATTCTTACCTTATTTGGCCCTGCAACAGAAAAAGATATGTTCTCTCTAGGAATCTCTGGCTCCTCCAATACAATTCTGTGGTCCACTTCTGCCAGAAGTGGAGCATAGAGTTGCACTGAAGGACCTGGAAGTTTCTAAAGAGAACACTTCTCTAGGCTTTGCTAGCTCCTCCAGCACATTTCTAGTGTCAAATTCTAGCAAAAGTTAAAAGCTGACTATAGAATTGTGTTGGAAGACCTAGAGATTCCTCAAGAGGTGTTTTCAGATAAGAAAAATAGCATTCATTATTTTTTTTTAAAAGTGTGTTTTTCCATTTCTGCAGGGATCTTGCACCCCTAATCCCCATGAAAGTAGAGGGCTGAATGTATTGTTTTAATGTATGGCATCGGCCACTTTCGGTTCTGCATGGAAGAAAAGCAGGATATAAATCAAACAAATAAAAATAAATATAAATAAAGTCTATTGTGGTACCATGCAGAACTCACAAAAATTACTTTTGTGGATTACAGTTCCCAGAATCTTGTAGCCAATATAGCTCATAATTTTTACAAGCTCTACTGCTATGGTTAGACAATGCCCAAATTAGATTCTAGCTACACATTAAAGGCTGGTGGATCCAATGTCAGTGGGATGGTGAATCTACTCTGAGTCTTAGCCTGAATTTCAAAGGAGCTGTTTAGGGGTCTATTTCCAAAATAGCATAACAGTTCCACATATGGAAGTATGTTACAGTTGTCCACTCAACACTTTCTAGATTTACTGTTTAGCCATTGCAACTCCCCCATGGCCATTTAATGGTTGGTGGAGAGCCAGCAGAAGGATTGAACAAGCATCTGGCTCTGTCCTCAAAGTCAGATGCAAAATGATCAAATGTCCACTGAGATCTGCTGAGTAGAAGTGAATGATGTAATCACTTTGCATCTGGCTCCTGGGATATTGCCAGGCACTTCTGATTCTCCTTCTTGCAACCAACCATGACATGTCTGAAGAGGATGCTATGGCTAGACAGTAAGAGCCTTTCCACACTACACTGTTATAGTGCTATCATTCCACTTTCAATATCCTGTGGAATTCTGGGGTTTGTAGTTTAGTGAGGCCAAAGAGCTCTCTGGCTGAGAATTCTAAATGCCCCTCCCTAAACTGCGAACCCCTGGATTCCATAGGATGTTGAAACTGGAATAACAGCACTATAACAGTGTAGTACGGAAAGGTCCTAAGTCAGGGGACTTTTTCATTGCACAGAGAAGAAGAGAATATCAATTGCTACAATGACAAAAACAAGACACACACAAACACAAGTGTAAGGTGGACTTAAGCTTGTATATGTCACTATCAGGATGCTAGCTTCTGACTGTGATTTTTTTTCTTATTGTTTGTTTCACACACTATAGTGTTAACACTATTCACAATAATGTGTCAGAGTAGGTCAATCCAAGTGCAAGCTTTACTAAGGTCCTGCGATAAAACGCACATTATAAATTAAATAAGATTTGGGCCAAGTATAATCAGTAAATTTGAACTCTTGCTTATCTGGTCCAGTAGTCTAATTCTAGGCTGGTCCCCTTTAAAGGATCACTTTCTTCTCCTTTCTTTCTTCTTACTGACTAATTTTCCTCAGGAGTAAGGATGAAGAGAAGCAGATTGCATTATCATAGAATCATAGAATATGGAGTTGGAAGAGACCACAGCAGCCATTGAATCCAACCCCCTGTCATGCAGGAACACACACTCAGAGCACCCCCAGCAAATGGCCATACAGCCTCTATTCAAAAATTTCCAAAGAAGGTGACTCCACCACCCTCCGGGGCAGTATATTCCGCTATGGAACAGCTCTTACTGTCAGAAAAAATTAGTAGGCACCAAGGAGAAAGGGAAAAAGAGAAAAGAAAAGGTGACCACTATGAATGGAAATTTCTGCTTATCCCCTTCAGGTGACACTGCCTGTTTACAGGAGGCCTTTCCAAAATTGCAAGAGCCTGAGTTCATGTGGTGGAGCTCCTCTCATGTAGCAACTGTATGTGTAGACCTTGGACTCTAACCTGGTCCATGTATTCACCATTGCTCTATTAATACCATATCCACTCCAGAGTTACTTTTATGCAGACTTCATCTCTCAGATTCTCACAGTCAACATAGCTGGCTGTTACTCCAAGATGGCTACTCCCAACCTCAACTTTTCTCAGGTCTCATGGAACACTGTTTCCCATTAGCGTCCAATTTGGTGTCTACACTATCCATCCCTCTTCTGTATCCAGCATAGAAACTAAGCAGGAGGCTGGTTCAAAGAATCCCTGTCCAAGATTTGGAAAAGCAAATGGCTACAGTGGCTGGGGGGCTGGGGGAACTGTAATCCAAATATTTAACTTTCCCATACACCAGACAAAAAAACATGGCAACGTTTTGGCATCAGACAAAAGAACATTTTCTTATCATTCTCATACCATAAACATTTAGCAGGATGGTGCCATAGACAGTGATCCCAAACTCATCCTTCACTGTGACCAGATAATAACCAGAATCTCTCAGATCCACCTTGAAGAGCTGGAGGGAACCATTTTCATAAATATTCACTCTGTCTTCATAACCGCTGGAGATGTTGGTGTGACTTCTTGGTTTCCACTCTACTATTTTTGTTGTGCCCCTGGCAGATGTGTGCTTCCACTCAATGATGGGGGTTCCCTCACAGGTGTAGGCAACTGATAGCAAAACATTTTGTTCCACTGTGGTGTTCACACTGACTTGAGGTACTCGCAATGACACTTCTCCTCCTTGGGCTGAAAAAACAAACAGAACTTTTGTTATAAAGGCGTATTCTTATTTGAAGGGTTGGCAACAGACAGAATTTGTACAACACCCCTGCCAAGAGATGCATAAGCATGTTCTAAAATGGAACCACTTTGGGTGCAAGGACACACAGAGAAGGATTAGCTGAAAAGGTCTCTTCTAGTCAAAATGTTGTAGCCAGTACCTGTTTCCATAAGAGTGTGATTCCATGAATGCTAACACTAGGTGTGTCAAGATTACTGATTAAACTATTGAGACAAAACTGAATACTGCCTCCCCCAGAGTTTCTGTCTCTCCCAGTGCCTGGCCCTGCAGTTGGTAAACAATGCAATACAGACAGGAAATGCCACTGATAGGAAATGTTACCCTGATTTCTGGGGGTCCCGTGAGGGACACCTAAGTGCACTCCAAATTACAAAGTTGGGAATTAGTCAAAAAAGCACAAGCTAGCAATACAAGAGGCAGGGCAACGGAGTGAGATCTTTTACCCAATGTCTACTGGGTCAGGCCGAGTCAAGGAGCAAACAGAAGTAAAATAATAATTGTTGTTTTATTAAAATACAGCCAAACAAGTGTATGCAACACACACACACAGAGAACTACTGAAATAAAGGTTGGAGTTGGATAGAGGGATTTTTAGAGGAAGTTTTGGTATGGGTAATACTACACCTGTCCTGAAGCCCGGGTAGTCAGAAGAAGAAGTTCATGGAAATGGGGTTTCTCAGCCTGTGGAGCTGAGGGGAAGGCTCGCCAAGCAAAGCGGCAGCAAGACGAGATGGAAGCCAGGAGCGATCCGAGGAAGCGCTCAAAGTCAGGGGTTCTTATAGGGGAAAAAGTGGCCGCAGGCTAGTCCGTACTTGGGGAAAACAATGAGTTTCGGGCTGGAGACAAAGCCTCCGAAAGGTCAGTATTTTACATGATTGATTTAAGATCGAATTGTTAATAGAGTAGCCAGTATGCAAACACAGAGTCCTTGACAGATGAGTATTCGGCTAGCCAAGCTGCCTGCTCGGGGCAGGGAGTTCTTTGTAAGTAGCATGCATACATAATGTGCTGCTTGCCTTGAGGTCTCCTGAAGCGTCGGGATGGCTATTTCTGGCCTGCCTGTATTTGTATGGAATATTACAGCGATTAGCGGCCGTGCCTGTCTGCGAGCTTGTCCAGGGGCCTCGCAAGCACGTGGACGAAAGAGAGGTATAGTAGGCCAAATCATTGATATCAAAATGATATCTAATATCCCACAAGTCCGAGCTAGGAACTACAGTAACAGAAATGCCACCTTTGAGACAAGGGTGATTGGCCTAAAGCTTCTATGAAGTCTTGCTTAAGTGGATGCTTGTCTGAGTCATGACAGCTTTTTGTTAAACCAAGTATTAGTAAGGTTTCTAAGAAGGTTCAGGCAGACACCCTTTATTCCTAAGAAGTTCCTTTGTTTTTTTAAAACAACTTCCTGATCTCATGATTCTTTCCCACCTGAGATGCTTTAAAAAGGATTCCAAATTCAAAGATAGTTAAGAGCTTAAGCTAACTCCTCCTTCTGGAGGCCTCTTGCTTAACTTACTAGCAAAGCTCTGCTCCTTGTAACTGAAATTACTCTTTCAGCTGAAATCACTCACTTTTTCAGAACCTCGGAATACGAGATTTTAGCCAGAGAATCTCATTAGCTCATTCTCCTTCTCAAAGTCTAGCATAGAGGGCAGTGGTTAATCTTGATTTTATATGTTTGTAATCTTGATTGTGTTTTATAATCTCAATTTTGTGTGTTTTTAACTATATGGATTGTATTGCATACTGTCTCTTTGTAAGCTGCCTTGAGCCCTACCAGCCTGGGAGAAAGGCAGGATATAAATAAAGGGAGGGAGGGAGGGAGGGAGGCAGGGATGGTTAGCCAGTCTTCCTTGTCTTTGTGCTGTTCCACCAGGAGTGCCAATACTTCCTAGCTTCTTGCAAGAAAGGTCCCTCTGCAGGAGCAAGCACATAGCTTGGGAATACGCCTGTATCCATCCTTATCACCGGAGAGCCAAACAAATTCTTCGGCTTGGAGTATTTAGTTCCAGTTCAACTGGTGTGCCAGCTACATTCTTGCCTGGACAGAGATAGCCTAGCCTCAGTAGTCTGTGTAGTGGTAACCTCCCTATTAGACTACAGTAATGTGCTCTAAATGGCACTGCCCTTGAAGAAGACTTGGAAGCTGCAGCTAGCGCAAAATGCAGCAACTGGACTGATGACTGGAAGATCATTTAGACAACAGGCAATGCCAGTCTTAAAAGAATTATACTGTCTATGAGTATGCTCCTGGTCTGATCTTTATTAAAATACAATCAAACAGTGTATGCAGTACACGCACACAGATAACTATAAAAAGAAAGGTTGGAGTGGGATAGAGGGATTTTTAAGCAGAGTTGTTGGTTTGGGTAATACTACACCTGTCCTGAAGCCCGGGTAGTCTGAAGATTGAGTTCGGAGGTATGGAGTCTCAGTACGTGGGACTGAGGGGAAGGCTCGCCAAGCAAAATGGCAGCAAGGCGGGATGGATGTTGTGAGCGATCCAAGGAAGCTCACAAAGTCAGAGGTTTATATAGGGGAAAATGTAGCCACAGGCTAGTTCATACTCGGGGAAAACAATGAGTTTCGGGCTGGAGACAAAGCCTCCGAAAGGTCTGAATTTAGCATGATTGGGTTAAGTCCGAATTGACAAAGGAGTAGACAGTATGCAAACGCAGAGTGCTTGACAGATGAAGATTCTCCTAATCAAGCTGCCTGCTCGGGGCAGGGAGTTCTTTGTAAGTAGCGTGCATACATGATAGAGTACTTGCCGTTGAGGTCTCCTGAAGCAGCGGGATGGCTATTTCTGGCCAGCCTGTATTGTGTTGGAATATTACAATGATTAGTGGCCGTGCCTGTCTGTGAGCTTGTCCGGGGGACCTCTCAGACACGTGGAGAGGAGTGGTAGAAGAAGGCCAAATTATTGATATCAAAGTGATATCTAATATCACCCCAAGTGAGGCTTAGGAACTGCAGTAACAGGAGGAAGGAGCACTGTCTCCATCCCTCTTCCCTTGGTGCTCAGGAGCAACTGGAATGAACAATGACATGTCCCAGCACCCAATCAGCAACCTGGAGTCAGAGCTGCAGCCAGCAGACTGCTGGATGTTATGGTATATGTGGAGGGAAGACTGGAAATGGGGAGCACCCTCTGCCATCTCCCATAGGTGCACTGACAGAGACCTCCTCTCTACCAAAGCAATGTAGGATCACAGCCATATATAGCCAACATAGCCATGATTAGGACTCAGAGCCAGTGTGGTGGAGTGATTTGAATGTCACACTATGACTCTGAAGCTCAGCCATGGAGACCCACTGGGTGTCCTTGGGCAAGTCGCACTCTCTCAGACTCAAAGAAAGGCCAGGGCAAACCTCCTTTGAACAAAGCTTGTCAAGAAGACCCTACAATAGGTTTGCCTTAAGCTTGCCTTAAGTCAGGGACAACTTGAAGGCACACAACAACAATTAGCCCCACTGTATTCTGCCATGTTAGAGCTGCATTAAGATTACTACTTCTTTTTTACCTTTGCTGAGGAGTTCCTCGTGTTTAACACCACCATCACCAAAACAAGCAACATGCCCCAATTAAAAGACCTTCTGCATCAGTCTGTTAACACTCACAGGCCTGAGTAAACAAAAAGATCTTTGCCTGCTGATGGATAGACAGCAAGAGGAGGTCAGTCCCTTTGCTGATGATTTCCAATAGGCATACAAGCCTTAAAGCAAGGATGGAAATCATGAGGTCCAACATTGCTGATCTGAAACTCCCAGCAGCACTAACCGGCAAAAACTATTATGAGGAATCTGGGCAGTTGCAGTCCAACAGCCTCTGTAAGGCTGCATCCTTCCCACTTCTAGCAAAAATGCTACTATGGATAACTGGGAATAGAAGTGTGTGTGTGAGAGACAGAGAGAGAGAGAGAGAGAGAGTGTGTGTGTGTGTGTGTGTGTGTGTGAGAGAGAGAGAGAGAGAGAGAGAGAGAGAGAATTCTAATGTTTCCTTGCTCCATTTGATTCTAGCTTTCTCACCCTTCTTCCTCTATTGGGAAGTGTAGGTGTGTGCTGGACTGGGCCCTGTGCCAAACTGGACAGAGTAGCTACCTTTTATTCATTAGCACATTTGGTCTCAACATGAAAAGAAGTGCTGGTTGGCACTTGGTCTTGCCTCTGATTGCTGGAATCATCCTTGCAGCAACCAGAATGCAATATGAGATATCTGCAAAGGCTAGCAGCCCCAAAGAAGCATAAAAAGAAAGGAGCTAAAGAACATGATGGTATTATTATATACAGCCCAGCTTCTCTGAGTTCTAGTGAATAGTCTGGAGCTTGGTTTCCTTGGAATGAGGCTTATGGTATTTTTGTAATGTATGATCACAGCCCCTCTGATTTGTCAGTGATTGGAATAATAACACCACTTACCCTGATAGTGTGTTCTGGGTTGGAAGAAAGGAGAAATCCACACAAAGTGGGCAGAAGAACCCTCCAGGTTTAGCCAGATCATAGTCAGGAAATCACCAGGAAACTCTAGTGACTCAACCTTTTTAGACAATAGCATCTGGAAGATTCCCACAAGACAACTGATTGTCTTAGCTCCCTTTCCTCTGATCAAGCAAACCTCACCTTTGTCCTTAAACCTGTCCAACAAGTACCAAGCTGTCAGGATGACCATTAGCCCTTTGTCATCTAACACTAAGACTATTGGCCCATTCTGGACCTCATTGTCCACTCTGTAAACTCCACTGTTTACTTGGCCAGAGAGCGTTTAACCCCTTTGCCTTCCATGCAGAAATTGGGTACATAAACCCCTGTTTTTAACCAGTCAACTCACAGTAAACTAATTGCTGGTTGCCACTCTGCCACTCCAAGTCCCGACTGAATACTGTCCTTAGACTTGCATCTAAGCCACATTGCCTCTTTGCTGCTCTTCTGGATTAGTAGATATCACCCACTTCGTCCTGAAATCTCGCTATCCAAAACTTTCCTCTTTTTTTCCTGCACTTAGCTTTGTGTGATTGTGTGACTGCTTGGATCTTGTGTGTGTGATTGCAGTTCCCCCAATAAAACACATTAAGCTTACTTTTGGATCTCTGGCTGGTTCTTCCCTGAAGAAATACTGATAAATAATGGCGTAAAAAATCTTGTCCTGTCACAGACCTCCTATTTGAGCTAACAATTCCCCGCTATTCTACAGAGGTATTGACATTGTGGGTGAACCCCATGAATCATCCACATTTTGAGGTAACAAAAAGGAACAGGGGGTCTCGCGTAATTCACAGGATGTACTTTCCCTCATGGGTTGTATTCTTTCATGTAAGGGATCATGAAATGATCCTCTTGACCAACAGGCCACAACATTCCACTCTTGAGAGCAGTCAGTATTCCTCTCTTCTTAAAAGTGAGCGTAGATAGATAGTGCTGGAATTATACACCAGTAAGTAAAACTATAGTTTAGCACCTTAGATAACAAACAGCTGCTAAATGCAAACAAAGCAGAAAAAGGACACAGATAGGCTCCATGAGAATTGTAATAGTTAACAAAATATACCTGGAGCCCAGTTACAATCTTAGGATCTCTTAATCTAGGCCTGAAGACAGTAACACAAACCAGAGACGAATGATCATAGAATCATGGAGTTGGAAACCTTGCCCCCTGCCCACGAGCCATTGAATCCAACTCCCTAGTCAATGCAGGAAATTCAGCTACAGCATCCCCATCATGTAGCTGTCTAGCCTCTTTTTGGAGATGTTCAGAGAAGAAGCCCGACTACCTCTCTAAGGAATTAGTTCCATTGTCAAAAAGCTGTTACTGTCAAGCAGTGGCAGAGCTTGGAGTGTGTGGAGGGACAGTGGGAGGAGACAGGGCTACGGCATGAGAGGCATGGCCACTGTGCGTGGGGGGCGTGGCTGCAGTGTGTGTGGGCATAGCCAGGGCATGCAGGGGCGTGGCTACTGGCCAGGACACCCCAAAAACATTGCTGCCTGGGGAAAATCGCCCCTCCCGCCCCCTTGTCCCTACGCAACTGCTATCAAGAAATTCCTTCCAATGTTCAATTGAAATCTACTCCCTTATAACTTCAAACCATTAGACCTTGTTCTACCCTCTAAGGCAGCAGAGAACAGGCCTGCACCCTCCTCTTGTGACAGTCCTTGAGATATTTTTTTAATATATTTTATTAATTATAAAAGGAAAAAAAAAAAAAAAAAAACCCTACATAATGTGATAAACATAAAGGTGAAAGAAAAAAAATTACAACAGAAAAATGCTTACATTTTATTTTTCTCCAAGTCCCTTAACATAATATATTTAGTCAACATATTATAAATCATACTGGTTATATATTTTTGTTATATGTATCTGAATCTCATTCTCAGTATACCCATCATTATTATTTATTCACATAACTAGCATTTTTAAAAATATACTATTAGTAATTTCATTCTTATTTCTATCTTATTCAAACTAAATTTAACCTATTGCTGCTACTGAATGTAACCTTATTACTAAGTATGCTAGTACTAAGTGTACCCTAAGTGTATCCCATCCCCAGAGCCAATTATATCTCAAGTTACTCCATCTTCCAAAATTGTAACTCTTCTTGTGGAGGTATGACACTTTCCTCTTTTATTAACACCTTTTCCGCAAATATCTTCCATATTGCTTCAAAATCATTTCCTTTCATTATTCCTTTTTTGGCCTTAATTCCACATGTTAACTTATCATTAATCGCAATTTTCCACACTTCTTTATACCAATTCTCTATTTGAAAATCTCTTTGAGTTTTCCGTTTTCTTGATATGATTAACCTTGCTGCAGTTAATAAATTTGTAATTAAATCCTTCATTGCCTAGGCACAATTAACCTTATCATACAAAGATAACAATGCTATACCAGGACATATTTCTAAATCAATTTCTGTTATCTCCTTTAAACACCATTTGCCATTTGTAGACATTCACAATTCCACCACATATGAATATATGTACCAAGCCCTTGCGATAGTTAAAGAGAGCAATCATGTCACCCCCCAGTCTCCTCTTCATCAGGCTGAACACATCCAACTTCCTCAACTTTTCCTTATACATTTTTTGTCCATCCTTCTTATTATCCTTGAAGCCCTTTTCTGAACCAGCTCCAACTTGTCTATATCCATCCTAAAATGAGGTGCCCAGAATTGAACACAGAAATCCAGGCCTGACTGGTGCAGAATATGGTGAGACTACCTTCTATTAATCATGATGTGCAATTTGCAGCCGTATGAAACCTCTTTGGGCTAATCTCGTATGCTTGGAAATGGTTTTTGTTTATCTCATTGCATTCTGTCACAATTGCTATCTGTGAGACAGAGGCCAGAATCTTTTTGGTGATATACCCAGGAAAAAGTTTTGCAGACAGACTTTTTGGACAATGCAGAATGGACATATTCAGCTGATGGTGGGGGAAGCAGAGTTCTGCATGTGGAATTATTGCAGATGTGAAATACCACACTTAGGGTAGTAAGTAACTGTGCATTGGTCATTGCATAGTGCTTCTGTGCATTAGACATTGTGCAATACGGTAACACTGAGCATTCACCGCTTCTCATATGTTGCATTATAGTAGTACACAGTATAAAAATTGGACAGTGCTAGCCTAGTATTAGCTTCACCAGCAGATATTTACACTATGCTGAGACAAGGTAGGATCTCAGCCAGCAAGTATATTACAGTTCTCTACCACCTAACAGCCTCTCTCCTTATCAACAACCTGCCTCACCCCATTTGCAGAATAGCTAGAAGAGCAATAGTGGCTGGTATCTTCCATGGCAGCAGTTTCCAAGATTCTAGAGAGATTGTGCTAGAGGTTTTAGTGCAAATGTTAAAGGAACTAACCAGGGTGCTGAACCCTATTCCCAAAATAGGTTGAGCACTTTGAATAGTTCATATGAAGTATGGATTAAAACCTGGATAAGATTAATCGCCCTACTGACATGGAAGCCCACAGCCCACAGAGGAGGAGTCCTATTCTTTTCTGCAAGTAAAGCCTTTCTCTCATAATGCCAGCTCACACACCTTCTGAGGTACCATCAGCACTCCTTGGTCTATTGGTGCAGGCAAGAACAAACAGAAAGGGAAAATATTGTTTGTTTTCAAGGCAGAAACTCATCTGTTTGGATTGGGCAGTCCCAGGAAATGTATGCTAATTAAACAGTTTGAAACCTGCAAAGGAAGGAAGGAGGAAGTTTTTTGGGGAAAAGAGATACAGGTATACCTCAACTGACAAAGCAGGAGTGTTCCTGGGCGTGACTTCTTTAACAGAAAAATTGGTAGCAGGGGCAGAAGAAACAAAAAACAAATAGGGATAGGTTCCTACATCACACAAAAGAAGAGCAGTTCAACAAATTCTGGAAAACCTTTTATCCAAAACTAACAGTTCTTATGATTTCCATTTTGGTGCCCAAATTTACAAATGTATGCTTCTGTAACATGCTGGGGAAACATGCTTATCTCCTCTTTATTTTTCTCTCTGGTTTACTGTTTGCAAACCCTGCAGTCTGATGCTGTTTGCCTTTCCTGCTGTAGGCAGGCACACTTGGCTACAGTAGAATCCCACACTTTCTCAGCTCATGCTCTCTTTATTGCGTTGTCTACTACAGACATGCTGCTGGCACGAGACCCTGGGAGTCTGTGACTCTATCTGTAGAAGAATGTATTTTCTTTGCCTTCTAGGCCACCTTCAGACACACTAAGGAAGGTGGTGATCCCAATCTGTGACTCTCTATAGCCTTTCCTAGAAAGCTGCTATACAGTGCTCTGTATTTCCTACATACAGTGCTCATTATTTCCTACATACAGTGATGGGCAGCAGGGTTTCAGATATGGATCTTTCCTACAGTCTAGACTCCATAGTTACCAAAGTTCTTTGCCATGTTTTCTCCAGTCCTTCTTGTTGTTGCTGCTACTGCTGCTGCTGCTATTGTTGTGTGCCTTCAAGTCATTTCCAACTTACGGTGACTCTACGACAAACCTATCCATAGCTCAGCCATGGAGACCCACTGGGCGACCTTGGGCAAGTCACATTCTTTCAGCTTCAGAGGAAGACAAAGGCAAGCCCCCTCCAAACAAATCTGGCCAAAAAAACCTCAAGACAGCTTCATCGTTGGGTCACCATATATTGGAAACTACTTGAAGATGCACAACAAAACAAGTATATTCCTTTTTGACTGGGCTGTTTGGAGGGTAGGACAACCAAAAGATGTATGCTTCTGCTAAATTTAGAATTCCCTCTCAAGGCCACTGATACACCTAAACATAGGAAACAGAAGAAACTAAACAGACCGTTTTTGGTCAGAGAGAGAATGTAGCTGGAAATACCAGCTGCTGGGGAGGAGGAAGAGGAAGGTAATAGGAGAAGTCTTTTTATCTGTATGTTCTTTGCAGAAACATTTGTCTGTCAATCACTACTCCTGGAAACAGAGTACAACACTATAGATGGACCTTTGATCCAATCCAGGAGAAACACTCTTTGTATGGCAGGCTAAAGTTCAACAAGAGCAGCTTGCCTATCACCCTGCCTTCCTTGAGAGGGAAAGCAACATGTGTCAAATTCTCTTGACTCCTATTTAAAAGGCACAGGAGCTATTTAGGAAAAAAAGCAAGATCTTGGAGATGTTCATCTTTTTTATTTATTTACTTTTGGCTATAGCTCCCAGAACCACCGCCACTACCCTCAGACGGCAGGTTGGTAAAGGATTCTGGGAGTTGTAGTGTAGAAAAAAATAATCCATCTCAAACTTTGGCAAGACTCGTTAAGTGGGAAGGTAGGAAAGGCACAAAATATGGTGGGACAACTTGAACAGAAGGGGAAGATAAAGGAGGAAAGCAAGTCTAAAACACTTACCTTGGAGAGCCCACCCGACCATCAGGCAAAGGGTCACAATCCCTAGTTGTATACTTTGTCTGCAGGCCTGCAGACAGGCAAGAGGCTTCATCAGAAAGAACAAAATGCTTGCAAGGGCTCATTTAACTAAGTATCCAGAGTCACAGGTCAAATTCCAGGTGTGTGCTGTGCGGGCTGTTGTGGGCAGAAAGTTTGCCCTCTTCCCTTTCTTCCACATGCTGCTCCAGTGGCAACAGTAGCATCAGCATCAGCAGTAAACTACAAGAATCCCAAGAACTGTGTCAGCAGCTGGAGGCTCACTACAACCGAGTTTTCTTGTGCTTGCTTTTGCTTCCTCAAGAATCCACTGAACTGTGTGGCAAAAGGCTGGCCTTCTTCCTTAGCGCACGCCCTCAGAATCCTCTGATATTGATCCAGGATACAATTGGCTGTAGCAAAAGAAAGAGCCAGAGGAGATACCACAACACTGTGGAGAACAGTGTAAACACTCGTGCCAGCCAGGAAATGAACCTCCCAGCCGGCTCTGCAGGATGACGTGCTGGTGTCAACATGGTACTTTCTGTTCTGGCTGCTAATGCTAATTTGGACTTGCTTCTGAGTAAAACTTCTGCTCTGTATAGTACATTGGGCTGCCTATAAAAGTGAAACTGGAAAATGCAGCTGGTTCAAAGATTACTAACTTAGTAGGTACCAGGCATTTTAGCTTTATCATGCATACCCTTCTACTATCCCAAATTAGCATGAACAGTCCCAGTTATTCCTCTGCCCACCCACTTTTTCAGCTGCTTTTCAAACGTCCCAATTTCTCTCTCCTTCTCCTCTCACTTTCTCTGTCCTTAGCTTGCTTCAGTTGCTGAAAACTGAGAGCCTTTCTACACTACACTGTTACGGTGTTATTATTCCAATTTCAATATCCTATGGAATCTTGGGATTTACAGTTTAGGGAGGGGAATTTAGCATTCTCAGCCAGAGAGCTCTTTGGCCTCAGTAAACTACAAACACCCCAGAATTCCACAGGGTATTGAAAGTGAAATAATAGCACTATAACAGTGTAGTGCAGAAAGGTCCCGAGTTTGAAGTGCAAAAGTAGTTTGCACTCAGCTGTGTGAAGAAGAGAGGAAGAGGCAAAATCTTGCCTGTCCCAGTAGACTAGGCAAACTGGCGCAGCCTGTCCTAGATTGTGTGTTCCCCACTAATAAATTTTGCCATCTTGACAACACTTTGATATTGCTTGGCCACACATGTCACAATTTTCATCTGTGAAGCATTGAAGAATATTATCATGCCAATGCTTTCCTACAGGGCTGAAGCATCTCAGAAGTCCCAATCCATGCCTTTGGGATTCCAGAGGGACTACCCAATTATTAGCACTTGGATCCCACGTTAACTGTCATGGCAATGCTCTATGGAATGCTGTGATTAGTAGTTTGGTGAGGTTTGAGAGCTCCCTGTCGGAGAATTCTAGATACCCCTTCCCTAAACTGCAAATCTGAGGATTCTATAGGATGTTGCCATGGTGATTAAAGTGGAATCATAATGCTATAATTTTGTAGTGTGGAAGGGCCCCAAAACATCATATTCCCTTTCTCATTCCATTATCATTTGGCAGTTTCCCAGCTTTTATATGGGATTTTTCCATTCCAAAAGGTTGAAATGCATCCCCTAAAATGTGGTAACTGGCAGTAAAAGCTTTAAGTTTAAATACACTGGTATTTTTGATCCCATGCCTTTGACCTCACATACAGTTACATCATGGCCCCTGTAATGTATGCTATGGATTTCTATACAATGTCTGGGAAGGCTAGAACAGTTGGCTTTTGATCTTGGACAGGGAAGGTATTAGAAATCAATAAAGTCTGCATATCTTCAGTATCTGGAGAATCTACCTTTTTATTTAAGAGCCAGCATGGTTTAGTAGTTTGCATATTGCACTATTACTCTGGAGACAAGGGTTCAAATCCCTGCTTGGCCAGGAAAAGCCATGGGGTGATCTTGGGCAAATCACATTCCCTCATCTTTAGAGGAAGGTAAAGACCAGTGGCGGAGCTTGGAGTGTGTGCGTGGGGGCATGGCCATAGTGTGAGGGGCGTGGCCACAGCATGAGGCGCATGGCTGTGGTGCGTGGGGGCTTGGTCAGGGCATGTGGGGGCATGGCTACTGGCTGGGATGCCTCAAAAACATTGCCACCCAGGGCGAACTGCTCCCCCTTCCCTACGTGACTGGCAAGGGCAAACTCCCCCTGAACAACTCTTGCCAAAAAAATCCCATGATAGGTTCACTTTAGAGTCACCATAAGTTGGAAATGACTTGAAGGTACACAACAACAAACCTTCCTGTTTCTAAGAACTCCAAAATTCTAAATGCAACAGCTCTCCTGGGAACTTCCCTGGAATTGAATTTAGCCCTTAGTCTGAAAAAGATCCCCATATTGTCCTGATTTGGCAGAAACAGCCCTGATTAAATTCTCTGTCATCTCATTTTTTTCAGCTGCTTTTAAAATGTCCCAGTTTCTCTCTCCATTCCCCACCTTCCCTTTGTCTTCAGCTTACTTCAACTGTTGCAGACTGAAGCCATTTCCACACCTTACCCTCTTCCGACATTGTCCTGGAGTAATTCCGGCAGCACCTTTGCCAGGATGGGACCGTGTTCCCAACACTCCCCTCCACATCCAGCCGATTGGCTATAGATGGGAAGACAAGTGACACTCACCTTCCTTCTGCGGTGCAGCCAGCCTCTTTCCCAGGCTGCACTGGGGAAGGGAGTGCCTAGACCATGTTTCTGCCCTTTCTGCGTGGGCACTGGCAATGGGAGAATCAAGCGATCATGGGCCATTATTAGATTTTTTTCTGGTAATGGAATATCCCATCATCGCGACAGGTGAGGATGCATTGGCAGTAGGACTGCGCTGACATCGTACAGAAGCCTGACTCATGGACCACCAGCAACGCGTCCCCATTGTGGAACAGCAACATCATGCAGAAATGGTCTGAGTTCAAAGTGCAAAAGCAGTTTGCATTCGGTCAGCTCAGGAGGGTAGAGAGGAGAGGAAGCGAGGGTGGAATCTTGGTCTTCCCAGTAGGCTCAAGTGAAAGTAAACTGCTACAGCCTCTCCTAGCTTGTGTGTTCTTTCTCATTCATAACATTTGCCACCTGTTACATTTTGATATCCTTGATGTAGATTGGCTCACATGCCCCAGTTTTTAATCTGTGAATTGTTGGAGGGCATGGGTTCCCCTTGCTTTCTTTGAGTACCTTCCTTGGCTTTCAGTTTGTTTCTGGGCACAAAGTGTGCCCAAACAAGCACCGAGATTGCGTATTTGCCTCTTCTCTTCCTCCACAGTTACATTCTGTTTTAATATTTTAAATCAGACTTAAACACAATCGAAGGGATTAGACTAAACATGGTTTTTTGTTTTGAAGGTATTGATTAACTTTGTTTATTTAGACCATGTTGTATAAGAAAGGGAAGAGAGATGAGCAGAGATTGAAAGGCTATTTCTTTGGACTAAGATTCTCAGAATTCACCAGCCAGTATGGCCACTAGCTGTGTTGACCAGTGGATTCTGGGACTTTTAGTTGAGAAAGGAACTCTTTAAAGATGAGGGATGGTGCTGTTGTGTTGTTTGATCTCAGATGCTGCAGGTGGTTCAACAGCCCGGGAAAAGAACATCCAAAGAGTCCAACAAGTAACCTTCATTAGTTGACCAGTTGCCTCCTCTGGGTCAAGATGAGTTGGGAGGAGAAAGAAGAGTGGACGAAATCAATATTCATGTCATGTATGTAAAGCATGGGGAACTTATACCAAGCTGATGTTGGGCTATAACTCCCATCATTTCTCACCATAGTCTTTGTGAGCTGTGACTGGCAGGAATCAGAATGCATTAACAGCCATGGCTTCCCCAACCAAGATATAATGTGAAATCAGCTCTTTCGAATTTTCATCCTCTAAGGATTCTCAAAGTTGATGTCCCACCATCCTCAGCCAGTGTGGCCAGGGGCTGGGATTATGGGAGTTGTACTCCAACATCTGGAGACCCATTGTTTTGGGATAGACTGCACTAAATTGCAATTTGTTGTTATGCAAAAGAATGTTCTTCTAAAGGATTATTCACTGGATGGCACTGAGTTGCAGTCAGGAGGTTGTTGTCCATCCTGAGAGAAAATAAAGTTTTTGTCCGGCTTTCTGACCAGTTTGCCCTCTCAGCCTTCTTTGTTAAACATTATATGAGACTTGAACCATTTTAGGAATTATTTTGGTCTGTTACCCACTTAATCCATCAGGATAAGGTGACTGCATAATGGCTGTGAAGAAATTTCCTTGGCTGCCTGCCTGACCTCTAAATTAACCGAAGGTTCTTCCAGGCAGCCTATTTTACAGTCAAGAGAAATGTAAACAGACATTTAAGAAACATAACAATGTGAAAAGGCTGCCCATACCTTTTCACCTAGCAATGGAAAAATCTATCTATTTCTCGTTCTCCTTCATCTAAATTGTTACAATCTCAAGTCCTTTGTATCCTAAATAGGAAAAAAATCCAGTTTTGGTAGATTTATCAAAGGTGAACCTCCTTCCCACATTTTCACTGACCAAATCCAGACACAGCCTTTCCCAGGATGTACAAAACTTGGGCCATTTCTGCCCCACACTGTTATAGTGCTATTATTCCACTTTCAACATCCTGTGGAATTCTGGGGTTTGTGATTTACTGAGGCCAAAGAGCAATTTGGCTGAGAATTTTAAATGCCCTTCTCTCAACTGCAAACCCCAGGATTCCATAGGATGTTGGAAATTGAATAATAGCATTATAACAATGTAGTGCAGAAAGGCCCTTGGTTGTCCCTGCATGTATTTTTTAAAATTAATTTAGATGAGAAGCCACTAAGAAAATAGAGGTGGCAGCCCTTATTCAGCACTTACCTGGTGGAATATACAAACCCAGGCCTTCAAGAGTTAAACATTCAAAACACAGGACCTGGTGGAAAAATCTTCAGATTCAAATATTTCATACTTCAGTTTCTTTCCTACTGGGATATGAAGACATTTGTGAACTTTGGTACCTTCTTGTCAAAAACGAACGGAAACAAAATTCTCACCCATCGTCTTAAGTCATTTGTCAATTTGGCCTGTGGGTCTCCATTGCCACCTGCTGGAGATGATGCAAAACTGAGATAAAAAGAAGAAAGCAGTGAAAGGTCGATTTAAGTATAGTGGTTCTCAACCTCAGAGCCTCCGGATATTTTGGACTTCTCAGTTTTCTTTTCTGGAAGCCAAACACACCCAGCTTTCTCAGTCATAAGGCTTGTTTTTTTGCTGTGTGTTTGTCTCTCTCTCTGGTGGAGAACTACCAGGTAGAAAATGGCAAAGTGGTATAAATACATGCATCATGGAAAACAAATCATAATAAAAGCAAAAAGAAAAGGAAGATTTATTGAACTGTTAGGGAAACTGAAACATATATGGATGAGGGAATCTAGTTTGTTCTTTAACTTTTCCCATCACCTTCTTTACCAGCTGGCCTGGTGGTGTTAACCCAGTTTTCACAGTATGTACATTTTGTATTTCAGTTCTCTCCGAACTGAGGCTATTGCCACACTACACTGATACCCTCCCATCATTGAACCATTTTAGCTTTATAGTTTTCGTCATGGTTCTGCATGTTTTCAGTTCCTAGAATGGTTCACTGTGGTTCACTGCGATGCAAAACCACTGTATGTGAAAACCAGAAAAACTCCGATGTAAATCTCCCTAACCAGTTCTGCTTTGGTTTTCGGCTACATGCAGAAGCGTAGCATCAATTCACATCACAGAAGTGGCCAGTTGTGGGCATTCCCAGGCTGTCCCTTCCATCATTTCTGTCCCTATCTCTCTCCACCCATCAAAGGACAGGTTGCCATCATTATTGTCTTCATGCATTAAACAGACAGTGGGAAGAGAGTGGATCTGGTAATGGACTGTTAAAATGTGTTTTTTTTTCCACGTATCAACAAACATGTAGCAACACAGAAATGTGTTAAAAATGTGTGTGTGTGTGTGTGTGTTTAAAAAAAAGACCAATCAGCAATGGTGGGGTGGGGTGAGGGAGGGGAATGGAAATGGCCAGGGACTTGCTCTTGTGGATGCAGCAACCGCTGTTCTCCGCAATAGTACGATGTAAATGAGGGATGCAAACACAGTTTCTGAATTTCTGAATTCAGTTTCCAAATCGGAGTATAAAAACACTGCTCTTGATATGCAGTGAACCGCTCCTCCCCTCTCATGTGGATAGAGAAAACATGTTAGTTAGGCAAATAACTGGGGAAGCTGCTAGCTAATAAATAGAAGAGATCGGGTGGGGAGAAGTTCGTTGCAGACAATTGATATTTCAAGCAGAAGCAACGTGTTCTTTGTCTGAATCATTTCCTTATGTTCCTGGAAAACCTTGACCCTTGCTTTGTGTGCTGACTACACTGCTGAATACTCCCTTGAACTGACACTCTGAATTTATTACTGACTTGGACTGCTGAAACAAAAATGACAACTGACTGTTAAGCTTTTGTAAACTTTGTCTGTGGCTGCTCCTATAGACTCTATCGAAGGACTGTGAACCAGACAGGACAGAATCAAGCCAGGAGATGCTACCTAGCTATGAAACTGAAGTAGTTATATAGCTATGTAGCACAGATAGAATTTGAGCAGGCTAGCTCAATAGTGGAAATTGCTATTAAGAAAAAGACAGGCAACTTGAGTGAGGCTTGCTGTACCATTAGGTTGAATATTTCTTCACACAGATTTTTGTTCTTATGTAAAGGCAGCAAGTTGTTGCTTATTCAATTTATTTTGAGTTTTAAAAAACTTTCAGGAAGAGAAAGAGATACGTATGAGATGTTCTTCATCAGATGCCAAAATAAGATGGCTGCCTTTGAATAGCTCATGAGAGAGAGTGCCATTTGGTGCTCTAGTTTGGACAGCAAAATGTCAGGCACTGGCCTTGCTATGGAGTGATAGGATTTGGGAATAGAAAGTAGGAAAACCAATCAAGGAAAGAGGAGTGCATTGCCGGGGAACAGAGTAAGACAAGACAATTTGCTGCTGTTGCCACCTCAGTTTATCCATCCAGAACCAGAGATCATAGACAGAATTCGAAAGCAACACCTAGTCTAGCTGTTACAGATTCAGCTATGACTACGCAGAATTCTCAAGAGCGAAACCCCTACTTGTCTGGAGCCTGTAAAATGGACACTCAAAATAGATGAGCTCAATAAAAACCAAAGTTCTGTTTTCAGTTCTGTGTCTCTGCCTTTGTCAAGATCCATCTTTAGCTATCAAGACTGTAGGGGTTTTGTGTGCTGTCTCTGTTGTTGTTGTTTTTAAATCTTTCTTTAGAGAATAGGACCTGAAGTCATTAATAATGGAACAAAATTGCTTTTCTAAGCGAGGCATCCATCTAGCAGCTGGAGCCAAAAAGCTCTTTCTCTGCCACATACTACATTAGGGCTTTCAAAGGTTTTGCACAAAGGTCACAGTTTTCTTTCTTTCTTTTTTATTGTGGTCTCCTGTGAACAGACAATTTTATTATGATTTAGACAAGTAACTCTTAAACTATCTTCGTCCTTAGAGCTGTTCCATGTCAACCTGCTTCTGGAAGAACCTCCTGCATGAGCCACAAGCAGAAGATTCTTGTGAATATTCTGAGGTACACAAACATAGATGCTTAACAGTTAGGACTGTAATATATGCAGGCCAACTCTTGGGTTATTTTAAAATTTTTGTTTGATGCCTTCTTCAGAGCAAAAGGAACACTATATCTACATTTAATCATCAGAACAACTTAGATGAAACCAATGTGGGGCAGGTATAGAAGTGGTGAGTGAATCTGAGGTTCCATTTCACCATATTCTAGATTCACACTATATAAGCATAGCACTAAGATTCAACTTTTAACTGCCATGGCACCATCCTGTGGAATCCTAAAGTCTGTAGTGTGATGAAGCACTAGAGATTTCTGGCTGAGAATTCTATCTGCTCCTCCCTAAACTGAAAATCCCTAAATTCCATAAGATGCAACCACGAGCCATTAAAGTGGAATCATATCAGTATAATTGTTTAGTGTGAAAGGGCCCCAAGGTTTGAGAGGACCCTTGTGTATATTTGGGAATCTGAGATTGTAAGAGCCATCACAAAATGGCTACTAGGAATATCACGCCCATCAGCTATGATACCACTGGGGTGAAATTATAAACCTTCATTGCAATTTTCCTTCTGTCCTTGGCCACAGTTCTCAGCGTTTTGTACATTTCTCCATTCTTCTTTCTGGAGTACAGAAATGACTACTTTGTCCCCCTTGATTATTTCACACACATCCCATCTGATAGGGAGGATGTTTCTTTTAAACACAAAGGCCGCCAGGTATGAAACAGAGACAATGGTCAACAGAGTGATGAGCATCGTGACTATTTTAAATGGGAATAGCTGGATGTAGGCCCCATCAACAAGAGAGCATCCTGGGTAACGGATCATTGGAGGGATCTTCAGGGCAGGCTCCCCTGCCAACAGCCGCAGCAGGAACCCAAGCAGGAACCCAGCGGCTGAGCCATAGGTGTTGGTGCTGGGAACGAAGAGGACGCAGCAGAGTTGGGGAAACAGGAGGGTGTACACCAGCTCTCCACCAAGGAACCAGAGGTCATAAATGGAATGAGAATAAAAAGCCAGAGCAGTGGCCATTATCCCAAATGCTACCATTGCCACTCTCATTGCCCATAATACATCTTTTTCTGTTGCCTATAAGAGAGAAAGAAAGAAAGAAAGAAAGAAAGAAAGAAAGAAAGAAAGAAAGAGAAGAGAATGAAACGCTATAGAAAACCTTTGAGTATATCAACAATACAGAGTTATAGCAGTTTTATATCACTTCAACTATCATGGCTGTAGTTTTTGGAATCCTGGGATGAATAGTCTGATGAGATATTTAGAGATCTCTCTGTGGTCTCCTCCAACTCTATTATTCTATCATTCTATGAGCCATACCCTTCAACATCACACAGATGAAAACTGGGACACACATGGCTCAGCAATTCCAGAGTGTGGTCAGGATGGCAAAAGCTCTTAATGAGGAAAAGCACACAAACTAACATCATAAGGAGCCCTGGTGGCGCAGTGGTTAAATGCCAGTACTGCAAGCCACAAGGTTGTGAGTTCGATCCTGCTGGGGTCCAAGGTTGACTCAGCCTTCCATCCTTTCGCAGGTCGGTAAAATGAGTACCCAGCTTGTTGGGGGCAAATATAGAAATGTTTCAAAATACATTCTATTTGTAAGTTGTTTGCTGCCTCGATCCATGTCGAGAGGCGGGATACAAATATATAAATGAAAATTTCTGCATGACAATGCTGTCCTGCATTGTCTTGTCGCAATCCTGGCAGTGACTTTGGAAGGATGGGAGCGTGTCCTCAATGTTCCCCTCTGCACCTGGCTGGCTGCCTCAAGAAGGGAGCACAAGCAACACTCGTCTTCCTTCCCCAGCACAGCTGGCCTCTTTCCTGTGCTATGCTGGGGAAGGAAGCACATGATTGCACTTCCACTGCTTCTGCATGGCCGGTGGTAATGGGAGCATTGCATGATCACAGGTTCTTAACAAATTTTCTTCCATTAAGCGAATATCCTGCGATTGCACCAGGTGGGAATGGGATTATGAGAACATCATGCAAAAACACAACTTGCAGACTGCTGCCAAAGCAACCCCATTGCAGGACAGTCCCATCATGCAGAAATGGCCTAACAGAGGCTGCAGCAGTTTAATTTTGCCTGAGCCTACTGGGAAGGGAAAGATTCCTCCCCCTCCTCTCCTTCCCTCCCTCCACTGAGTTAATTGATTGCAAACTTTGAACTTGGTTTGCAGCAGTAGGAGTAAGCTAACAACAAAGGAAGAAGTAGGAGAAGAAGAGAGAAACTGTGACAGTTTAAAAACAGCAGAAAAAGTAGGATGAGAGTAGATTAATCAGGACAATTCTGGTCAAACTGGGATAGCTGGAGAGTATGGTGTTGTGTCTCAGGGGAGTATGTTAGAACTCTAAGCAAAGAATTCAAGGGACCTAACCTAGTTGCAACTCCCAAAAAGTCCATTAGATGGAGCCATGGTAATTAAACTGGTATCAGATTATTATAGGTACCTAGCATAGGTACATTTTCATTGTCTTAGATGATCACTTTGAAGTTATTTATTACCAAAAACTTCACACTTCTTTCTTAAAATGAGAACGTCTTGAAATCTCTAAAAACACTAGGATTCTCTTTTGCTGACAAAACTGAATGCATATTTCAGGATGAATTTATTTCTGTTGAGTGAACTAAGATGAGGTTGTATCAGTTAATGAGTCCCACAGTATCTTATATGAAAAAAATTGCTTATCTCATTCCTGTGATAGTTCTGAATGGTTTAACTCAGCATAAATTGTCATATTCATATGTGTAATATTTATTTGGTTGTATTACATATATGTATTTGTAATATGGCAACCCACCGGCTAAGCTTGGGCGCATCGTGCATTCTCAGCCCCAGAAAACCCCATGATCACCATAAGTCGGAAACGACTTGAAGGCACACAACAACAAGAACAAAATGAGGGATGTGAGGGGATTTATGATTAGTCCTTGTGCATCAGGATGATTTTTGAAAACAAAGCTTAGATGAGTGAATTGTGAGATATTTTCTGTCCCCAACAGGATTCCATTCTACTGAGAGTTAGCAAATCATTAGGATTGTGGTTTGGGGTATTTTCTGATCTATCTGGGAATCCAAAGTACAGAGAGTTAGCAATATTGGTAGCATTGGGATGTGGAATAGAGTTTAAATAAGCAGTAAGATTAGCTCTTGGTTAGGCTTGGGGTAGCGGTTAGTTACACTTCCTCTGTTTCCTGATCCCACTGATAATTATAGTCCATCTCACCCCGAATGGGGCCAATCTATGACAACAAGAAGGTATCATTTCTGCTTTTCAGCATTGTATTTCAAAAAAAGGGCAGAATTTTGTCCCAATGTGACTCATGTTTACACTGGTTTTTTTTTTTTTTAAGGTACTTCAATGACAAAAAGCAATAGATTTACTGGGATAAGATTTGACCTAGCCATTTATCATCTGTTTTTATAAAAAAAATAAATAAAGCCTTATACAATAAATGAGTCAGTCTTGTGGGGATTGGTTATAACTCTTCAAACAGCAATTTTATAGAATGCTTACAGTGCAGATCTAGTTCTGTCTTGGTTCTGCAACAAAATGTGACTTGGGGAATAATATGTCCCAGCCAGGTATATGATAGTTATGCAGTAAAGACCAACGTGGAAAAAAGAAAAATTAACATTATTCTAGGAATTCCATTTCATGGAAGAGGAGTCTTGGGGAAAGAAAATGAATTCACCTTTCAGAATGATCCACCTAGCCAAGGAGAGAACAGATCAGTGGCGGGGGGGGGGAATATTCAGGTGGCCCTAAGTACCATTGGCACCCCTTGTAGGTACATAGTGGAAAGCCAGCATGGCATAGTGGTTTCAGCATTTCTCTATGACTCTAGAGACCAGGGTTCAAATCTCCATGTGGGCCATTTCCGCACGAGACTGTTATAGCGCTATTATTTCACTTTCGACATCCTATGGAATCCTGGGGTTTGCGTTGAAAGTGAAATAATAGCGCTATAACAGTCTCGTGCGGAAATCGCTTCAGTCATGTAAATCCACTTGGTGACCTTGGGCAAGACCTCAGGCACAGAAAACCACCCCTGGAAAAATCTTTCCAAGAAAACTCTGTGATAGGTTGGTCTTAGCGTTACTCTAAGCCAGAAACGACCTGAAGGCACACAACAGCAGGTACATACTTCTTCTGGTAAAGCCTTGTTGTGATTTCTCCATTTCCAAAATGATCTTCTTGTCTTTTCTTTAAGGGTCAAACTAGACATGTTGATCACAGAGAGAGTACATACATGCACATAAAGAGCACACAAGAATATCAAAGGTAATTCTTAAGTGTCATGTGTGAAACTGCTTTAGAAGATTTCAACCAGACAAAGGTCCTTCTTCCACTCAGTGGCAGCTGGTGCCCAATGAAACTGATAGGGCACATCACCAGGGTTAATTAGTTCATTGATTGATTGATTGATTGACTAATTAGTTCACTACCCAGTATTCCTCCTTGCAACCTTTGGGCAGGCACACTTTTTCCTGCATTATTTGAGATGTAGAGAATGAATAAAGTAACAACTCACCTTTTTCCTGATCACTTTTCTGTAGATATTGTGAGCAAACATGGAGCTAGCAGAGAGCAAGGCAGAATCACCAGAAGACATCACAGCAGCTGCAATGGCACCCAAGCCACTGATAGAGATATATATGGGGCAGAGATAATGGAGAACAAGCGGGAGGATGAGAGCGGACTCTCCTCTCTCATTGGGAGCAGGAAGGCCATAGCCTGTCTGATTCCAGTCTGAGAAAGGCAACACGTAAGCATCATATTAAAAAACTGCTCAGTTGTTAACATGCCTATTGGCTTTCAAGCCCCAATTCAAAGTGCTGGTGTTTACCTTTATATCCTTAAATGATCTGATACCTAAATGCCTGAAGAGAAGGAGTATTTTTCCCATATCGACCTGCTATGCATTGAGACCTTCAGGTGAGACTTTCCTCCATCAGCAGGAGATGTTCATCAAGTGGGAACTGACCACACAAACTTTCCAAACCTTCCAAAGGGTCCACACAGATCCCCCTCTCATCCTCCCCATCACTGAGAGAAAAATCAACCAGTATTTCAAATAGTATTTCAGATAGCCCAAATGTCTGGGGATGATCAGAATGGTCTTTTTTCCCCTCCAAAATCAGAAGGGACTAGCTTTCCCCAGTGAAGATGATGATGAGAGGAAGAGGAGGAGGACTTTATAAATAAAGTCTGACCGTGGTCACTAGTCATTCTGGAGCGTTTGGGCTTAAAGTCCAACTTTTCCAAGCTCTTCTGTCTGGTTTGAAGTCTCTTTTCCTGTCTTCCTATTGCTAAAAATGCCTCTTCTTGGCCTAAAATGGGCCAGGGACACCCCCTCACAAGCATGGCAAAAATAGTACCACACTCTGGAGTGTGTGTTTATTTGTACATGGGGAGGCATGGTGCTCCAAAATTTCTTTAGAAAGCTAATATGGCCTCTTACAATTGCCCATACCTACTTTACAGCTGGGAACACCTGGGCTAAAATAATTTCCTGAAATGGTTGCCCACCTGCCCTGCTCCTTATCATGCAAGCAAGTTTACCTGTGGAGGCAGCAGCTGCCCCAATGAGCACAGAAGGGATGGCCATGATAAAACACCCCAGTCCAGAAAGATAGGAGATGAGCCTGGCTTGTTTTGGTGAAGAAGATGAGAGAACTCTCTGGAAGTAGGTTTGCCATGGGATACCGCCAAGAACCTGGAAGATTAACAGAACTTCAGAACTTTTGATCAAGCATCAGCTTGATCAAGCATCAAGCAACAGCTGCCCATCCAGATGGCCCTCGGGTGCACTTAGCTGGCCAAGATGGAGGTAGTATCTATCATTAACACTGAGCATGAGTATTCCAGTTCTCAACCTTTAGTAAACAGGCCTGAGGCTTACTTGTCAGGTCTCTTTCATGTTGTGTTACTGTCGGGTGGTCCCTCCATATTCAGTAGGGGAAAGTATTTAGTATGGGATATGTAGTAGAAACATGTAGCTGCTTGCTTGTAACAAAGAATGTCTACCAGAGACCGTTATGTAAACACCACCTGGAATTCAGCACTGATAGTGAGTACCAGTCTCAGTTAGTTTCTCCAAGGTCATTAGCTAACTGCTTACCGTGGGAACGGATTGTTAAGCTATAACATTTTATCTCTGCAAATTGCCTTCAGTTCGATCATTGAAGTCTTGTACCCGCATCACGCTCCTAATAAATCATGCACTAGCATTGTTACTTTTGTGTATGTGATCTCAGTTCCTGACAATTGTGCTACTTTGATTCTACTTGTCTTGCCATGTCTCTGTACTATGGAATCTTGGGATTTGTAGTTCTGTATGGTATTTAGTAGTCCCCTTCAAAGAGCTCTTGTGCCTCACCAAGTTAGAAACCCCAGGATCCCATAGGATGAAGCCATGGCAATTAAACTGGCGTCAAAGTGCTGTATCAGTATAGACTGAAAGAGACCTTAAGCCATTTCTGCACTAGACTGTTATAGCACTATTATTCCACTTTCAACATCCTATGGAATCCTAGGGTTTGCAGTTTTGGGAGGGGCAACGGTCTTAGAGATGGGGGGGAGATTTTTGAATACAGTTTCATGCTCTTTGGGGATTTGCAAAAGTAACTTTTCCAAGCTTTGTTTCTCCTGTTACTGACAGATCTTTAACATTTGATTATGATAATTGTCAGCATCTGAAGTGGGAAGTCAGTCCCACTTTCACTGTAATGACTAATAATCAGTGACTTCCTCTGACTACCTCTGACTTCTACATCGTAAATATACATAATACTACAGTTATCATCTTCTGGATACAGAGGGTGAATTCATAAAATCTGAGAACGGAGTGTCTAAACATGCAGGACTAATTAACAAATCAGATCATTAGCATCTGAACCTGGACGTCTCATTCCTGTTATATTATATTTGTGGCTAATAATCATCAACAGGTCTATGACAGGGATGGGCATCATGCAATCTGCCAAAGGCTCTCTGGACCCTTCTGTGGCTCTCTTGGACCCTTCACTGAACTTGTGGGGTTGGGGAGGGCTACTCCAGAAGCTGCAATTCACCACTTAAAACAGGTTTTAGGGTTCACCTGCTCCATTTTTTTTAATATTTTTTTTTATTGATTATATAACTGAAAAACAAAAACAAAACAAAAATTAAACACCATGTGTTATACATAATAGTGGAATTAAAAAAAATATTTTTTTTTCCTTTAAACAACATAAACTTACATTATTTTTTCTCTTTTACGCTTGAAATCATAACCTTATTCAGCTTATTCCATATCATACAGCTTATACATTTTTGTTACCTATCTTTAATTCTTATTTTCATTATATTCATTTTTAATATTATAGTTTCATTCTTAATTCTATATTTTCGGCTTCCATTTAACCTATTACTATTATTAATTATAATCTTATTACTTCAAAGCCAGTTAAATTTTAACTTTTTTTTTTCCTTTTAAAAATTAAACATCACATATCCAATTTCATCAATAGATCACAAGTTTAACACACACGCGTAATATAAAATAAAAATAAAAAATAAAAAATACAAAGCAAAACAAAACAAAATATATATATATATATATACCCACCCCCCAGAGCCAACTTTTTATTTAATCCACTTTCCAAAATTGCCATTCTTCTTGTAATAGGGTAGCTTTACCATCTCTTATCAAAGCTTTTTCCAAAAATATTTTCCAAATTTCCTCAAAATCATTCCCTTTTGTTAAACCTTTCATAAATCTAATTCTACATGTTAATTTATCATTAATTGCAATTTTCCACACTTCTTTATACCATTCCTCTATTTGAAATTTTTCATTTGTTTTCCATTTTTTTGCTATTATTAATCCCGCTGCAATTAACAAATTTGTTATTAATTCTTTTCTTACCTGAGAGCACTCAACCTTATTATATATAGACAACAACGCTATATTTGGACATACTGGTATTACTACTCCTGTAATCTCTTTTATCTCTTTAAAAACCTTTTGCCAAAATTCCATTATCTTATTACAATTCCACTACATATGCATATATGTACCAATTTCTTGACATCCTCTCCAGCATAATCTTGTATATTTCTCATCTATTTGATTTAATTTCACTGGAGTCAAATACCATTTCCAAACTATTTTATAATAATTCTCTTTTATTCTTATTGATAATTTTTTTAAATGACGTTGTTTCCAGATTTTTCTCCATTCTTGTATATCTATATTTTGTGCTGTCTCTTCCTCCCACCTGCTCCATTTTAACAGCCAACCTCACTCTTTCTAAAAATACAAACCAAAAGTAGACTTTGGTCAGTTTTTTTTTCACGAGGAGGGGCTACTGTTGCAGTCTTTGGGATGGGATCCTTAGAGTGGAAAATTGATCTCTAGTCCCTAGAGTTTTCCTATCCTTGATCAATGGCTTCTCCCACATCCAAACCAGCATCCAAACATGCAAGTCTCATACTTAACTGTTTGAACTAATAATCACTGAGTAATTAATTAACTAATAAACACCAAATTAGCATGAAGCAATGGCAAAGTTTCCATTAGGTTCTGAGCAATTTCAGGAGGATCAGCAATGAAGATCAAGGGTGGATTTGCCCCCCACAGTAGCAAATCCACCATCCTGGGTCTCCTCTGGTCACAAAATAATAATAGAACAAGCAGCATTTTTCTGACTGCTCACCTCTGCAATAGTTCTTACCAAATATAAAAAGTCATCCAGCCACCTTCCAAAATACTGCACTTCAACTTTCCCAATCCAAGGTGCTTGAAACAAGTTGTGGGAAGCGGTATAAGTGATGCTTTCTGTTGCAGAGTTCATGAGGGCAAAAGGGATGCAAACACTCTTGTAGGAAAAACAGAAGAGCAAAGGTTATGTCAATGTTTACCCCTCATCTTCTGGCTTCAAAAATATCTCTCATGCTTCCACATTGATCTAAGTGGTACACAATGCCTTACTGACTACATTACATTTAGGAACCACATTTTGGCTGTACAACTTCTCTTGTCCATGGATTCTCTCTACATTTCACAGTTGCCCATCCTAAGTTATCACCTGGACATAAAAATGTGTTTTCCATATGATGAGGCCCTCCCACATTCTACAATTATAGCACTATGATTCCATTTTAACTGTCATGGCAACGTCCTATGGAATCCTGGAATTTACAGTGTAGGAAGAGGCGTTTAGAATTCTCAGCCAGTGAGCTCTAGTGCCTCACCAAACTACAAAATCCAGGATTCTGTGGGATGTTGTTGTGGCACTTGAAGTGGAATCATTGTGCTAAAATTGTGGAATATGGAAGAACCTTATGTTGAGATGCGTTATATTTCTCTTTAAATTTTTGTTGCTATGTCTTGATCTGCATCTATCCACTTATATATATGAAAAACTCATGAAAATTTGCATCCTCTTCTGTCCTCTCCCCAGTGATATATTTCCTTTCTGGGGATGCGATCTACAAGTGACCACCCTATCGCCTACTGAATGTAGACCTTATTCCAAAGTTCATTCAATGTGACAGGTCATTTGTAACAATTGGTACCTATCGGAGACCCACTGTGATTAAGAACTCTTGAAAAATAGCAAGAGCAGAACTTACCAGGCTGACTGTAATAAAAATCAGTTGCACTACATCTGTATATGCAACCGAGTACAGGCCTCCTAGCAAAGTGTAGATGATTACTGTGCATGCAGAGAAAATGATGGCTAAATATCCTTGGATGTCCAAAATGACCTTTATGGTTGCTCCTGTGAAAAAGGACAATCTTGAGCTGCAGCAGAATATTTAAATGTTAGCCAATTTCCCATATAGAAATATAAGCATGCAATGGATGTGTGGAAGAACAGTTCCTTATTTATACAAACAGAAGAATTCCCAAGTGTTATCCTCCCCCAGACATTTTGAATCACAGCTTCAAAGAGCCCTGGCTAATATGGCCAATGGTGAGAGATCCTGGAAAATGAATTCCAAAATTTCCAGAGAATACTAGTTTGGGTAATAATGTTCTAGAGCAGTGCTCCTCCAGGTGGTGTCTGTGAACAGTTCTGGCCCCCAAGCCATCAGGCGCTGGTCCCTGGAGAGTTTCCAGAAAAGAAACAACTGTAATCAATGGGCACAGGTTTGTTACTACTCCTTGGCATAGCAGGAAAAAAAAATTGCTAGCCCCCAGACCAGATAATTTAAGCACTGTCCTAGACAAGTTTCCCAGGGTGCACAGCCAATGATCAGGAATGGCACACTCACAGATGAAAACCAGATGTCTGTGGCCAAAGAACAGCAGAGTATGCTCAAGATAGCAAATGTTATTAACGAAGAAGAACAGACAAGATAGGAGAGGTTTCAGTAGTTCGCTTTTGCCTGAGCTTCCTGGGAAGGGCAAGATTCTGATGCCTCCCTCCCCCCTGTTGAGTTAATTGTGTGCAAACTACTTTTGTACTTTGAACTCAGGCCCTTTCTGCATGTGGGGGGGGAATGCCCAAAAATGGAGCTTACCAGTGGCCGGGCGAGTCCGTCACCATGCGGAGCAGCGTGAGCTCGCTGCTCCGCAATCCTCCGGCGTCCCAAATGGCAGCTTCCGGACGCTCTCCACCAACCGGAGAAGCTCACCAGCCGGAAGCCCGCCCCGGCAGATCTGCAGGCGCTCACTTGCGCGTGCCTGTAAATCTGCTTCGGAGCTGGGCAACGGAGCGGCACGGGGTTGCAAGCTCCATGCTTTTTAAAAACCTCTAAAAAGAGGTTTTTAAAAAACACGCTGCACAACCAGTTCCAGTCACTCCTGCATGGATTGAGGTGTGGAACTACAAAAAGTAGTCCACCCCAGTCCACTCTATGGTGCAGAAGACCTCCATCAGAGGTCGCTCTGCACCATTTTACAATACTAATGTGGAAATGGCCTCAGTTTGTTACAACCAAACTAAGCTGAAGACAAAGGGGGGAAGTGGAAGGAGGAGAGAACAACTGGCACATTTTAAAAACAGCCAAAAAAGTTGAATAACACTTTTAATTGGGACTGTCCCTACCAAAATATGACAGTTAAGAGGGCGTGAGTTAACTTCAGGCCTGAACTATTTAGCGCAAATTGCTCCCACTCACTATCCTCTTCAGTCTTCTCATTTATACAAAAAGCTATAGAAGTGAGAATCTGGAAATGAAAGCTACAAAGATTCAGAAGCCATCATTACAGCAGCAGTAATAATAATAATAATAATAATAATAATAATAATAATAATAATAATAATAAAAATTTATTTTTATCCTGCCTCTCCCAATAGATCGAGGCAGCATTACAGGAATATATAAATATATTAAAATATTAAAATGTACCCCATCCTCCCCACCCACCAACCCTTCTATTCCCCTAAAGCACATTAATTATTAAAACAGATTAAAACAAAATTAAAAACAAAAGGACAATTGATGAGAGGTGGTGGAACACTAGTCTGGGAAGGCCTGTCGGAAGAGAACAGTCTTAATTGCTTTTTTAAAGCAGTCAAGACTGGTAATGTGCCGGGTCTCCTCCGGCAGGCCATTCCATAACTTGGGAGCGACAGAAGAAAAGATCCTCTGGGTAACCTCAGCCAACCTAGTTCTGATTGGCTGCAGTAAGTTCTTTCCAGAGGACCTTAATGTGTGGGGCGGATTATATGGGAGAAGGCGATCCCGCAGGTAGGCTGGCCCCAAGCCATGAAGGGCTTTAAAAGTAAAAACTAACACCTTGTACTGTGCCCGGAAACTATTAGGCAGCCAGTGTAAAGACTTCAGAATTGGTGTTATGTGGTCAGTTTTAGATCTTCCGGTGACCAACCTGGCTGCCATATTCTGAACTAGTTGACGTTTCCGGACTAAGCACATGGGTAGCCCTATGTAGAGCGCATTGCAGAAGTCAATCCGTGAAGTTACCAGCACATGCACCGCTGTTTTTAGGTGTTCCAAGTCCAGGAAGGGGCGCAGCTGGCGTATCAGTCGAAGTTGATAGCAGGCACTCCTGGCTGCCGCATCAATTTGAGCTGTCATCTGAAGCGGCGAATCGAAGAGCACCCCCAAGCTGTGGACACAGTCTTTCAGGGGAAGTGTGACCCTGCCTAGAACTGGTTGACAAACTTCCATACCTGGGCTAGGGCCCTTAACAGCGAGTACCTCCATCTTATCTGGATTCAGCTTCAGTCTGTTTTTCCTCATCCAGTCCATTACTGCTTCAAGGCATTCATTTAGAGGCAAGATGCCATCCTTAGTTGATGCTATTTTCTGAGGCATGGAGAGATATATCTGGGTGTCATCAGCATACTGATAGCACCTTGCTCCATGCCTCCTGATGATCTCTCCCAGCGGTCTCATGTAGATGTTAAATAGCATTGGGGACAGGACGGCACCCTGAGGGACACCAGGTTTAAGCTCCTTTTTCAAGGAGCAGCTATCCCCAAGCATCACCATCTGGTATCTACCTGAGAGATAGGACCGGAACCACTTAAGCGCAGTGCCCCTGATCCCCAGCCCTCTCAGGCGTTCCAGAAGGATACCATGGTCTATGGTATCGAAAGCCGCTGAGAGGTCCAAGAGTACCAGCAGGGTCACACTTCCCCTGTTGATACCTAGGCGTAGATCATACACTAAGGCGACCATGGCAGTCTCGACTCCATATCCTGCCCTGAAGCCAGTTTGAAATGGATCTAGATAATCTGTTTCATCCAAGACAGCTTGGAGCTGAAGGGCAACAGCCCTCTCGATCACCTTGCTTAAAAATGGAAGATGGGAAACTGGTCTGTAATTATTCATATCCAGGGGATCTAGGGAGGGCTTTTTTAGAAGCGGACGTATAATTGCTTCTTTTAAACAAACTGGAAAATTGCCCTCCCTGAAGGATACATTGATAACATGTTTTAAATGGATCTTAATTGCAACTCCTCCTTGGACGACCAGCCATGAAGGGCAGGGATCAAGAGGGCAAGTTGTCCTTCTTACCTTTCCAAGGAGCTTGTCTACGTCCTCGGTACTCACTGACTGAAACTGATCCAGTATAATCCTGTTCACGGGGTCGCCGTTATCACTTCTGGATGTGCTTTCAGAGATCAATAAAGATCTTATAGGAAGTAAAGTTAATTATATGTTTTAGGAGTAATAAGGGCAATCTGTTGCCATTGCCACACTACCCTGTTATAGTGCTATTATTCCACTTTCAACATCCTATGGAATCCTGAGGTTTGCAGCTTAGGGAGAGTCATTTAGAATTCTCAGCCAGAGAGCTCTTTGGCCTCAGGAAACTACAAACCCCAGAATTCCACAGGATGTTGAAAGTGGAATAATAGCACTACAACCGGATAGTGCAGAAGTGCCCCAAGTTAAAATACACATAATGTAGGGTTGAGCTTTCCTTTCCTGTTAAACTCTGTTGCAGCAAATACCATGTAGAATAAGCTCATCGCTCAAGAGCATTCTCCTTCTTGTGGATTAATGATGCAAACTGAAGTTTTATTTGTTTACTGATATTTTTCTCTGACTACTTGCTGACTGCTACTGTTGTCCACTCCTTGTGTTTAATTATTTTACTGCTTCATTTGTATTATTGTTTTCATCATTTCAGCTATTTTTTTTTTCAGATCTGTTTTTACTGGTAATTGCTTTGAGATTTTAAAAAATAAAGAGAGGTTTAAATGTTCTTATTTAAGGCAGTAAAAATAGGTATGCCCCCTTTTCTGTGAAGGTATACCTTCCAAACCACCTGAAACCATGGATAAAACTGAGCCCTCATAGGGTCAATAGAGGGAGGTTTCATATTATCTGGCAATATACACCACATGGGTGCTATCACCAGATGCTGATATTTTCCATTTAGAATAACAGAATCATACAGTTGGAAGAGACCACAAGGGCCATGAAGTCCAACCCATGCCATGCAGGAATACACCATCAAAGCATTCCTGACAGATGACCATCCAGCCTCTGTTTAAAAACCTCCAAAGAAGGAGACTCCATCACACTTCCAGGAAATGCATTCCACTGTTGAACTGCTCTTACCATCAGGAAGTTCTTCCTAATGTTTACATGGAGTCTCTTTTCCTGAAGTTTGAAGCCACTGCTCTGTGTCCTAGTCCCTAGAGCAGCAGAAAACAGACTTGCTCCATTCTCCATATGACATCCCTTCAAATATTCAAATATAGTTATCATGTTGCCTCTTAATCTTCTCTTCTCTAGGCTAAACAGCCAGATCCCTAAGCCGTTCCTCATAAGGTATGGTTTCCAGCCCTTCTTTCATTTTGGTTGCCCTCCTCTGGACACATTCCAGCTTGTCTGAGCTTTGGTGCCCAGAACTGGACATAATATTCCAGGTAAGATCTGACCCACAATATTTTTGAATTGTGGGTAGCTGAAACCACAGAAAACAAGACCACAGTTAAGGTGGGATTACTGTAAGACATAAGGCTTGCAGAAGTGGCAACCCGTGGCTCCAGTGTCAGAGGATGGTGGTAAATCTGGGTTTTAACCTGAACTTTAAACTAGCTGTCCAAAATACTGACCTTGTATTGAGAGTAGAGCTCTGTACATTGGATAGTACATTTACAGTTTGGACTAAAACCCAGAGCAGATTCACTAGCCCAATGAAATGAAAGTTACCAAGTCCCATTGTTTATAGGAAGCATGTAGAGACCCAGTGCAGATAGGGCTCTCCTTACATGGGCAGAGGGGACTTAAACTCCCTCTGGGCCCAGCTGGATGCATTGATTTTTTAATATTAAATCTTAGCTCTGTGCAAGGACTAAAAATAGCATGGCTGGGGATGGTGCAACAGGAAAGCATCAAGTTGAGGAAAGCTTGTGGAGACACTATGAATACTCTCAAACAAGCAAGAGAGGTTTAGTTACCTAGAGAAGCAAGGATAGCTGCAAACCAAAAGATGTCTGCTATCAATGGTGGGATAAATAGGAGACTTGCCATCACATTCCCATAGGCTTCTTGGATCGGGTCCATCATAGTCACATAATTCTTCTCTCTCATTGGACTGACGAAGAAGGATCCACCTGTTTAAAAATCAGTCATACCACAATCAACTTTCTACTGCTTGGGATAGCCAATTTTTCAAGAAAACTTCCCAGAATCCCTGAAGCCCGCTTGGCCGCTGGCCATTTTAGAGAGTTTTTGGAGATGTATTTCAAAAAGTCACTTTTCCCACTGTTGCTTGCATTAAAAGTCATACATTCATCCTTTTTTACTTTTTTCTTTTTAAGATGACCTTACACTTTTGAAACTTCAATGGTGTTTTTACATGATACCACGTTCAATTCCGTCCCCCCCGATTGGAGCTGTCTTTCTGCAGTGGTGGGGTTGTATGCTTCTATGAGGCAAGAGGCTATGTTGACAGTAGCAGTGCTGCTGTTAAGGTCTCCCATGTCAGACAGGCTTTTGTTGAGAGGCCATACTAAACTCTGTTCCACAGTAGACTGTTATAGCGCTTTGATTCCACTTTCAACATCCTATGAAATCCTGGAGTTTGCAGTTTTGGGAGGGACTGGCTGGCCCCTCCCGAAACTGCAAACTCCAGGATTCAACAGGATGTTGAAAGTGGAATCATAGTGCTATAACAAACAGGCTAGTGCGGAAATGGCCCACATGTTCCAAACAACTGTTGGGCAGGAACAGTACTGTGTATGTTTTTTTTTGGGGGGGGGTCTTTAAGAAACAATTGCAGTGGCTGCACAGAAGGAGGTGTGGTAAACCCCTTTTGAATGTCTTTTACCATAAAAACCCTATGACAAGACAATCCAAAATGAAACAAGAGACAGAGTGCCAGAAGATGAGATTCCTGGGTGGGATGGTACTCAACAAGCTACTGGAGGAGAGCAGAGGACAGTTACGTGTAGTGCCGTGGCTAATGACACAACTGGATTCAAGCCAAAAGGACCTTCCAGGTATTTGTACAACCAGGTGTTTGTACAAACGGCTGTATGCTGTATTTTAGAAGAAGGAACTGGCGAAACCACCTCTGAGCATTCCTTGCCTAGGGAAACCCTATGGCCTCTCAGTTTCTCTTCACAACAAGCCTATGATGTAGGTTGGGCTGAGAAGCAGTGACTGCTCACAGGTCACCCAGGAAGCTTCATAGCTGAGCAGGGATTTGAACTTGCATCTCCACAGTCTAAACTGGCACTCTTGACTCCCATAGGAAACAACATGTGCTAAAAGCCATTGCATGAGTGTTGATATGCAATCTAGTTTCTCAAAAGGTGCTAAAATAAGTACCAGTTCCTGGAGGACTGAATGCATGATAGGACAAGCATGTCACTTGTGTTGATCTTGCATCCATCTTGCACCATCTATCTTGTCTCATTCAGCATAGTATACCATAAACTACACTGGCAGCTGAATGCTGCACACAACTATTCCTAAATATAGAAGTGTGTTTGAATCTCTGACATTTCTCTGCTGTTATCTATAGGACTTGCAATTCAGCAGCATCTGGGGGCCACAAATTGCCCACTCCTGTAATTTTTGGAACTACAGGTCCCAGAATTCCTTGATGGGTGATTCTGAGAATTGTAGTCTCAAAATGGAACTTTTCCAAGCTTTGCTATGGAAAAGTGTAATATGGCACTGGATGGCTTTCAGTCGTCTTAACAGTATAGCAAGCATTTGAGCTTCACTGGCATTTTATTTTGATTTGTTTTTATCTGTGCCTGCTCAGGAGCCCAAGTGAGGCTCAACAGTATACACCCAATTCAAAAACATTATAAAGGGGTTGTGCATGTTTGTAAAAAGATTTTTCAATATTTCTAGTCTGGAACCATGTATGCTTTTTTTAAAAAAATATTTACCAACAAGGAGGGATAAAGCAAATCCAGCTGGGGCTTGAACCCACAGTAGTCCTCTTGAAGGAAGATACACTATCTCAGCAGTGCCATTGATATATGCTCCTCCAACCCATGTTGCTGAAAAAAAGACAAGAAAAAAAAGGAATGGAATACTAATGGTCGTGTATGGAAAGCTGTACGAGGTACTGGGCAGTGGCTGGATCTTTGATCTTATTTCATTCCATTCTAAAATATGGCGGTCTTTTTGTCCATGGCACAAGGAGAGGAGAAAACAGGTTTGCATAATATTTGCATATGCTGTCTGTATGTATAGATGCAAATACACAACTAGCTGCTATAGTTTATACAGAAATGCAATGCATCTCACCATAGTGGGGAACATTGTGGCCAGAAGTTACTTATGTACTGGATGATTTTGCTGTTCCTGATAAGTAACTTCTTTGTTCTCATCTGCCCTTTTCTGCTTCTGTGTCTTCTTTTACGCAGACTTGGACTGCAAGCCCTTCAGAGAAAGGACTGTTCTCTTACAGCCCTTCATATCTGGAATGTAACATGCATGCCCACCCTTTTCTGAAACTTTCTTTAAGTCTCAGACCCATGGACTCTAGAGGCCCTTTCACATTGCACAATTATAGCACTCTGATTTCACTTTAGCTACCATCGTTACATCCTAGAGAATCCTGAGAGTTGTAGCTTGGGGAGGGACTCTGGGTATAAATTGTAAATACTACTCCCTAAACTGAAAATCCCAGAATTCCACTGAATGGATAATAGCACTTTAAAGTGGAATCATAGCGCTGTAACACTGCTATTCAGAGTGTGAAAGGACCCTGAGTATGTGTCCCATGAGATATCGCATTTGGCAAATCTCCTACTCCATCTGTAGAGGGTTGTCCACTAGGGATGTGATGAATACAGCTTTCCACATTTGCAGATTTACACAGATTATTTATGATTTTCTCCTACCCTTGCGCCCCAAGGACTTCTTTTCTGGGGGAAATTTCCTTCTCAGCAGCTGCAAACAAACCATACAAATTTGTCTCTAGTCCTCTTCCTCTTCCTTCACCAGCTGCTGCCTGATCAGCTACAGACTGCTCACCCTCCAATTTCTCAGCATCACAGACCCTCTCCTGATGGCTCCCACCACAGCCAGAGAAGGATATGGGTGAGAAAGAGGAAGTATAGGGAACTGTACCAACCCACCCCTTTTCCCTTGTCTTTTCCTGACCTGGTTTGGACCATGGGTTCCCACTCTCCACTCCATACCTTGGCCCCCTTCCCACAGACCCACACACATTTTGATATTTGCAGTTTTCCCACTTTGGCAGGATTCCTGTGTCCCTAACCCCAGCAAATGCGGAAGACTGACTGTACTCATGAATTTTTGCATCCTGAGTGAAAAGGAGTATTTTGAGGAAAAGAACAGCTTCACACTTTGAGACTTCTTATGGGAAAAATTGTCTATTCGACAATGCATGCAGGATTTTCTTCTGCAGATGTGATTTTTTTTTCCTATACAGAAAACTTTTCTGTGTAACTAATGTTCCAAAAGTATTACTTACTTACCAGTTGCTGTGAAAACTCCAACCCAAAAGTTCATGTTTCTGCCTCCCACCATGGCTACTTCACTGGGCTTCTTGGTCTTCTCCTTTTTGCTTTTCCGGGAAGCCCATATTCCAATGGCTAAAGTCACAGCATAAAATAAAACCAGAACTATCAAGCCACTTACATTCAATGCCATTCTCTTTAGATTTCAGAAACGTGCAAATGTCCACGGGTGATCCACAGTTCAAACACCAAACATTTGTGATTTGTCAGAAGAATGCTGCACCATGAACTGACTGACAATTAATAATGGAATAACTGAACTGAGAAACTGTGTGAAAAATGTGGGGAAAATAACTCCAGCCTTGATGTCAAGGCATAAACTCTACTCCACTCAGTGCAGACCAAACAAGTTCTACTGTCCTTAAACAATGGATAACAACAACAGTGGTGGAAATGTCAAGGAAAATATGCACTTATCTTCTAGTTTAATAAATGTCATTTTAAGAAATAATAGTGTTGATGTAAGAGTTGTAGACCAAATGAGAAGCAAGTAGGCCAAAAGTTACCTTAAGTGGGCCTCTGGGTTCTCCACGAGTCATATCTACACAGCAACACTATTTTTCTGAGATACTGATGTTTACAATGTTCTCCTTCAATCCGTAGCCCAGTTGTTCCCTGATATTGGTCACCCAGATGTTTTGGATTCCAACTCCCAGAATCCCTCACTGCTGGCCAAGCTTGCTGGAATTTCTGGGAGCTGAAGTTCAAAACACCTGGAAGATCAATGTTTGAAAACAATTACTAGCTATTAAGTTGAGCACATTGGAGAAGACCCACAAAAATGTAGCTGTTAGAGTGCTGGGATGGGATTGGTGAGATTTAAGTGCTGGTTCTTCCTTTGTCATGCAACTCATTGGATGTCTTTGGCCAGTCACCCTCTCTTGGACTGACCTGTCTCGCAAGATTGTTGTGAGGATAAAACTGAGAAGAAAGGCCATTTCCACACTACACTGTTATACTACCATTATTCCACTTTTGATATCCTGTGGAATTCTGGGGTTTGTAGTTCACCAAGGCCAAAGAGCTCTCTGGCTGAGAATTCTAAAGGCCTCTTCTTAAACTGCAAAGCCCAGGATTCCATAGGATATTGAAAGCGGAATAATAGCACTACAACGGTGTAGTATGGAAATGGCCAAGGTGTGCCATATTATGCCCATTTGAGTTCACTGGAGGAAAAGCGGCATATAAATGTAACTAATAAATTGAGGTGGGGGAAGTGCAGCTCAGAGACTGTATATGGTTCTCAGCCCCCTTTTTGTGGCCCTCAAGCTCCCACTGACACTTTTATTTAGTGAGTAAAAGATTGCTTCCTAGGGTCAACTGATGCTCCTGCAGGAATCCAGGAAGGGCCAGTTACTTAACCCATCATTGTTGTTGTTTGTGTTGTTGTGTTCCTTCAAGTCATTTCCTAAGGCGAACCTTTTCACAGGGTTTTCTGGGGCTGAGACTGTGTGACCCAGTAGGTTTCCATGGTTGAGCAAGGGATCAAACCCTGGTCTCCAGGGTCATTGTTCAGTCAAACCACTACACTATCCACATCCCACCTGAATCTAAAGACTGAAAATGACTTAAAGGTTGGGCTTACAGGTGATTTCTTGCTGGTTCTGAGGAGCTACCAGGAAGGAGTGCTGGAGTGAATTCTGTTTCCCATCACACTGCCCACTCTTTTAATGAATATACAAATAAATGCCTGGATTCACCTGTTGTACAGTTGTTGTATACTGAAAAAAGGGAACAGTCATAATTGTAAGTCCAACCACTTTGGATTTTGTCCATGCCCATTTTCAGCTTTAGACACACTCTCTGCTGTAATGTGAATCCTAACAGGCTTTGCTTAACACAGTCTGTGAGAAGAAAAAGGCTCCTCGTACCTGGAACAATAGGTACAGTGGTGAAATTGGATGGAGAAGCACTTGTTTTAAATCCTGGTTCTTCTACAGGGAAGAGTCATAGGTGAGTGGAAGAACCAGGGCTGCAAAATTTACTTTGTTGAACTGCAACTCCTACAATAATTGGCATGCTAATTCTGGGAGCTATATTTCTGGGATTCTGAGATAAATTTCTGGGATTCTGGGAGCTATAGTTCAGTATAATGAGTTTTCCAGGCCCTGGATGTACTTTGCATGCTCTGAAGTCCAAGATTTGATTTCTGGCTGCTCCAGTTAAAAGAAATGGCTGGGAAATGTTGCCCAAGACTCGGGAAAACTACTACTAATTACAGTTCTGGGTTAAAGGGGCAGTGAATCTGCTTTGGGGTTTAGTCTGAATTTTAAAATAGCAGTCCAAGCTCTTCAACTCTGTCTCCAAATCTAGCTGTTTTTTCTCATCTGGGCATGGTGGCTTTTTGACATATTGTCTCTTAGACTTTGCAATTTTTTGCCAGGAGGCAAAGACCTTTTGTTGTTGTTGTTTTGTTCAAACAGGCTTCTAATGCATTATTGTATAATTGCTTGTAGGGAGCTTTCTTATGGGGGATAGGGTACTTAATTTTTAAGTTTAGTATGCTAGTAGTAGGGAGGTGTAGCTCCTGTCAAAAGTGATTTATGACCCTCAGATTTGATTGATTTACGACCTGTCAGATTTGATTGATTTATGACCTGTCAAAAGTGATTGATTTATGACCTGTCAAGAAATGATTGACACCTATCAATCTCCCTCCCCCGGAAGTACTAGGGCGGGACATCCGGAAGGGGCCGTACCCCCTCCCCACCCACGTGGTCCAAGCCGTCCAATGGGGCGGTTTCTAAACTGGGTTCCCATGGGGCCCCAGCGGAGCCACGTGACCCCCTCAGATCCACGCGGGCCAATCACGGGCGCCTTCCGACTCGCGCTGCCATTGGTCCAGCGGGGCCGTGTGACCCCTCGAATAGCCCGCCCCACCACCCTCGACCAATAGGGACGGATCTGGACCCCTCAGAAGCACGTGTGTCAAACCGGCCAATAGGAAGGCGCCCTTGGAGAGATATATCGTGGGGAGAGAAGCGGCCATTGTTGCATGCCCGGACAAGTCCTGCGGAGACAACATGGAGGCGCCAACCAACCCTCAGCAATGCAGTATGGATGCAGATAAAGAGAATTGTCCACCAGAGGAAGAGTCCCAAATGTGGCACACTATGTTAGACTCTCTCTCAGCAGAGAATGCTGTAGCACAGGTAAAAGGGGAAACATATCTGGAGAGTTCGGGGCTACCTTGGGGAGACCAGAAACTAATAATCATTGTTCTCAATTTTCAGGAACCTGGGACAAGCTGTGTTGAGGTACAAGTTGCTGAAAGGAATGCCCAGGAGCCATGCACAATAGCCTTGCTGAAGCTGGCAGCCATAGGAGAAATACAGGTTTGTGAACATATATGGGGGTCAGTAGGTGAGACATATTGTATGGGCCACATTTTAAAACTCTTCCCGTTGAATTTTAGGACTCTGTAGAGCTGGTGGCCACACAACCTGCACATGTCAGAATGCAAAGGATCTTGGGCCTGGAAGCCGCACCCATTTCATCAAAGAAAAGATGGAGAGCAATGAAATCTTTGACAAGAGTCATCCTTTATGTGATTATAAATAAAGTCCTTGATGAATATCTAGAGAGGAAATGCTGGGCTTGTCAAGAAAAATCTGAGGGTCAGCAGTCACACACCTGTCTAATGTGGAATAAAAAAATCATATCTAAACATTTGAGGAAAATATGCAGTAAAATAAGCTTTGCAAATGTATTTCAAGAAATCATCATACTAGGATATTCCTTAAATATTCTTGAATTAAAACAAGCAATTGTGAATCAGATCTTAAATACTCTAACCACCATGATGAGAGCTGAAAAATCCTATCAATGTCTCAAAAATCTGCTGAAGCCTACTGACAAAGAATATATAGATTATGTCCAAACTATAATTAGAAAGAGACCTTATAAATGGTTCCTAACAGCTGTTGAATAAAAACAAACCTGCTTTAACCTCTGTAAAATAAAAGTGTTGAATAAAAGAGAATCAACTGTTGTTTTGTCTTTTTCCAAATCCTGAGTAGGAATAAAATGTTTGCACTAGTCCTGACCAAGCAAAGGATCCATCAGGCCCCTTTTGTGGTTTTGAAAAACAGGAAAACAAGACGAGAACTTCCTGGCTAAAACTGTGGATTCAACCAACATATTGACAGTTCATCAGTCCTAATGGCTATAAGAAGCTTCCTTTCCTGGAGGATAAAAGTATCTTTTTTGCTCTGTTTATTATTTTAATAGACCTTTTTCTCCAGTAATTCTTTTCATTGTTAGGTTTCTTTTTTCGTTTCCTACTTTTTGGAGCTTGAAAGTGAGGATTGCCCCCACCTACTTGCACATTTTCAAAAGGCGCATCAATAGGTACCACATAGTTAGACTGGCTTTTAATAGTATCATCAAAAGCATTCATCTCGCATTGTAAACTATCTGTAATTTTGTTCAGAGCTGTACTGTAATTTTGTGCAGAGCTGCTAGCATGATGTTTCAGTCTTCTCAGCACCTGTTGAGCACACACATATAATTGTCGAAACTTCAACATATCCTGTTCAACCATTTTTACACATTGATCAATTGCAGAGGTTGAGGATTCAGGTCTTTGTCTTTTATGAGCTGGTTCTTCACTATTGTCTAAAACAGAGGGAAAACCCGGGCATCAGTAATTGAACCTCCCCCATCTCTCTCATCATTTATTAAACTTTTTTACTGTCCAAAACAGGCTTATGATAACTCACCAGTTGCATTCTTTTCAGCTTTGCACTGGAGAGAAGACTTCTGCTCTTTGGTGGTCACTGCAACAGCAAAGAGCCCTATTAGTAAATTCGTATGCTTTTTCCAGGACACTCTTAACCACCAGCTCCAGGCCAATAAGCACAAGTTTCTGTTATACCAAAATCAGAGTCTTCTAGCTCCATGCTTTTTCTTCCAGACCCTGCCTTTTCTTAGCTTAGCAGGGGCACAACTTTGGGGATTGAAAGCACAGGCTTATGATAATCATACTCACCAGCTGCATTCTTTTCAGCTTTGCGCTTGAGAGAAGTCTTATGCTCTTTGGTGGTCACTGCAACAGCAAAGATACATATTAGTAAATTCTTATGCTTTTGGCAGGACACCCTTAACCACCCCACACCAATAAACACAAGTTTCTGATTTACCAAAATCAGAGTCTTCTAGTTCCATGCTTTTTCTTCCAGACCCTTCAGAGCTAGGACCTAAAGGGGGGAAGGGAAATAGAGTCTGTCTTTCTTTAGTTTAGCAGGGGCACAACTTTGGGGAGTAACAGACCCTTAACAAGAAACATAACACTTTTACCTGCTTGTTCAGATGCCATGGCAAATTGTGTCAATGTCCTGGAAGTCTTTAACAAAATAAAATAAAATAAAATAAATAATAAAGCCAGGAAGTTCTCGTCTTGTTTTCCTGTTTTTCAAAACCACAAAAGGGGCCTGATGGATCCTTTGCTTGGTCAGGACTAGTGCAAACATTTTATTCCTACTCAGGATTTGGAAAAAGACAAAACAACAGTTGATTCTCTTTTATTCAACACTTTTATTTTACAGAGGTTAAAGCAGGTTTGTTTTTATTCAACAGCTGTTAGGAACCATTTATAAGGTCTCTTTCTAATTATAGTTTGGACATAATCTATATATTCTTTGTCAGTAGGCTTCAGCAGATTTTTGAGACATTGATAGGATTTTTCAGCTCTCATCATGGTGGTTAGAGTATTTAAGATCTGATTCACAATTGCTTGTTTTAATTCAAGAATATTTAAGGAATATCCTAGTATGATGATTTCTTGAAATACATTTGCAAAGCTTATTTTACTGCATATTTTCCTCAAATGTTTAGATATGATTTTTTTATTCCACATTAGACAGGTGTGTGACTGCTGACCCTCAGATTTTTCTTGACAAGCCCAGCATTTCCTCTCTAGATATTCATCAAGGACTTTATTTATAATCACATAAAGGATGACTCTTGTCAAAGATTTCATTGCTCTCCATCTTTTCTTTGATGAAATGGGTGCGGCTTCCAGGCCCAAGATCCTTTGCATTCTGACATGTGCAGGTTGTGTGGCCACCAGCTCTACAGAGTCCTAAAATTCAACGGGAAGAGTTTTAAAATGTGGCCCATACAATATGTCTCACCTACTGACCCCCATATATGTTCACAAACCTGTATTTCTCCTATGGCTGCCAGCTTCAGCAAGGCTATTGTGCATGGCTCCTGGGCATTCCTTTCAGCAACTTGTACCTCAACACAGCTTGTCCCAGGTTCCTGAAAATTGAGAACAATGATTATTAGTTTCTGGTCTCCCCAAGGTAGCCCCGAACTCTCCAGATATGTTTCCCCTTTTACCTGTGCTACAGCATTCTCTGCTGAGAGAGAGTCTAACATAGTGTGCCACATTTGGGACTCTTCCTCTGGTGGACAATTCTCTTTATCTGCATCCATACTGCATTGCTGAGGGTTGGTTGGCGCCTCCATGTTGTCTCCGCAGGACTTGTCCGGGCATGCAACAATGGCCGCTTCTCTCCCACGATATATCTCTCCAAGGGCGCCTTCCTATTGGCCAGTTTGACACACGTGCTTCTGAGGGGTCCAGATCCGTCCCTATTGGTCGAGGGTGGTGGGGCGGGCTATTCGAGGGGTCACACGGCCCCGCTGGACCAATGGCAGCGCGAGTCGGAAGGCGCCCGTGATTGGCCCGCGTGGATCTGAGGGGGTCACGTGGCTCCGCTGGGGCCCCATGGGAACCCAGTTTAGAAACCGCCCCATTGGACGGCTTGGACCACGTGGGTGGGGAGGGGGTACGGCCCCTTCCGGATGTCCCGCCCTAGTACTTCCGGGGGAGGGAGATTGATAGGTGTCAATCATTTCTTGACAGGTCATAAATCAATCACTTTTGACAGGTCATAAATCAATCAAATCTGACAGGTCGTAAATCAATCAAATCTGAGGGTCATAAATCACTTTTGACAGGAACTACACCTCCCTACTACTTATGCTATTTAGTGATTTTTGTAAGCCATTGTTTTAATGTAACATTTTAAAATTGCATTCGAAATTTTATTGTTAGGCTTTACCTGATTCTATTTGTGAACGAACTTCTTTCCCACTCCAAGAGAAAGGTGAGATATAAAAAAATAAACGAACGAATGAATAATATTTTGCTTTGCTTTGTTTTTTTCCAGCAACTAATTAGACCAGGTTGTCTGTTATCATGCTTTGATCAATTGTTCCATAGAAGAACTTTTCTTTTCCTTGCTTAAACTGGTTTTGTTTTAGTAAGAAAATAACCTTCCACTAGCCTGATTCTTTGAAGCCATCCTGGTTTGCAGCTTGGAATGCCCAACCTTGTGTTCTCATCCATAAATTTATGTTGTCAAAATCTGCTTCATCCTTCTATTTATAATTTTTCTACACATCATTACTTATTTTTCTGAACTTATTCATTACTGTACAGTTTTTGTTCTGAATATTTGATTGACATGAAAGCATGGATTGGATACAAGTTCTGCAGTTTGGGTGTACTTTTAAGAATTCAATATGAACACTTGTATGTATTTTGCAAGCAATTCATCTATATGCATTTTGGTATGCATTTTTTGAAATATGCTTTTTTTCCTGATAGAACCTGCTATTACCTAATAAAATGCACTTCAAGCAACCTTTCCCCTCATATATACATCTTTGGCATGCTTTCCGTTATTACCTGCATCTTAATGGACGTTTTGTGAACTGCATTGTAACATTTGGGAAAATCCAAATATCACTGTATTGTTAAGTTCTTGTATGTGGATTGATAGGCCATTTCTGCGCTACCCTGTTATAGTGCCATTATTCTACTTTCAACATTCTGTGGAATCCTGGGGTTTGTAGTTTATTGAGGCTAAAGAGCTCTCTGGCAAGAACTCTAAATGCTCCTCCCTAAACTGCAAACCCCAGGATTCCATTGGATGTTAAATGTGGAATAATAGCACTATAACTGTGTAGTGCAGATATGGCCATATGTCAGTTTTACATTAAAATGAATGAATTTCTCAACCTTCCATAATGGTGCTCTTGCAAATACGATACAGATCCAAGCTGTCCCTAGGCAGTAAAATATACCATAGATTTCACAGTGGCCCTTTCCACACGGGGAAATAAAACGTAGCGTGACCTCTGTCGGAGGTCATCTACACCGTAAAGTGGATTGGGGCGGACTACTTTTGTGTACTTCCACACCCCAATCCGTGCTAGGGCGCCCAGAAGTGGTGGCACCGTGTGCTTTTTGAAAACCACTTTGCATGTGGTCTTTAAAAAGAACGATCGTGCAGCCGCGTGCAGCCCCGTCGCAGCGCCTGGTGTGGATTTGCAGGCGTGAGCAAGGGCGTGCCTGCAGATCTGCTGGGGGCGGGCTTTCCGGCTGGCAAGCTTCTCTGGTTGGTGGAGAGCGTCTGCCAGTCATAAGCTGCCATTTTGGGCCCCGCAGGACACCGCGGGATGCCGCAGAGTGTGGAGCAGCGAAAACGAGCTGGTCCACATGGCGACAGACTTACCCGGTTTCAAGTAAGCTCCATTTCAGGACGTCTCAGGACGTTTTTTCCTTAACGTGTGAAAAGGGCCAGTGACTCCACCTGGAACTATTGTACATTGGACTTTCTTAACATGGATATGCTCTAAAGGTTTTTCATTGGAAGTCCCAAATTTTGGGTAGAAAATAACAGGATCAATAGTATCTGGCTTTCTGAATCTCAGTGTACAGTAACCTCAGGCCCAGCCCATAAGTCTATGCAGCCATGAAATTTCGTGGAGGTCTTGGGCTCAGGGTCCTCTCCAGAACTGGGACAAGTTACCTTTTTAAACAAGAATTCCCAGCCAGAATGGCAACTGGCTGACAACTTAATACATAGTTATGTGCCAGCCATACTGGCTGAGGGATTCTGGAAGTAACCTGTCCCAGATCTGTTTCTTTTTACTCAAGCCTATTCCACAATTGCTGAGATATTAAAATGTAGCCATCTGGTCTTGGAGGAAGGACAGGAGACAAATGTAATAATCATCTTAAGCCATTTCCGCACTAGACTGTTATAGCGCTATGATTCCACTTTCTACATCCTACGGAATCCTGGGGTTTGCAGTTTTGGGAGGGACCACCAGGCCCCTCCATAAACTGCAAACCCCAGGATTCCATAGGATGTTGAAAGTGGAATCACAGCGCTATAACAGTCTAGTGCGGAAATGGCCTTAGTGTTATCTTCAGGTGTGCTGATCTAAAGCTAAATGTAATTTTCAAGACGTGAATGCTTGCTGACGCCTTGCTGAAATAGCCTCAGACAGACATTCCTCAGATTAACAAAAAATGAATTTACTGTATGCATTTAACAACAACAATATTTTTAATATTTACAGGTTAGACATAATACAGGTGGAAGCCCAGCTGACCAACAAGGGTGATTTACATGAACACACCTCTAGAACAAGATAAATTGCAACAAATCAGTTACAGAATACATGTATCAAAGTTGGCTTGTTCTTTCTAGATTTCAAAAGTATCAGTTGCTTTCTCAGCACTGGGATTAATAGTGAAACTAGATATTAAAGGGCATGCATAATAATCTACTGTTAATCTATTTTTCCTCTCACAATGGGATTTCCTCAGTCGTACATGCCTCAGTAATGAGATAGGTAAACAAAACCTGTGGTTACATTCCAGCAACCAGTCAAAAAATAAAGCATGCTAAATAAAAGATACACAGGGGAAGAAAACTGTATTATGGCAAAAATGTCTTTCTACCAATTGGAGGAACATCTGCAAAAATTGTGCTAAACATACAGTCTTGTTTTGCCCTTAGGCTCAGATTAGAGGCACCCTTTTACATTCTGGAGGATTTTGGTATGTGCACAGTGCAAAATTCAGTGAAAGACTTGGGTTTCTATAGGTGGCCAGAGCTTGGAAAGTCACTTTTTAAAAAATTAATTTGTTATGCGACTCTTACAAAGCAACCCTGCCTTCAAGTAGCTCTTTATCCTTAATTATTGGGGTGGGTGGGGTGGGGTGGATTGCTTAGTAGTTAGTTGCTTTCATTATTACATGGTCCTTTTCAATCCTTTTTAAGAAGCACTTTACAATTAAAAAAAGAAGGACATAAAATATGAAAAATTCCACTGAATCCCTCTTATTTTTTTAAAATAAATTCTCAGGATACCATGTCTTAAAACAGAGGATTGGACCAGATAAAAAAGTAAGCACAAAAGCTTCATCGGACCTACCATTCTGCCTCTAACAGTGGCCAGCCAAGTTCTTGTGGAAAGCTCATCAGCAAGATGTAGGCCATTTCTGCACTAGACCGTTATAGCGTGATTATTCCACTTTCAACATCCTATGGAATCCTGGGGTTTGCAGTTTAGGGAGGGGCCAGGCCGCCCCTCCCTAAACTGCAAACCCCAGGATTCCATAGGATGTTGAAAGTGGAATAATCATGCTGTAATGGTCTAGTGGGGAAATGACAGTAGAGGCAATAGAACTTCTCAGTTGCTTTCCACTTAATACCTGGTATTGTGCTGCCTCTGAACATGGATATTTCATTGACTGTCATGCCCAACAAACACAGGTTGGAGCGAATTGCATGGCCTGTGAGCTCCATGCAGCACATCAAATCCTACCCAACTGTCTGGCAACAATGCCTGGGCAATCATCAATTGGCATCTTCCAGAAATTTGCAGGGAGCATAATAGGTCATTTAAAGCAGAAGTTAAAGGGCCACAATGTTCAAGACCCTCAGTGGTTACCCACTACTCTCATAGATAGATTTATCTTCCATGTGTTTCTCTGTTGCTTCTTCTAGTTCTTTTCCATGTATTCCCCCTAATTGTTAAAATATTTCAGTGATATTTCTAAAACGTGCTGTTTCAGTCATTAAACTCCAGCAACAGTACTTTTTGAGGAACAGTTAGAACTCCCCTCTTCAATTTGTTACTGGCCAGTTGGTGGGTTACTTTGAATCATTTTTTGGTGTATTAGTTTAATGAATCAAGTAACATGTTACTTTCCCTCTTAATAATTTAGCATCAACAAATTAATTTTCATTAACGTTAGAAGTGTTACTACTAATGTTTCCAGGCTCTGGAGACAACCAGGACAGTGAGGAAGATGGATGATGGTGAGCTGGAAGTGGTTAAGCTGGAGAAGACAATAGATACTGTATGAAAAACCATGAAAAAAATGGAATGGGTATTTTCTCTACTGGTTGAGACAGCAAGATGAGTTTTAAAGGGTAGAATTTGCAAGAGAACAGATTCCAGCTAAACATTAGGAAGCATCTCTCAATCATTACCTTGGATAGCTCAGACTAAAACCTGGAGTGGACAGTGGAACAGCCTGCCTAGGAGGCCTTTAAGCTGAGCTTGGGTGGTCATCTGTTAGGGATGTTGTAGTTGCACCCATATCTTGCATGGAGGAAGGAACTGAGTTAGATTACTTCTAAAGCTTCTTCCACATTTATAATCCTATGAGTTCAAAGCATCAAATGACCTAAGAGGGCTGACCCTGAGCATTCCCAGTAAATAAAACAGCACCAATCAACAAGCAGAAAAATGGTTATGATGCTCTTAAAGATTGTGGATGGAAACTGGCAACCAGGAAATATGCAGCAATAGCTGTTCGAGAGGTTGTTGTGGGTTTTCCGGGTTCGAGAGTTTAAAATGCGACGTTTCTGGTGGTAGAAAAGTAGGGACCTGCAGCAAATATTGTAGTGGATTTTGAGCTCTTAGCAATAGCATGCTTATTCAGCAAGGCTGTAATGGGAACTTCGTAGCCATGTTGCAGGCTCACAGATATAAAGGGGTTGTGTTCCAGGAAGTGGAGGGAAAGAAGGAGGAGACTTTGGCTGAAATCCCAACCTGATCCATTCAGTTGCTGAGTGGTGAGTTGGTATGTAGGTAAAACCAGCTGATCCAGTGGATGTATTCTGAGTGGGACTGACAATTAGGATTTATGTCTTTGTTTTTCACTCCATCTCTGTCTCCCTAAAATCTTTCCTGGGAAAGCTTTGTAGGATCATTCATGAAATGCTGATGAGTATGCTGCCTAGGAACATAAGGCCTTTCCACACTAGTGCTATTATTCCACTTTTAATATCCTGTGGAATTCTAGGATTTGTAGTTTACTGAGTCCAAAGAGCTCTCTGGCTGAGAATTCTAAAGGCTCCTCCCTAAACTGCCGATCCCAGGATTCCATAGGATGTTTAAAGTGGAACAATAGCTCTATAACAGTGTAATGCAAAAAGGCCCACAGAGGTTACATTTAGGCATCATGACTGATATTGCCTGACAGAATTCTCTTCCAAAAATGTGAGTTAATATTGTGTTAAACGAAATACTATTGTGGATCTGTCCCAAACCTAGTTTTTTAATTGGTTAACCTTTGTTTTATTGGATAATCTACATTTTAAGCTACTTTCACATGGTTCCTGGTTGATTGTTTCCTCCTATCATTCGTTTGATTTCAAAAGGAAGATAAATAAAAAGAAGCTATAATCTCAAAAAAAAATGTTAAATTACACAAGCTCCTTTTTCCTAACTATATAATGATTCACCTTATATTTATAAAAAAGTTTTGCATTATTTCTGTAGTTATTAGTATCTGTTATGTTTCTCATTCCTATAAATATACAGCAACACACATAGTCCTGACTGTACACATGTTGTCCATTTCTTGCTTGCATTCTGCTTTCTCTGAAGGACAGTCACATTCCTGCAATATCAGTCTGTAAACAAGGAAAAAAGGAAAGGATAAGTTATTTTAATGCCTTAACAAGATAAACAAGAATTTGATGGAACCATTTATATTTCTGAAGAATATGGGTTCCACCCTGAGACTGGCCTTGTCAAAGGCATTTTGCTAATTCTGACAGAGCAAAATGAAAGTCCCCCAAGACAAGGTGCAAAACACTCAAAGCCAGCCAACTTATTTTGTGACAAAAAATCCTACACCACTATTACAATTTTTGGCAAAACAATAACAAATTAAGTTTTTTAATAACATGTGCCAATATCCTGCATCAGCTGCAAAATCTCCTGGCCTGACCCTACATCCACCCTCCATAAAAGCCAGAAGCCATATTGGGTAAGCAAAGATTTCCATCCCTTTCCTGCCAGTGAGTTCATCTGCAACAAGTGTGACAAGTGTCCGGTTTCTAATTGTTGTAATTTTATTCACTTGTGAGAGGAGGATGGAAATGTCTTATTTCTTGGGCCTGGTCAGAAACTAAATGGGCCTCTTTCACTTGATATGACTGCTGGCTGTTTACATGGGTTTGGGTAGCGTTTACAATAGCAGTTAGCAATATCAGTTACATTTCTATATCGCTTATCAGTGCTAAGCACTCCCTAAGTGGTTTACAATGTGTTAGCTGATTGCCCCCAACAAGATGGGCACTTATTTTACCAACCTACAGAAGGATGAAAGGCTGAGTCAACCTGGAGCCTGGCAGGATTGAACTCACAACGATGTGGCTGCAGTACTGGCATTTAACCACTGCACCACCAGAGCTCTATAACAGGAAGAAAATGTAGTCTTACTGAATATAGACCAGTTACAGATCCATAACTGAAGCTTACAAATTTGTAACTGCAATATTGAATACTAGCCATGTTTAATTACTTAATAAAAAAATCAAGAACATGCATCTAACAGTTTGCTGCCTTTTCATGACACCCCAAAACTACTGTCTGAGGGCTTTCCCAGATGGGTTCAAATAAGCATGAGCATTCACATTATAGTTGCTTAGGTTTTACCAGGGTTGGTGATTGTTGCAGCTTCTGTATCCACTCATTCCATTTTGGGGAGGACTTTTCATAGTCATTTCTTGGATCTGTATTAATGTTTTTCAAAGTTTTTTTTTCAGACTGGAGCATGGGAAATGGTCCTATGGTTTAAAGGACAATTTTTCTCCTCTCTGAATTATTAAAACTTTTTTTTTAGTTACAGAGTTATAGTGCAAAAGTGTCATTTCAGGCCCTTTCCACATCGGCCTATTAAAACGGTGCAGAGCAACCACCGACGGAGGACTTCTGCACTGTGGAGTGGACTGGGACGGACTACTTTTCATAGTTCCGCATCTCAGTCCACTCCAGAGCGACCGGAACTGGTTGAGCAGCATGCTTTTTAAAAACATCTTTTAAGAGGTTTTTTAAAAGCACGGAGCACACGACCCCATGTTGCTCTGTCACCGTGCTCCGGTTCAGATTTGCAGATCTGCGTGCCTGCAGATCTGCCGGGGGTGGACTTTAGGCTGGCGAGCTTCCTCGGATGGTGGAAAGCCCCCACCAACTGGAAGCCACCATTTTGGATGCCGGAGCAGTGCAGAACAATGAGCTCGCACTGCTTCTCATCCCAATGGACTTGCCCAGACACTGAAGAAGTCCGGTGAGTCCCGTTTTTGTGCAGTTCCTTTCCCACATGCAGAAAGGGCCTCACCAATTCAATATATAGCACTATAATTTAAAAAATGAATCCATTTTCTTATGGGAATAAAATATTGTGGTTGCCACTGGAGATTGCCAAAAAATAGTCCAGGACATCAGAAATATAATTTGGATTTTAAAAAAAACACTCAAAGAATTAGAGCAATAATTACTGCAACCTCCCAGCACATTTGCCCTCTCTGAAGGAATCCTAAGGTTTGAAAGACATCATTCTTTGCTAATTTTGTTCTTGAAGGAAGCAACAAATAATTTTAGCATTTCTCTTCCCGTTGCAAGAAAGGTTTTGAAAACTATAGAGTCTTCCCACTATAAGAAAGTCTTTGAAAACTGTCCAGTCTTCCTGCTAGAAGAAAGTCTTTGAAAACTGTTCAGTTTTGAGACCTATCCTATGTGAAATTTACATGTGTTGCTTCTGCGCTGAAAATGCAGAAAGTAACATTTCTGTGCTGAAATATTATTTTCTGTGCAGAAAATGCTGTAACTAGGACATTCTGTGCAAAATTCACTCATAGTTTTTGCACACAAAGTAACATTTTCTCCATGGAAATATTATTTTTTCCATAGCAAATGCTGTTTCTTGCACAGATAAGTTATATAGGCCCTAAAGGGCAGATGTGTTAATGTCAGAGTTTGGAAATAATGACCAGAACGCTGTATTAGCTCCTTAGTTAAGTAAACTTAACCCCCCCTAGTCTGACCCCTCCAAACCTGACAGAAACATCATTCACCCATACTCCAATTGTCAGCAGAATGGGCTTCCTTCTCCCCATGCAGTTGTTGCCCAGTGAAGTAGGCAGACAGAGGGAGGATTATAGTTGTGGCTATAGCATCACAATTGTGTCTTTCTGCAGGAGCCTCCTATCCCAGCATGGAGATGGGAGAGGAATGGGACCACGACGGCACTTCTGTATGACATCCTCACAGTCCCATCCTTCTCCTGTCACCACGAGGTGTGATCACAGATTAAATGATTGATGGATTTTCCCCATCAATGACGTGTCACCTGGCCTGCAGAAGCCCTGGAAGTGTAATGGAGGCACTTCCTGCCCCAGCACAGTCTGTGCCCAACTGTGCTGTGGAAGGAAAAAGCATACCCATTGTTCTTCCTTCAGCAGGGAGCAAGCCAGTGTGGAGGGGAGCACTCCCCCATTGCACTCCCTTCTTGTCAGAGGTGCTGCCAGGATTGCCACCAGAGGACAATGATATAAGGTAGGATGCAGAAAGAGCCTAAGAAGCAATCATGGATATGGAAGAGTTATGGACTGTTTCCGCACGAGACTGTTGTAGCACTATGATTCCACTTTCAACATCCTGTGGAATCCTGGGGTTTGCAGTTGCAGTTGGGGTTTGCAGTCCTGGGGTTTGCAGAAACTGTAAACCCCAGGACTGCCTGGCTCCTCCCGAAACTGTAAACCCCAGGATTCCATAGGATGTTGAAAGTGGAATCATAGCACTAGAACACTCTCATGCGGAAATGGCCATGGATGAGTAAATCTAGGTAACTGTTCTGCATTTACTACCACTGTTAGTCACAATTGTGACACTATTGCCACAATTGTATCTCTCCCCACCCTCAACCTACTTTACCAGGCATCAGCTGCATGGAGAGAAAAAGCTCCATTCTGCCAGCAATTGGAGTGTGGGTGAATGGCCTTTTGGTCAAGTTTGGAGAGGTTGGGCCAGAACAGATGGCTGATACTGGATTCTAGTTGATAATTTTTTGTCATATCTGGAGGATTTAAAAAAAGTTTTTTTTTTAAGCTCTGACTAATATCCTTCTTTTTTATTAAATCCCAGCATCTGGTAGTCCTGGGGTATTATTTTAAAAAGTTATTGCATGAACCGGCATGGACAGGGAAGGGGAAGTCTGTCAGTTTCATTTACTGCAGGAATGGCATTTTTCAAAACTGCAAAATTCTTCCAAGATATATAATATGTCTATTTTGGCTAATGGTTAAAAAAATGAAACAATATTCTCCAGTTTTCAGAGAGACCACAGAAGTTATTTTCTAGTATGAAGAAGACGCTTTTGCTTACTCTGCCAGATAGTTTCCTGGACAGCTGCCCCAAAGTCCAACCATGTTCATGACAGCACTGTTTCATCTAGGTCTGCTACAACTTAACTTGAAGTACATTGTACTGTGTATGCCCAATCCACACACTCACCTTTCTTTTCCTCAAGCATGAGCCACATAGGAATCCGATGAGCCCATTGATGACTTCAATGAGGCACAGGACTGCTTCGGCTGTGCCGATAACAAGCAGGAGGGAGAACAACACAATGTTCCAAAGGATGACATTTTCTGGTTTTTTGCAAATGCTCCAGGTTGTCTGGTTAAACAGATAATTGTCTCTGCATGGGAAAGGTTAAAGTTGCTTTTTTTAAAAAAAAGAAATTTTCAGAACAGGGAAAAAAAAGACTTTGTTCATTAGCCCTAAAGCATTCTCACCAGGTTGGCTGGCTTCAGAATGTGAGAAAGTCAAAACCAAAGCTAAGTACAGAGATAATTTTTTTTCTCAGATAGTTTTAGATGGTTATTAGAGGTATCACAGTTTGCAGGTATACACATTAGGGAAGGGTAATCAGCCTCAGAAAGTTACTTAAAAAAAAAAAAAGATTACTCCCAGAATGCCCCAGCATTCTTTTGTGGAGTACATCTCCAGGGGATGTCCCAACCAACATGGCCAGTGGGTTGCTGGCAGGCTGTAGTTTCTTCCCTCTCCCCAAAATTTCTAAGCTTTGTATTCAATGTGCATCCATGCACACTCGTATGTGAATCTGCTTTTGCAAATCCTGAAGACAGATATTTAAAAAAATGTTTTTCCAACCTCAACCTGGAATTTCCTAGTATATCCCTATAAATACAGGTTAACATTGTATGTATTATGTTAACATTTTATTTTATTTTATTCACCTTATATCCAGTTTGTCTCCCAGTATGAGATTGAGGGCAGCTTATAACAAATTAAAACAAAGTACAGCTAAAACCTATTATAAAAAAGTTTTTAACTTTGTACGTTTTATTACACAAAAGCTTTAAAAAAACAGTTATCTGTATACACAGGTAACATTTTGATCAACTAAGAATTTGTTTCCCTTAAGTCCATAGGTTTTTTTGTGAAAAATATTCATGACTTGGTATACATGTGCATATGTATTAATAAAATGACTTATATAAAAATGTTTTATACCATCACCTTGATTGGAAGAGGCATTCTTTTTTATGGGAAGCATTACTAGGAAAGCCTCTTCTACAATGCAGAAGTGTGTCTCTAAAGAACAAAGGTGGGTTTTGTTTTTGTTTTTGCTTTAGAATAACTATTCTCATAGGCAGCTATATGAAATGCAGCCTGAACGATCCAGTAAAACTTGTGATTCATGGAATAAATGCTCTCTAGTGGAACAACTGCAGCCCTGATTATAGGCTGGGATATTGTCCACAAGAGTTAAAGAAACATATATTGTACAAGAAGATTATATATTGTTCATTTTTTAAAATGGGAGGTATCCAAGGGCACATAAAAAGAGATAAAATTTGGTTCAGAACACCCTGGACTGAAAAGGAGATAATAGCTAAGGTCAGAGAAACTGCTGAAGAAGGAAGATGGGGAGGAATGATCGAGGGGGAAGGAAAAGGGGAGGAAGAGGAGAGGTGGAAGAAGAGGTGTCGGGTGCCTTTAATGTCCCCCCTGCCTTGAAACTATTGATTACAATAAAGCAAGAAAGTTTGCACACAATATTACAGTTTTTTAAACCTATATCTTAAAAAATGGCATTGAATATTCTAAGTCAGGAATGAGTGGCAGGTGGGAGTATCAGGATCTCCTGTGCATGACAGACAGTGGCTCAGCAAAGATCTGACTCCCAATGGTTTAAACCAATACAGTTCTAGTAATAACAAAAAGTGCCAGTTATAAATTCTGGTGTGGAAGTAGAAGAAAGCTTGGCATGAGAAGCAGGAATGAATTTTGTATGATAGGATTGCTGGCCTTGTTCTGAAAATGAAAATGAATTCCTGGCCTGTGTATGCACTCAGAGCTTGTTTGGAGGTTCTGCTACGGGAGTGCAGCTATTGGAGACCCTTGACCAAGGAAGGGTCTACTTGTGGAGTAGTGATTTGAACGTTGCACTCTGGAGACCAGGGTTTGAATCCCCACTTGGCCACAGAAATCCACAGGATGATCTTGGGCAAGTCATACTCTCTCACCTTCAGAGCAAGGCAAAGGCAACCCCCCCCCACAAATCTTGCCAAGAAAACCTCATGATAGGGTTGCCTTAGGGTTGCCATAGGTCAGCAACAACTTGAAGGCACACAACAACAAGTTATGAGCCATTTCCCTCTACAGACTCTCCTATCAACCCACCCCAAAAAGAGGGGGATGGACAATCATGCTCCCAGAAGTCTCTGGCTTCTGGGAGCATGACAGTCCATACCCCACTTTTGTGGAGGGGGACACAATTGGCCATTTCAGGCCATTTTTCTCTCCCCTGGCCTTGGTTTAAGCCCATGGGAGCTTTCTTCCAAAATCAGACACGAAAATCACTTTCAGTTTCCCATATGCACTGAAAGACCTGATTTGGCAGGGAAAGTCCCAATTAATCTTCTGTTGTATCACTTGTCAACTCTTTTTAAAAAATGTCCCAGTTTCTTTTTCCTTCTCCTACTTTCACATGTCCACAGCTTGCTTCAGTTTCTATAAACTGAGTTTGAAGTACAAAAGAAGTTTACTTAGGAAGAAGCAAACTGCTGCAGCTTCTCGTAGCTTGTGTTTTCTTCTTCATTAATAACTTTTCCATCTTGACCACATTCTGACAGTGCTTGGCCACTCATGTCCTGGTTTTTATCCGTGAAATGTTGGAGGGTATTGATTCCAGGTATCCAAGGGCCTAAATCAACCTTGCTTCCCTGAAAATCATGTTTATTAGAGGCTTAGAGGGATGTAATTGGGTCATCTTTGGTCCTCCCTAGTCAGGATGGTCAATTGCAGTCTATGAGGTTTGGCCATGTTATTGAAGAATGTGAAATGCATCAACATTCATTACAACATTCATTACACCTGCTTGTACCACCCACCTATTGCCACTGCTTTCATCTGTTCCACTCTCCTGCAGTCTAGTGAGTCTTGCTCACTACAGCAAATGGGGAAGAGATAAACGAAAGAACTAGGGAGAACTTGGGGAAAGATGGCATGTGTGCTGCATCTATCACTTTTTTGCACTGACTTCAAAACTGCAGGGAGTAGCTTCCATTGTACTCACGCCAAGGTGTCGTTCCGGAAAGGATAGACATATATCTCATCACCGATATCACACAGAGGACCACTAATTAAACCCAAGGATGAAATGATCACACAATAGACTCCACCTGCAGCTCCCAGTGCAGCAAAGATGACAGACAGCACCATCTAAAAGAAAGAAACTTCATGCTCAGAGACAGACATGCATTGGAGAAACAGCATGGTGTAGTGGATGAAAGTGTTGCACTGTGACTTGGGATGCCAAGGGGTGCATAAGATCATAGAGCTGGAACAGACCACAGGGGCCATCCAGTCCAACCTCCTGCCATGCAGGAACATACATCAAAGCACTCCCGACAGATGGCCATCCAGCCTCTGCTTAGAAACCTCCAAAGAAGGAGACTCCACCACACTCCCAGGCACCATATTCCACTGCTGGACAGCTCTGACCATCAGGAAGTTCTTCCTGAGGTTCAGGTGGAATCTCCTTTCCTGCAGCTTGAAACCATTGCTCCTTGTCCTAGTCTCTGGAGCAGCAGAAAACAAGCCCACTCCTTCCTCGACATGACATCCCTTCAAATATTTAAACATGGCTATCATGTCCCTTCTTAACCTTCTGTTCTGCAGACTAAACATACCCAGCTCCCTAAACTGTTCCTCATAGGGCATTGCTTCCAGATTCTTCACCATTTTGGTCACCCTTCTCTGGACACGCTCCAGCTTGTCGATATCCTTCTTGAATTGAGATGCCCAGAACTGGACACAGTATTCCAAATGAGGTCTAACCAATGAAGAATAGAGTGGTAGCATTACCTCCCTCGATCTAGACACCATACTCCTACTAATCAACCAATATTCACATTGGCTTTCTTGGTTCATGCATCACACTGCTGACTCATGTTCAGCTTGTGATCTACCAAGACTCCTACATACCTTTCACACGTACTGTTATCCATCCACATATCCCCCATTCTATATTTGTGCATTCCCATTTTTTCTGCCTAAGTTCAGGACCTTACATTTCTCTCTGTTGAAATTCATTTTGTTAGCTTTGGCCGAGCTCTCCAATCTGTCAAGGTCATTTTGAACTTTGATCCTGTCCTCTGGCATATTAGCAACCCCTCCCAATTTGGTGTCATCTGCAAATTTGATCAGCATGCCCTCTACTCCTTCATCCATTGATGAAGATGTTGAAAAGCACTGGGACCAAGACAGAATCCTGTGGCACCCCACTAATAGTCACTTCTCTCCAGGATGAAAAGCAGCCATTGGTGAGCACCCTTGGGATTTGGTCAGTCAACCAATTACAAATCCACCTTACAGAAGCCCTGTCCAGCCTGCATTTTACTAGCTTCTTTGCAAGAATGTCATGGGGAACTTTGTCAAAGGTCTTACTGAAATCAAGATATGCTACATCTACAGCATTCCCTTCATCTATCAAGCTTGTAACTCAATCATAAAAAGAGATAAGATTATTCTGGCACAACTTTATTTTTGAGAAATCCATGTTGACTTTTAGTGATTATGGCATTGCTTTCTAAGTAATTACAAACTGACTCTTTAATGATCTGCTCTAGGATCTTTCCTGGTATTGATGTCAGGCTGACTGGGTGATAATTATTTGGGTTCTCTTTTTTTTATTTATTTTTTGTCTTTTTGAAGCTCACTGGAATACTTTGGCCAGTGTTGTATCCTGGATAACATGCACTCACAAACTTCACTCAAAGTCAGATATGTTTATTTGTAGCAAAGCAAGTAACACAGCAACCTTCCTGAGAAGTTGCTGAGACTACTGCATACTGGATGGTTACAGATTTTATACCTTGTCATACAAATTTAGGCATGCATAGCAGTGATTGGTGAAAATCATAAATGTAACATCAACACACCAGTACAGATATTTTCTCAGACCCTTTGTTATTTACTTATTTTTTATCCTTGGAGCGCACATAAGTTTCTATTCCTTTATCTTTGCATTGCTTATTCCCATAACACCTTCCCACTACTTTCACATTCCCCCTTCTGACCTTCTTTCCCTTGGCCAGATATAAAGTAACATCAGATCTTACAGCAATTAACGATTTGGTGCCTTGGAAAACCTTAGAAGCTTCAACCAGATTCATAGTTGAAAGTACCAATTGGCAATTGATATATGGGGGCACTTTAGCAAACTACTGGAGCCCTGGTGGTGCAGTGGTTAAATGCCAGTACTGCAAGCCACAAGGTTGTGAGTTTGATCCTGCCCGGCTCCAAGGTTGACTCAGCCTTCCATCCTTCGCAGGTTGGTAAAATGAGTACCCAGCTTGTTGGGGGCATGTATAGAAATGTTTCAAAATACATGCTATTTGTAAGTTGTTCGCCGCCTCAATCCATATGGAGAGGCGGATACAAATAAATAATTAAAAAAAATATTCATATCTAAGTTAACAAAATGTATTCTATCACATATACTAATACATGTCCAATATGCTTATGACAAGAACCACTCATCCTGACAGGTAGTCATTCACTCTAGCCAGACCTACCTCACAGTGATGTTGTGAGGATAAAGTGGAATAAAAAGAGGATAGCTTTGAGCTCTCTGGATGAAAGGTATGCTATAAATGTAATAAATCAATGAAAGCTGTTTGAGGTGTGTTTGAATTAGAGTATTAAAATATATATATTGTGAGCTAGGTGTTTGGATGAATGGGTACACAGATGTAATTGCACAAATTGCTATTTCTCAGCAGAAGTTCTTTTGTTTTTAAATCAAGCCTGTCTTTGTAAAAAGGAAGGACTTAGGTACAAGGAATCAGAGCATGGAAAAGTTGCTTTTTTTGGACTACAGATTCCAGAACAAGTCATGCTGGCCAGAGTTTTCTAAAGGCTGTAGTCCTAAAAGGCAACTTTTCCAAGTTCTGCTTCTGGGAACTGCTGGGAGGCTCAAATGTTGCAGCCTGGATGACAGATTGGACAAATGTGCCAGGGGTAAACTAATTTTTGCAAACTTCTCCCCACAATACCACACTGCCTTGCATAACTGAAACTGGAGGTAATTTTGGGGGGGGGTGTGAACAATTTTTGCCCCTTTGGGGGGCTTTTTGTGGGTGTGGGGGATTTGGTATTAGGGAAGCCACACTTTCACACACTTATACCCTTCAACTGTCACAATTTGGCAAGAACACTCCAGATAAATCCTCTGTTATCCCACCTTTCCAAAGGCTTTTAAATGTACCAGTTTCTCTCTCTTCCTCCCACTTTCCAGCTTCATATTCTTCTTAATTATCAGTGGCTGCAAACTGAGTGCAAAATACAAAAATTGTTTGTACTGAATTAACTCAGCGGGGAGCAAACTTGAGGAGGAGACAGAATCTATCCCTTCCCAGCAGGCAAAAGCAAACTGTTCTAGCCTCTCTTAGCTTGTGTGTTCTTCCTTATTAATAACATTTGCCATCTTGACCACACTCTGAGGTTGCCTAGCCACGTGTGTCCCAGTTTTCCTCTGTGAAATGCTGGAGAGTTTGAGTTATCTGGATTAACTGAAGAATGGTATGTATTTCCCCACCACCACCACCACCACCACCACCACTATGTCCTCCAATAAGTGTAAAGGGCGGAGTGGAGGTCTAAGTAAGTACTAAGGATTTCCAGGAGCATCTCAAGGGTTGTCAGATCCAAATTATTCCAGCCTTTGAGATTTCAGGGACAATCTGAAGCTTATAGATGACTCCTTGTGCTGTTACAGGAAATGGGACATGGTGATGCTGTTAAGCATACTACCTCAAGTATCCACCACAGCTGCACAGAGTATACCACTGAAATGCAAAGCAACAAGTCTAACAAATGCACACTTTTTTTTTGTCTGATGTACTCTTCAGAATTGTTCCCCTTACCCTGAGAACTGGAGAGAGGGTGCAGGCCCTGAGATCTAGCAGACCTATTAAAACACCTGAGGCAAAGACATGATGGCTTCCTCCTCAGACTCAACATTTGAAGCAAGGGCAATTGAAACAGCCCTTGAATCTCTTTTGTTGTTGTTGTTCTTTTTGTTTGGAGGGGAGGTTATCATTGACGGTGAGGTTGTTATTAATTTTGCTTACTCACAGGTACTTGCAGGGGGAGAGCAAATTACTCTTTCTATACATGATCATTGAAACATTCTTAAATATGAAGATTGTCACAAGCACAGTATATATACATGGAAGTGCTCCCTATGTATTCCAGTGTAGCTGACTCCCAAGTAAGTGTGCATAGAATAGATTGCAAGCAGTCTTTATTCTTCCGGGGAGGGCTCAACAGCAATAGCTATCCTAATATTTCTAAACATTTGATCATTAAGTACACTTCTGATCATTCTTGCGGAGGCTCTAAGTACGCACAGGAGTTTTTGTGGTGCAATTTTGTACAAACATTTAAGGGGTGGTACTCAAGACCCCCTGTAGTCCCCCTGATTCTTGTGTCCATGTAATATCTGATGACAAGATAGCAGGTGAATTTGGAGAAGGCAGGTCTCATCATACACACAACTCCATTTCTGAAACCCCTGGCACTGCTCTTTTTCAGTGGGGTGTGTGTCCCACCTCTTGCTAACTCTGCTTGGGAAAAATGGCTTTGGGGGATTACAGTTCCCAGAATGCATTATGTGTTTGGAGGTTCTGAGAGTTATAATCCCCAAAATGTAGCAACTCCAATCTTTCTACTTTTACATCTTATGATTTCCACATTTCTCACTGAAGATTCTTCTCCCTCATAGGACTACCTTCCCCTTTTTAATGGGTGTTGCTTACCCCACATCTGTTTGTACAACATCCTGCTCCACCTGCCCCCAGCATCATAAATGCTGGCAAGAAAACCTGGAAAAGGAAAGACAGAGTAAATTATCGTTGAAGAAACAGTCATTACATGCCTTCACAAAAGGTCTTACAGAATTTATTCTTGCCAGGACTAAAAGAAGTTTAATACTGAGGGCACCTGAACAGGGAATGACTGCTACTCTGACAGGTGGGAATCTTTGGTCCCAGTGACTCATGAGAATTTAGGGAAATTATGGCTCAAAGGAGGCCTGTGAAAGGAGGGTAATGGTAGGACCTTTTCACCCATATATAACAGTACTAACTGCAGAAGGCTACAGTTTAAAAATATACAAAAATGTTTTATTGGGATAGCTGGAAGATATAGAATACAAACACAGGAAGTAGACAAATTTTAAGTGTGAACAATTTTCAATGTCTCACTGATGGAAAAATTCATTGGGAAGGGTTTCAAAATTCTTACGGGGGGAATGCTCTTGTTTTGCTGTCCTGTAATTACACCCTTGTGGCTGTAACTATAGTTTAACCCTCAACTTTGCTGCAAACAATGTAGGAAAAGATGATGTAGCAACTCACTTGTACTTTCCCTCCTAGAATGATAGCAGCCTAGGGATGAATGATGATTTTGTTTCTGTTTGCTTTTTTTAAAGTCTATTTTGGGGATAAAGGCCAGCACCTTGGAGAGCTCCTTGAAAGACTACAACCTGGAGCAGATTACCGCCCCAAGTGACACCAGAGTCACCAGCTGCCTCTTCTCCTGTACAATCTGCAAATTTGCTTTCTTATTTTTTGTTGGTCTAACCCCATTCCTAGGACATTGCCTGCTGCAAAAGACATAAGTTATTCAATCTCTCTGTCTCTGTCTCTCTCCGGTTCTTAAAGTGCTGGTGGTGATTCTATAGCTTTTGCAGTTAAAATGGAACTTCGCCAGGAGGCTAATGTTATGGAGAGGAGATCTTTCTGCAGCTCAGGCAGTCAGAGCAGGATGATGGCCTCTGGTTCACCTCCCTAATTAACCCAGGAATTGTCAGCATTTAATACTGATGACATGGATCACCTCCCTTTTTGAAACATTGCAAATGTTCAAAAATTTAACCCATCCCTTTTGAAAGCCCTCCCATTTTTGAAATTTTTAAATCTTGTAGCTTTTGGAGCTCTAGCTATTTAAAGAGGTGTTAGTCCTTTAAGCAATTTCTTTTAAGCAATGCAATGATAATTGATTTAAGTAAATGTATATTGCAGTAATCATCCCCATCATCCCCAATTTAACTTACAGAAAGGCTTTCCTATAAAGTAAGATAGAGAGGCCATCTGTATTATGCTATTTTTAATCTCTTTCTACAGTAACACAGCAGTGGAATGAAGAGAGCCTTGAATAATATGCGAGAAAAATAAAATGACTGGCAGCCACTCTTTTGGATTTATGTCAAGGCTTTCTAGACAACTGATTGGCCAAGATCCTGCATCACAGGTTGCCATATGTAATTTGATAATGATGTAGCTACATCTCTGACACAACAAACAACCCTTCCGCTGAACTGCAAACAAGGCAATGTCTATTGAGACATCTTTTGTGATGCCTTGCTGCATAACAAGGCTTCTGTTGTGTATTGGGGCATCTTACACACTACCCTGTTGTATAATGGGGACTCCCACTGCACAAGAGGAGGTGCTAGGGTCAAATAACTGTTTGTATTTGTGCTATAATCCTGAAAGTGTAGCTACATCTCTGTTCCCTCCTAATAATAGGATCACTGCACAAGAGCATAATTCAGCTTGATGTGGTTATAAGTCAGTTTATGATGCTGTAACTATGCAGCAAGATGGGTAGGCATTATCTTTTGCACTAGATTCTGTTATTTCTCCTTGCCCAAACCAATTAAGGGAGGATAGCTTCTGCTGTGAATTTTCAATCTTGCAACGTTTTTCAGTTTTCCAGGAGAGACAGCAGTAAACTACCAGTAGTTGCAGAATACTGAACTGTCAATATTCACAAATGGTACAGCAATAGTCGTGGGAAGGAACCAGCAGAACAAACAGGGCAACCAAAATGATAAAAGGCCTGAAAGCCATGTCCTGCGAGGAGTAGCTTAGGAAGCTGGGTATGTTTAGCCTGGAGAAGAGAAGGTTAAATGGCGACATGATAGCTATGTTTAAATATTTGAAGAGATGTCATATGGAAGCTGGAGAAAGCCTGTTTTCTGCTGCTCCAAAGATTAAGACACAGAGCAATGTGAAAAGTGATACTGCCTAAACATTAGGAAAAAATTCCTGACAGAGACAATTTCCGTACTACACTGTTATAGTGCGATTATTCCACTTTCAACATCCTATGGAATCCTGGGGTTTGCAGTTGTGGGAGGGGCCGGTCAGCCCCTCCCGAAACTGCAAACCCCAGGATTCCATAGGATGTCGAAAGTGAAATAATCGCGCTATAAGAGTGTGGTGTGGAAATGGCCAAAAGAGAAGTTCAACAGTGGAACATGCTGGCTTAGGGTATAGCAGAGTCTCCTTCTATGGAGGTTTTTAAACAGAAGCTGCATGGCCATCTGTCAAGAATGCTTTGATGGTTTATTCCAGCATGGCAGAATGGGGTTGGACTGGATGGCCCTTATGAACTCTTCCAGCGCTATGATTCATTCTATGGTTCTAACACCAGTGCCCATGTGCGCGGCATTTTTCTGGCAAGAATACAGGTTAATTGCAGTATTGCATTGAGGTTCAATAACTACTCTGAGTGCTGTTGTCATTGTTTGTAAAATCGATGGCTCCCCCTCTCCCTTGCTGTTCTTTTCGTGCATGTGTAACACCAGTGAATATGACCTTAGGCTATTTCTAGTTAAACTGTTCTCAGGAAGCCGCAATCTGAATGAGATTACAATCCGTATTTTTACATTTCTGTATTTGCTTTATAAAGAGAATATGTTCAGTAGTGCAGGGTTTTTGTTAACTTTTTTTTGTGTGTGTGTGGGATTCTAAAAGTATGACTGCAAAGTATAGGAACAGAAGAGAAAGGGAAAGGAAAAAGGGGAAGAGGATATGAACAATGGGTATGGATATATTTCCTAATGCAGTTAGGGAGTTTTAGGCCATTTCCGCACTACAGTGATATAGAGTTATCATTCTATGTTCAACATTCTATGGACTCCTGGGGTGTGCAGTTTAGGGAGGGGCATTTAGAATTCTCAGTCAGAGAGTTCTAGTGCCTCACCAAACTACAAACCCCAGAATTCCACAGGATGTTGACAGTGGAATAATAACACTATAACAGTGTAGTGCGGAAAATCCTTAGACTCTGTTTCATGCCCAGGGATGGTAGCTATGATGAAGGGGAGGCAAAATTAGGGCATGGTGCCTCAAATAAGAATTCTGCCACCCCAATGAAATTTTCCTTCAATCCCAGTTTTCTAGCACTGCAATAACATAAAACTAGTTGAGCATTTAGAAACAGAGTTTAGGCTTCCAAAACAAAGGGGCAGCAAAGTGACCAGGGAATGTGAATGCAGCAAATATAAGAGTTCTAGATGTGAATGATTTCCAACGTCTCACTTTCTGCACTGCTAGAAATTTGGAGAATGAAGGAAAATTTCATTTGTGGCAAGACCAATTCTTATAAGGGGCAATTCTCTCATCTCATCCCTCCTGTAGCTACTGCCTTAAGCGATAAAGTATATGATTTTATTTACTTCAAAATATAGTGAACTAGTCCTCCTGAGTTTAGGGGCTCTGTCTTTTGCTCCTTCTATGGGGTGCTCCAGAATTTCTGCTCCACTGTTCTGCTCTAATGGCACCACCAGTGTTACAATTACAGATTGGTTCTTTTTTAAAGAAATACATTTGAAAAGTGTCTGGTTAAGAACCTGCATTGACTGACACATTATAAATATATTAGCATCTCTAAAAAAAAATTAAATAGTTAATTGTTTAGACAAAGATGCAGCAGCAAACAGCAAAATGAATAAGCTTGGGCATATCCATATGACCTCATTATATTGGTTTGCTATACATTGCTGCTCTTTATCCCTTTCCAAGGAATCTTGAAATCTGTAGTTCTGTCAGTGAAGAAAAACTATGATAATGGAACAAAGGGCACCAATAGTATAAAGGTGACACTGATCTGTTGTTAAGATCTTCCCTATTCCAAAATATTCTGAAATGCCAAACATGTATTGCAATGATAAATGTTTTTTCTTACCAGTATTCCAGCTCCCAAAATCCCATGGAAAAACCAGACCAGATCAGTGATTCTGCGGGCTTCTAATACTTCTCCATTGGGGAAGTAGAGGAGGAGATTGGAGATAATGGCGCAGATAGCCAGTGGAAGCAAAGCAATCCCAATGCATTTGGTGCACGTACATTTGGAGCACTTTCCAGTACACATCATGTGTCTTTCTTTCTCTTTCCTTGGAACAGAAAAGGCAAATGCACAAAAGGAAGACAAATATAGGGCATAAAAACAAGCACTGGACTTCTTCACAAAACCATGACTTGATTTGGGGTCTTGATCATAAACACATTCTCAAGATGATGGATTAAACTTTGAAATTTAGTGGCCCATAATATAGTGGGGGCTGCCAACTTGGGGTCTTCCAGATGGCCCAATAGTTCCAGTTAACATTGGGATATTCTCTTTGGGAATTTCATTGCTTGTGATGTCTTCTCATGCTTATTTCTATTCCTGCATCCAGTCATGCCTATCCTTGCTTTCCCACTTTGGGGGGAAAAAATGGAATGTAGTTCCCATTATCCTCAGCCAGTAAAACCAGTGCACTTAATATACTGACATTTTAGCCTCAATTTGTTGTTGGTTGTAGTGGATTTTAGCACTAGTCCCAATCTACATGTTTCTTTTCAAACACACTTTTCTTCCTCTTGCGACATGGTTTCCTTCCATCCCTTCTGTACCCTTCACAAACTCAATGCCTACCCTCCCAGAATCCTCCCCTAATATCCACATTCCATGTCTCACACACTTCATTTTTTTAAAAAAAAATTGTTATAGGCATAGTGCTAAAGTGTGGAAAGTTATACACACTTTAGCACCACAATTGTAAAAAGAAGAGGAAAAAAATCATCGTTGTCATTCTCATCATCAACAACAACAACATCAACATCATGATCTGTATTTATATTCTACCTTTTCCCCCAAATTGAGGGCCTTTCTACACCATACTCTTATAGTGCTATTATTCCACTTTCAACATCCTCTGGAATTCTGGGGTTTGTAGTTTACTGAGGCCAAAGAACTGTCTGGCTGAGAATTCTAAATGCTGCTTCCTAAACTGGAAATCCCAGGATTCCATAGGATGTTGAAAGTAGAATAATAGCACTTTTTAAAAATATTTTAATATGTCTAATGTTCTTAATGTGTTTTAATATGTGTTTGTTGTTGGAAGCTGCCTTCGGTCCCAGTTCCAGGAGAAAGGTGGTGGCCGAAGAAGAAGAAGTAGTGAAGAGCGGGGTACAGGAATCAATAATGACTGACTAAATGTGGACAAACAAACTGTCTATTAAAGCACAAATGCAGCAAGGGTGTGATAGAGAGCATCAGCGATCAGCTACCCTCATGAGAATGGCTGGAGCAGACTGCAAACAGAATAATGCAGCACAAAGGAACAGTGTGATAAAGCTCTAGGTTATGCATTTCCAATTGCAATACTGAAAGTCAGTCACATACAATACTGCTAAAAACACAAAAGGTGAACATTAGAACAGAATCAAACTATTTGAGGCATTAAAACAATTTAACATACACTCTTAAACATGATAAAAAGCAATTAAAGCAGTTCACTTTGAAACACTCTCTTACAAGGCAATTCTAACTGGAAATGTGATGAAGGATCAAAGGTCAGAAGAAAACCTTCATGGCAAAGATCATGAACCCATTCAATAGTCATCAGTGGGAACAACCCAAAAACATAGGGAGAAGAACCAAGGGAACAGATGCAAACGAATTACTTTACCCCCACCCCCCATATTATAAACTCCCAGGATGGGTGTGGGAAGAACCTCAGACCCTGTGGGTTTTAAAAGGTGTGGATGGTACCAAAAATTTACAAGAAAAAGACTGAGGCAGGAGGAAGGCCTTATGAATACTTTTAAAAACCCATACATATACAATTCCCACCAAATACCAAAGCTTTGGGTCAGTCTGGAGGAGCCCTTGAATGGCTTTAAAGAGGAATTGGATATATTTATAAAAAATGGGATCATTAATTGCTACATATCGTTTCCAGTATCAGAGGCATTACGTCCGTATATCAGTTGCTCGGAAGTACAAGACGGAAAATGTAGTTGCCCTGACATTCTACTGGTGGGCTTTCCAGAGACAGTTGATTGGCTACTGTGTGAACAGAAGGTTGAACTATATAAACATTTGGTCCGATCCAACCTGGCTCTTCTTGTGTTCTTAAGTAGTTTGGTCAATTGCTGAATGTCCTACTTTAAAGAGGATAGGCCTTGCTTTGACAGGTTGTCTGATCCAAGCCTAGTTTAAAAGTATCAAATGAGAAGAATGAAGAGCAAGGAGCCTGAAGATGGTAATGGACAGGTAATACCTGAACATCAGAGTGACCAGATACACAGCTGATCTGGCCAAAGTCTTTCTGACTATGCTGACACCACATGCACACAAAAAGAATTTCTGCTTGCATTCTAGCCATTATTTCTGAATTTGCAACTATATGTATAATTAGCATATGTAAATTTTAGGCTGGTCAATGCACTCTTTTTTGATTATGCGTTTCTATAATTCTTTGATGATACTGAGCGACTCCTCTATGCATCCTGTCAACAAAAGACTCTCTGATAATAGGACCACAGGAAGCTATGTTTTAGCAAGTCAGATCATGGGTCCATCTATCTCAGTTTGCTGACTGGCAAGACAATCTAGGGCTTCAAGGCAAGAGTCTTCCCCCATCATTCCTGGAGTTACTGGGGATGGAAGTAGAGATTCTATTTTTTGCGCAGAAAATGCTGTTATACACATCAACCATGTGAGAATTTACACAGAATAAATCCTCAATTACAGCATTTTCTATGCAGAAAACAGCATTTTCTGTGAAGGAATTAATATTTCTGCATGGAAATTTTATTTTCCATGCAGAACATCCTGTTTCCTGGGCTGAAAATACTGATTTCTGCACAAAATGACTACATGTAAATTTTGCACAGAATAAGCCCCAAACTGTGAAGATTCTCCTTAGTTTTAGGGTATCTCAACACTTGAAAAACATGTGTTTCAACTATTTTCCAAATATTTTAAAATACTGTTTCCATCCCTAGATGAATTCATGGTGGTTGGGTGAGTAGATGGGTCCAGCAGGCGCCATTGTGCTCTTTTCTTTCCACATGTTCGGTGAACGTGCTTTGCAGATAAACAGGGCTGAGCCACAGTGAACCATTCTTGTACTTCATCCTTCCCAACATGGTGTCTTCCATGGGAGTTTGGCTACAATTCCCATCATCCCTAGCCAAGATCAGATTATGGGAGTTCCTGTTTAACATACTGGGAGAGCACCATTTTAGGGAAAGCTGTTATATTTGATCGGTAGTGGAGTATAGGAAGTTTTGTTTATATGTGGCATAGGCACTGGGCTTGACTACCATAGGCTGTTGAAACTATATGAAAACTCTAGCAAAGTACATGCTTTGAGGTATATACTCTGACATGGGTGGCAATGTAGAAACCCTCTTGACAAATGCAAACCCCAGTGTTGTGAGCATGCATTTCCATTGTGCAATCTTCTTTCACTCAGCATCTCATAAAACTTTGTCTCAATACTTTTGTCTCACAAGTAGGCCAGGGTTGAGAAAGATTGACTTGGATGATTTCCTGAGCAAACTGTACAAGTGTATAAAAACATATTCTTAGCACATCTCACGGGCAGATCATGCAAACACAAGAAGGATTCTGCTACAGCTGACTGAAGGCCAATCTAATCTAGCATTCTGTTCCCACAATGGCCAAATAGATACCAAGGGAAAAACCACAAACACTACATGAGCACGATAGCACCCTCCCCCTCATGTTTCCCAGCAGCTGGTATACAGAGAAACATAATGCCTTTGATATGGCTAGCCAGAAGGATTGGACTACTAACCACTGATAGCCTTATCACTATCCATGAAGTCACAAATCAGGTTAAATTTTTGGGGTTTTTTCCATGAACATCAAAAATGTAAATTCAGTGGGAAATGCAGCATGTTAAAACATTTCAGGCTAAAATGCAAAGATAAGGAGCTGGTCCAAACTGTAGTAACCAGTTAGCGTATCTTCCTAGCCTTCTGAGTTAATAAAAATATCAGTTTGATAACAGACTGACAAGACAAAAATTCTGTTCCAAGCCACTTTCACTGGGAAGGAGGCAACACAAATTATTGCCCATCTGGAAGCTAACATTAACATTACATAGTGCTTCACTTCAATATTATTACATGATTATAATATTCCAATATGTAAGGCTAAGGATAGTATCAGTGTTTACCTTATTTATATTGCAAGTCAATAAATATATCTGAAGCTCTAAGGTCTCCAGCAAGGGACAGGATGGATCTTCTTTTTGTAATAACTTCAGTTTTTATACTTTCTTCTTTTTCTTTGTCTTGGCCTTAGAAAGGCACTGGAAGTAGGATTTCAGTTAAACACATATGTGAATTCATCACCAAGGAGGAAATACTCAAACAAAATCACCCATTTAGCAGGCACCAAGGCCATGTGTCGCTCTGCATTAATTGATTTTCTTTTTCAGGGACTGTTCCACTGGTCAATGGCCACCTTGAGGTCACATTGACTTTCTATAGCTCAGTACAGGCCTCTATCCATCATGACCATTACTTTATTAAATGCTTTGCAACATCACAGCTCAAGAAAGCAGAAAGCCACATGCAAAAAGAAGGAAGGAAGGAGTCCAGAATAAATGGACTGGAACCAGGAATTGCCTTCCAAAAACAGGAGGGCTCTGCTCATGGAAGTGACTCCACCCAAGTTTTGAAGAAACCCATTTTCATCCTCTGCCCCATACATAATTTCATTTACCCAATCCTTGCTGGAGGGGCTGCCATGGGGAGAAAAAAATAGGGAAATACATTTCTATCTGCCTAATTGCACGCATCTAAATCTGGATCCAACCAATGGCAGCTGATGGCTTTCCTGGGGCAGAAAATCCACTCTGTGTTTTAGTCTGAATTTTTAAAGAGCTATCCAAGGTGCTGAATTGTTTTTAAAGTTGATTCAGCATCTTGGATGACTTCTTTAGAGTTCAGACTAAAACACAGAGATAATTAAGTTGACAACTGTTACCCAGAAGACATTTTCTCCAGGAACCTCCAGTTTGTGGAATGATCTGCCAGAGGAGATTCATCAGTAAGATATTCTGCTGAGTTTAAAACAACAGTAAAGGTCAGTCTCTTCTGACAGGTCTACCCAGCTGATTTTTAAGTTATATATTTGAAAGTATATATTGATTGTACTTAAAATATGTTGATTTTATATGTTGTTTTAACTGGTATTATGTATCTATGTTCTGGTTATTTCCTGCCCTGACCCATAGGGAGAGGCAGGTAAGAATTAATTAATTAATTAATTATTTATTTATTTATTTATTTATTTATTTATTTTTATTTATTTATTTTTATTTATTTATTTATTTGTAATTTCAGGTCTCCAATCTGCACATGGCCCCTTGCTGAAGAACACTTTGGTAGTCAAAGATTCAGTCTTCACTTTTGGCCAACAAAATTGCCCAGCAATTTGTTTGAGAAACTGTTGCTGTTGGGAGCCCAGTTCAGAAGAGAAATAGATGATTCGTCCAATTTCATTTCAGAATTTCAGAAATTCCTGCAAAAACTATGGGGATATACAGAGCAGCAGAAATAGCCATGCACTTCCATCCCTTGGAAATCTCTCCCTTACGACTGTTTTCAAGCTATGGCTGGTTCATAATGCATTACATCACTTCTGTATTACAAAAAGTCCATTAGGGGGTGTTTATAGGTTATCACTTTTTCTAGATGCTCACTGAACACAAGCAGGGAAAAGGAGGACCAGTAGCACTGGACCTGCTGGCCACATCCCATTTGCTGTGGTGTGAGCAGCATATACGTATGTATAGTTGTACATGCATAAGGCTTAGCCACATGATCAGAAGCCCCGGGGCAATCAGGTTCTACCAATCATCTGTCACCCGTATGTGCGTAGATCCCTTTTCGTGATAACGTCAAGCATGTGCTCAGTAGATGCAATCCCTTTTCTCTTGCGCACATTCAGTGAACTGTCCATTACCAGCCATAAAGAAAAAAAGTAGAAACAATCTCCATTAAAGGAGTATATATTAATTTACACACATAAATGCACATTTAGAAATGATTGCAATAATTTAGATAGAAATACAGGACCTCTTATAGCAGAAGGAGAGACTGTGCTTTGTTTTGCTTTTCTGGTACTAGTGGCCATTAAGCAACTTTAAGACCTTTGCTTTCCCTATGTATGCTTCTTTGCCTTTATATTAGGCTTCAGCTGGGCAGTCCCTCAAATAAAGGGATATTCAAAGAGGACTTGTCTCTGGCAGACTTCCAAATTGAGAAGTATCACTGGCAAAACATTACCCAAGGCCACTCTAAAATTCAGTGTATGGATGGCTGAAAGCAGATAATGTCTACATCCTTCTATTTTCCCCACTGGTGTCACAACCCAACCCAGAGAAACATTTTGGACCTTTCATTTTATACCATCTGGGTGCAGTCCATGTTACAGAGTGTCTTCTGCCTACAAGTCATTGTACCCATTAAGGCCAAAAAAGAAGGTATCTAGTATGCCATGTATCATCTTGCAAGTTATCTGTCTCCTTAAGTCAACATCACAGATTAAATTTTGGTCCAATAAGCAATATCACCTCATTTTTGTCTGTTCTTTCTCGTGTATTACAGAAGTTTGGAATATAAATGACATGGATAAATACATCCATAATAAATATTTGTCCATGTAGTGTATATTCTGCCTTTTTCCCAGAAATGGGAATTCAAGGTGGTTTACAATCAAATTGTACCAATACATAAAATGGATAAAAGCAATAAGCATTTAAAACAAAGCTAAAAAACCAAGCTGGTAATAATATAAAAAAATGCCACACTCATCCAGTTAAAAGCCCCTTCGGTAGCAAGCAAGGTCTATTGACAAAGGCCTGTTGGAATATAAAGGCTCTTTGATGGCATTACAGTCAAACAGTATTAGTACAGAAAATGAGTAAAAGACATACAAAAATGAAAACACAATTTAAAGACAGAATAAAACTACAGCATCCAGCCAATAAAAGCCCCATTCTATCTAAACATGGTATGGCAGTAGAGCCTAAAGACCATGTTTAGATGGAATCTCCTCTGAAAAGAGATTCCATCTAAACATTAGGAAGAAGTTCTTGAGGATAAGAGCAGTTTGACAGTGGAATAAGCTGTCTTGGAATCATAGAATCATAGAGTTGAAAGAGACCACAAGGACGATTGAGTCCAATCCACTGCCATGCAGGAATACACCATGGCCATTTCTGCACTAGCCTGTTATAGCGCGATGATTCCACTTTCAACATCCTCTGGAATCCTGGGGTTTGCAGTTTCGGGAGGGGCCGAACGGACGGCCCCTCCCGAAACTGCAAACCCCAGGATTCCAGAGGATGTTGAAAGTGGAATCATCGCGCTATAACAGGCTAGTGCAGAAATGGCCCATGAAGGCTTTCCTAACAAGCCTGGTTTGTGGTTGGGTAGAGGACTGCCACTAGGTGGAGCAGGCTCTATTTCAAAGGAAGGCAATGGCAAACTATATTCCCTCTCTAAGAAAACCTTGTGAAATTCATGCTGGGAGAAAGTTGGGATGCCAAACAAGCAAAATTAAGATTGCCCTAAATTGACAGGTGACTTCAAGATGCATGCATACACACATACAGAGAGAGAATGAGAGAGAGAGAGAGAGGTCAACTGACAAAATAGCAGCCTGATTAAAAGGGTCTTTGCCTGATGACGGAATTTACAACATGCCCTCCAACATTTCACAGATAAAAATCAGAACCTATGTGTCCAGGACACAGCAGAAATGGTCATAATGGCAAAAGTTAACAATGAGGAAGAATACACAGATGAGGGCCATTTCCACACTATACTCAGAATTCTCAGCTAGAGAGCTCTTTGGCCTCAGTAAACTACAAACTCCAGAATTCCACAGGATCTTGAAAGTGGAATAATAGCAGTATAGCAGTGTAGTGCGGAAATGTCCTAGGATTGGGATGCAGCAGTTTGCTATTACCTGAGTCTACTGGGAAGTCTACTGGGAACAAGACTGTGCTCTGTCTTCTCTGCTTCTCCCTGCTGAGTCAACTGAGCACAGACTGCTTTTGCATTTTGAACTCAGGGCATTTCCGCACTACACTGTTATAGTGCTATCGTTCCTGGGATTTGCGGTTTAGGGAGGAGCATTTAGAATTCTCAGCCAGAGAGCTCTTTGGCCTCAATAAACTACAAAGCCTAGAATTTCACAGGATGTTGAAAGTGGAATAATAGCATTATAACAGGGTAAGTCAGAAAGGCCCTCCATTTCCAGCAACTGTAGCAAATGGAGGGCAAAAGGGGAAAGTGGAAACAGGACAGAAGATGGGCCATTTTAAAAGGGAGAGCAGTGGATTAATCTAGTCTGTCCCTGCCAAATCAGGACAGTTAGAGAGTATGTTCCAGTGTGTTTTAGATCCAACATTTCTGCTCTGAGTAACATGTGCGTTTCTCAGACATCAGCACTAAGATTAAGGAACTAGGCAACTGAATGTGTGATCTATATCCTCTCTGGAGGAAACGCACTATAGAAAGCATGCAAAGCAAGATTTTCAAAGGGAGTAGCTATGTGAGCCTGTGACAGCAAAACATTTGAGACCTGTTGCATCTTAAAGACTAACAAGCTTGTTAGAACAGAAACTTTCATGGACTATACTTCAATTCATCAGATACATGATGGGCTATCCAGAATTCCACACATATTTTTCCCCAAAAAATTCACCTGAAGTTTCTGAAATTGTCTGAATGTTTGAAATCTCTGTGTAACACTTCATATATCTGGTGAATAGTTTGTGAAAGGTCAAGGTCCAATCAGTCTGGTCGTCTTTAACATGGCACAGGACTTTTTGTTGCTTGAACCCAGCAAAATGTTCTGTACAAACCCTTTTGCAACGAACTGGATTACCACAAAAACACATTACACTCTTGCATCGACTACCTTCATACCCTTGTATTTCAGGACTATTCTCCCACAAAACAGTCTGATTGTTTTTGCTACAGGACCCTGATACCATGTACCCTTCCAGTGTAGGTTCAACTACATACTGCTCATCATTCAGATGCTGACTAAGCAAATTCAGCCCAAAATAGTCATGTTCAAGAGAGGGGTACTTACCTTTATATGACAATCCAAAAAACTATGAACTGGATGCTTAAGAGAGTGAAGTTCAAAATAAAAAGTCTGTTGCAGGATCCAGCATAAGTGTTTACCTTAAGTTGTTATTCCAAGCAAGTAAGCAAGCCAGTGAAGAAACAAGCAATACTGTCTATGGCACCATTTAGAAAGGAAGGAAAAAGTGACTGCGAGATGTGTGTGTTTTTGTGTGTTTGCATATGTCACCCTGCACTATTGATTTTGAAGGCACTGCAAACATTGCTCTCTGTTCCATTGATCAATGGCTCCCAGTTGTATTGATTAATACTGCTTTGCTTTTGTGTCTTGTTGTTGTTTTTTGTTTTACTGAAAATGTTATTATTTTTTTCTAATTGCATGCAATAGCACAGACCACATCTTCAGACCAGTGGGGTCTTATCAGTCACAGTGATGCGGAAGGCACAGGTCACCTTAGCCCTAACCCTACTCCTTGATCTAAAGGATAATAACATTTTATTTGCCCGTCTTCAGCATCAGATAATTTGGATTGTTAATGTTTGATATAATTAATATAGATACAGAAATTTTCATTGTGGTTTAATGACACGGCACGATATGGCCGAGGGGAGGCAATTACGTATTGCATCAACATTGTTGAGGTCACCAAACACTTAAAAAAAAATTCATGGAATTTCTAATAATAGTAACTACTAATATGCTATATTTGCTTAAAAATCGCATCACATTAAATTATCCAAAATCCCTTCCCAATCCAGCATTTTGTTGCAAAAAGGCCACCTTCTAACTCCGTGTTAGATGAGCACCAAACAGATTGATTCTGAACAGGGTTAAACACACCTAACTCTGACCTAGTTTTATAAGAAGGTTATCCAGTGATTTTCACAGTTAAGTGAAGATTTGAATCCAGTGCTTCGCGCTATTAGTCCAGTACTACCACAGGGTTGGACAACATGCTATGTATATCAATGCTATGAATTTTTATCATTGCTGTTTGGATGAATTGTGATATGTCTCATCTTCTCACTGCTATAGAATCAAGACAAATATTCTTCTGGTTTTAGAAGCAGCGTTTTTATCCTTTCAATTTATTATCTGAAGACGGGTCCTCCAATGTAGCTAAAATGGCACTATTCATGCCCAACACATTAGATTCGGCAGGACTGGTGGAACTGCAAAGTTCAAAGCACAAAAGGAAAGATGGAAGATATGCAAGAAGGAAAAGGCACCCTAAGGAAGTCCCAACAGCCCAGTATGGAATGAGCATGGTCAGTGGACATGGAATGGAGACAAATGAGTGGTCAAGGGACAGAAAAGCAAGAGGACTGGGAACAGAATGTCCTGATACCTTGGAAGAGGACATGGCTCAGCTGGCATGAACTTTGAAGAAGAGCATAACATACTACAACATTTTTTTTTGCGGGTCCCACTCATATTGATTATCTGTAATCCTGATCTGATTATCCTTGAGATAATAAAAAGATTAAGGGCGGTGTTATCGGTTTTAGTTTGTTTTGGTTAAGATGTGTACTAGAGAATTATGGTATCCCTATGATATCCTTTTGTTTAAAAATACATAGTAGGTGGAAGCAGTCGCATAGGGACGGGGGGCAATGGGGGCGGTTCACCCCAGATGGCAACGTTTTTGGGATGTCCTGGCCCATAGCCACACCTCTGCATGTCCTAGCCATGCTGCTGTGCACAGTGGCCACACCCCCGCACCGTAGTCCCCCCCACACACTCTGCCACTGGGTGGAAGGAAGCACAGTTTACCCATATATTAATGGCAGAACGCATGCTTTGCATGCAGATTGTCCTAGGATCAATATTTAGCATGCAGAACAAGATACAAGGCACAGAGAAAGGGTAAAATACCCTCGAGTCCCAAATTTGCTACTCACCATGGGATGTTTTTACCTATTTGAGTGAGGGCAGCAGAGAGGCATTGTTACATCTTTATAACAGAGTTTGTTCTTCTTCAAGCAACCACCCTCACAGGTGCATCTGGTGGGAACACTGGAGAGGGCTCTCTCAGTGGCTGCTCCTAGGCTCTAGAACTCCCTTCCTAGAGAAGTCTGACTGGCCACCTTCCTTGCTATCTTTCAGCAGGCAGATTAAGACTTTTTAAAAAATGATCTCAGCAGGCCTTTGAAGACTGACTGCTCAAGAAGACTGAGCCTTGCAGAATACCGCTGTATTGTCTATTTTTTTTTATTTGCCATTTTTAAGAGTTCAGTTTTTTAATTGGTTTCAGTTTTATGGATAGTTTAATTATTAGTTTAATTGTTCTGTTCACTGCAGATATCCCCTGGGGTTCGATTCCAACTCCTGTCGATACCAAAATTTGTGGATGTCAAGCCTCATTATATACAATGCTGTAGTAAAATGGCATCCCTTATAAAAATGGCAAAATCAAAGTTTGCTTTTTGGAATTCGTTTCTTCATTTATGGAATATTTTCGAGTCATGGCTGGCTGAATCTGTAGGTACAGAATCCATGGACATGGACGGCTGACAGTGTATTGTTAGGTAGGTCTCTTTTATTTCTTATAAGCTGCCTTGAATCCCAAACCAGGGGACAGGTGGGATATACAAAGAAAGATAGAAAGATAAAAAAAGAAAGAAAGAAAGAAAGAAAGAAAGAAAGAAAGAAAGAAAGAAAGAAAGAAAGAAAGATCCTAATACACTTAAGTCACTTTCATGAATTCTAATAACAAATTAAATAAATGTGTAAGTAAACAGGAGCTCTAGGTATACTGGGAAAACAGACTTCCTGATTAAGTGGAGAGTGTCAAAGAACAGAGGATGTTCCTCTCTTCATCTAGAGAGGTTACTTTTCTGCTGCTAGTGGAGTTGACTACTGCCTGTCTTTTATTGCTCTTTGCTTCTAATCTTCACATAGTCAATACGGGGAGTGGCCTCTGCCTGCGCTGAAATCCCTCAATATCGTCTAAGTGATAACATCTCAGACAGAATGGAGGCTTGTGACTCTAACCTCATCACTATTTTAATCCTGTATGATTTTTAACATCTTTCACTGATGAAAAGGCCAATGAAGTTTGAAAGCTTGCATAACGTATTTTAATTTTCTTTGAATTGCCCCCCCCCAAAAGGTATCATTGCTTGTGGATTTTGTTTTTGTTTTTTATTAGTCCATTTCAGGAAATCATTTCTGTAGGTAGAAAGTGGCTAGAAGGATGTCAGAAGGGGCAGACTAGTTTACCCATTCTCTACTCACATTTAGCTTGCTTTTAGTTTTGGAAAAACTAAAAGAGCTGAAAAGAGCTCATCATCCAGGAATTTCAGGTTTCCTCAGAACACAAAAACCAAAAAACACAAACCACATGACCACAGTTTCTGGCCATAAGAGGGAGCTTGAAGTATGTGAGAGCTACAACTAAAAGGTAATTCCATAAAGTCATATTAGACATTCGTAGTACGTGCTAGCTAGCTCGTTTTTCTTTCAAGTGTAACTTTCTGGTCGCCTTATTTACTCAGAAAGAAATAACAAATGCACTTCATTGGAACAGGAAATAAAACCATCTGTGGGATGGAGTTGTGTCAGCTAATGTTTGATCCTTGCACTAAGCAAATAGGGAAGAGCATCTTCAACTTAAGGACCATTTTATCCACTAATGTATTTGCTGAGAGCCCCCTGAGCATCTGGCTTGAACTGCTAAGAGTCTGCACTGCAAAAGATGCTGGAACATGGTTTAGGCTGTGCAGTTGGTGTGTGCAGGATCATGGCAGACAAACCAGTCCTCTTGAGAACCTCTCTTGTGAACCCACCAGGCCCACCATGCTCTAGAAGGGCCCATTGAAGATGATACCTGTCTTCAGGGTCCTTCACCAGAAGACAGTATTTTACTTCTCACAGTGCACCTATATATTATTGCTCCAGGGCATTGTGAGAAACTTAAAGGGCTGACCACCATTGTCACGAGAGGGCAGCCCTACAGTCTTAGTTTACAGAGTACAGTCCTCCATTCGAATGGCTTTCAAAGAATGGTCCTCTATTTGAAGCTGTTGTTTATTTGAACAACTATCTGGGCCAAGTCTGGTTTAAAATGAAGAATCCTAAGAAGGAAAGGCCAAGTACCATGAAGTTGCCCATGAACATGTGATACCTGGAAAGCAGTCTGAGCAGACCCATCGTCTTCTGCACTGTAGTGGCAGCCAGTCCTTCCTACATCAATGAGGCAATGACTCTGCCTGGGGTGTCACTTTGAAATTTAGAGAGCTGTCCAAGGTGGTAACCCTATTTTGCAGAAAGAGTTCAGCAGTGTAGACAGCTCCTTTAAAATTCAGACTGAAACCCGTGGTAGATTCACTGTCCCATTGACATGGTAGTCACCAGCCTCTGCAGGTGACATATGTTCTGTTTCTATATAGACTACACTTTTTTATTTGTATAGTTAGATCTGTATATAGGAATTAGCATAGGAAATATTTTACAGCTCTGTGTCCTATTTTTTATTTTATTTTTTGAAATTTTCCCTCCCTCCCTCCCTCCATCTCTCTGTCTGTCCCTTCCTTCCTTCCTTCCTTCCTTCCTTCCTTCCTTCCTTCCTTCCTTCCTTGCTTCCTTTTTGACAAAGTGTAAGAGGCCATTTTTTCCTATATCTCCCTAACACATGGAAGCAGAAAAAGAGTATTTGGGTGACGTGTACCCAGTCAGACCTAGAGTTATCCCTTGGTGTTGGTCTGGCCAAGTCTGCTCTTTCTGCAGAAACTGAGAATATATCACATACTCTAACTCTGAACTTGAAAATATTACTGCTTTGGATGATAACTCCCAGAACCTTCCAACAAGCATGGTCAGTGGCTGAGGGATTCTGGGAGTTGTCATCTGAAAAAGTATCTTCTCTAAGCTTTGCCCATATAAAATAAACCTCTGAGGTGGACTATACATTGCATGATAAGATCTGGTCAATATTTCTTTCAGGAAACTCTGCCTGCCAATATGGGTCTCCTAAATACTGGAAATAACAATCATTTTTTTCAGAGTGTTTATTTGTGTAAAGAATGTTTTACTTGGTGCTTCTGCTCTCGCATTGATGTTAGCTGTGGCTGATGGGAACTGTACTGCAAAATATCTGGACAGCAACGGTTGCTTTAGGGAACGGCATGAATGATCTCCATGCTTTTCAATGGTTTTATCAACCTGCAGCCCTGTTGTCCTCATCTACCTTTTCCACTGCTGTGTTCATGTACAGGTGACTGGACAAAATGTTGCTGTTGTAGTTTAAAAAGGAAAGCATGCCTGAGCAGCCTCTGAAGCAGAGGATGGACAATTTGACCTGTTAGGATTCATGTGGTTCCTTGGGGCCATTTTTGTGTCTCCCAGGCTCCCCCTCCAGGGACTTCCCCCAGTGCCTTTCTGGTGCAATTTAAAAAAAAAAGGTGCTTTCATACTCATAAAGATCTCTGGTAGGAACAATTTTTGCATTGGTGAGCATGGCCCTGTTTGCCCAAACTTCCTCTGTCAAAGCAAAAAATCATGACAAGAAGTCACTCCCAGTATTATGGCAGGTGATTTTTGTTCAACCATAGCAAAAGGAGCATATTCATCAACATAACTGAAGACAACTAGTTAATTTTATCTTGTGTGTGTGTGTGTGTGTACACAAAATAAACCATGCTGCACACAGCTCTCTCTTCCAATATCGTGCTGTTCTCTACCAATATCTGCCACTGTCTTATTCTGCCTAATGGCAGAACCAGTTCTGCTCCCTAGAGGGAGCCACTGGCTGGATTGTGGTGACACTTCTTAGGAAACACCTCATTTTGCAAATGCCTTTGAAGCACTGGCAGCTGATGGCTTCCATGGCAGTGGGACAGTAAATCTGTTCCATGTTTCACCCTGAGCCTTAAAGGAACAATCCAAAGTGCCAAACCCCTTTCCTAACTTGGATAGCTCCTTTAAAGTTTGGTCTGAAACTTCAAACAGATTCACTGCTAGACTAACATGAAAATCAGTGACTCCTCCCAGTCTCTATAACTCCCTTCCCAGAAAGGCTCCATTGGCACCCTTCTTGTTATCTTTCCGCGAGTGAAGAAAACTCTTTCCTTTTCAGCAAACCTTCAAGAGTTAATTTGTTTAGGGCTTGTAAAATGTGTTGGGCTTCTATTTCTTCTTGTTGCTGCTGTCTTAATTGTTTTAACTGGTTTCTAATTTTATGATAGTTTAATGGTTTTTTTAACCTTTGTACACTGTTAATTTTTTAAACTGTTTCTTTTGACTGTTGTAAGCCGCCTTGAGTCCCAAACAGAGAAAAAGGCAGGATATAAATAGTTATAATAAACCACCATCACGACTTCAGAACCAAAAGCAATGGAGATTCTTCTTTGATATCACAGCAATTATTTATTCATTCAGTCAGTCAGTCATTTATTCTTTCCTGTAGCACCATTACTGTACATAGTGCCTTGCAAATAAAAGAAGAACAAAACAGTTTCCTGTCTCCAAGCTTGCAATCTACTTAGGACACGGCACAAAAGGAAAAAGGAATGGCATTGTGGGAGAGGGTTGAGTCCAGTGGATACTGCAGTGGCAGTTGGGATGGAAGGGGGGCCTCTCATCTGCTTCTGAGCCTAGGCATGATGAAGCTATGACAGCCTGAATTAATAATCCAGCTACTGAATTGTTATTCCTCCCCCAGGTTGTGTTTGGAGTGAAAAGAAGGCTAGCTTCCATGAATTGCTAATCTATTTAATCATAGGGGAACAGTTCCAATTTACTCAATACATGCTTCTCATTCATTTTCCAATACCACTGACTGCCACTGCTTGTGAAAGAGCTACTATTTCATCAATACACGATGGCTGCAAGACAATTTTTATTTTTTTATTTTTTTATTTTGGTAGACCAAAGAAATTAGGAGTGGAAAAAGTTGTAGTCATCTGGTGGAGTGAGTTTTAGCAAAATACTGGAAGCTATGAAAATCCCTAAAAGGAAGTCAAAGATGTTTTTCTTCCTTTTTGAGGTGGAAAATTACTCAATCTGGGACTTGTCTATCAATAAACATTTGTAAAAGAGTTGCCATCAGTATTCTGAATTCATTTATTTTGGAAATGCTGTAGCATTGCAAATTACTATTATTATGATTAATTATAGTAATTTCATCATCACAGTACATGCAGTTCAATGGAATAACATAATAGGAGACAAACTGAAGCCAAGTAGATGCTTGCCTCAAGGCACTGAACAAGCCACATTTTAGCAGTGTTGGAGACAACAAAAGAAAGGGAAGAAGAAATGAAGTATGATGAAATTCTTTACTTAATGAATTTTAGACTTGTATCTTAAGGTACCTTTTGGCCCTTCTCTTAATACCACTACCTTTAGAAGCTCATTTGATGGGTACACAGGAGGGGGGTTTCTTGGTGGCTAGTTTACAGGGAAATTAGGGTTGTTATGGCACCGTACACCCCCCACAATTGACATGGTTTAATTGGCAAAATATCATTTACTTGGCACTGTATTTGGTATTGATATAAATGATACCTAAGGTGATGGAAAGGTCAAGCTGGAAGAGACAAATTACTGGCTCTTTGCCTCTTAGGCAAAGACCCAGTCATTGTCAGGCTAATAGTGTGGCCGCTCTCGAGACAATAGGCTTATGCTAAGGAGTGGGACCTCTCAAAAGTTAAATGGGGTAATTCACACCAAATTGTGACTGTTTCAAAGCTGGTTCCCAAACACCTATTGCTTGCCTGACTCTCCACAATACTCAGCTATTACAACAGCCATTACCCTTTGTCGCTTAGACATGAAGACCACTAGCTTTGTCCGGACTTCATTGTTGGTGTTGCAACTCCCTTTGTCCACTTTGCTGAGAGACCAATTCACACTTATACCCGCAGAATATTTTTTGGGTATAAGAACCCCTGATTTCAGACTGCCCAGTGTAGTCTCTCACCATTCTGAATGCTATGCTGTCCATCCGATTTCCAAACAAGAACTGTCCTTAGGCATCCACCTAAGCCACATCACTGCTTCTCTTCACTGCTCTCTGGACTGGTAATTATTGTCTGATTCCCTTGAAGTCCTCTTTCACAATTTTCCTCCCTTTTCCTTCTGTTAGTCCTTGTGTGAGAGTTTGAACCTCTTTGCGTGCCTGTGTGAATCTTGTTAATAAACACATTTTCAATTTACATTTCAAATTCCCAGTTGGTTCTTTCCTGCTCATTTCTGTAAACATAGTTAGAAAAAATCTCATTAAGTTACCCTCTCTCGTAGGCCTCCTACTTTTGAGCTAATTATTCCCCATTTTGGACGGAGGTACTGGCATTGTTAGTTTTGGGGTTACAGGGTTGATGTCCTAACTTACAACATCATAATTTCATTAATTCACTTTTACAATCATTGTACCATTACAACTTCATGTGTCCATCCTGAAACCTATCTTTTAAACAACGCAGCCCCTAAACAGAGGAATTTCCAAATCACTGGAGAGTAAGGTGGGTGGTACAGTGAGCCTTCCCTTACCTCTACCTCTGCACACATGAATGCAAGGTTATGCAAACATCATGTCCTAGTATAACTAATAGATGCAGCTGGTGTGCGTCCATGCTGCTGCAGTGTCATGCCCTGCTTCCAGAACATGGACTCTGACTCAGAGTCTGAAACAGGGGGCATGCCAAAGGCTGAAACAGGGGGCATGCCAGAGGCTGAAACGGGAGCATGCCAGGACCTGCTGTATAGGAAGAGGTTACAGTGCCACAAACAGAACAGCAGGTGGTACCAGCTCCAGCAGAGAGTCCTGCCTCTTCAGACACAGAAGAGCACTTACCAGTACCCACCTTTGCAGAGCACAGACAGCAAAGAGAAAGCTGAGTAGCTATCTCAAAATGTACAACTGGCTACACTTAAGCAACAGCTGAGCTAGGCTTCAGATCTATATGGCTGCCACCTTTCCCCTCCAGGAGTTGTCAGAACTCTGGAATAATCTGACTGACCTTTCTCTCTCTCTTGTCTTGGAACCCTGTTGGACTTTATTTATGACCCTGTGCTTACTGGCTGGAAGTAAGTAATAACCTAGGAGCTATTCAGTTTGAATTATCAGCTGTGCCCAGACTGAGATAGGACATGCAGATGCATGGACATCATGTCCATTGACTATAATGGGACATGATATTTCATGAGTTTTTTTGTTTTATATGGGGGTTCCTGAAATGGAAGAACCTCTGCCTGTATGGAGGGCACACTGTAATGATGGATCCAGCCTTCTTCCAATAATGGGGCATGATGTGGTGATGCAGTGAAGCCTGCTACAAGGAGAGAGCTGACATATCATCACTCACCACCTTGCTCTCCAGCATTTTGGAAATTCCTCTAATGGGTGGGGGATTGCATGGCTTAAGAGGTAGATTCTTTGCATGTAGCAATTGGAGACATAGACATGTCATCATAGCTACATCTCCGAATGCAGGATCTATGCCAAGGTTAGCTCCCTCTTTGTTGTCCTTCCACCTATAGGCAAAGATCTTTTTGTTTATACGGGCCTTGAACAACTGATTGGGTCAAAAGAACCATCATGGGCTTTTAACTTTTTTTTTTCTAACTATGGTGTTGTTGTAAAGTGTTTAATAAGTATTTGTAAATAATGCATAATGTTATAATAAATAATGGGTCATGATCCTGCATCATATTTGTATAGTGGAAATCTATGTTTGCATAGTTACACAATCATTGTGCCATATTGTTCTCCTGCTGAAGACTGACACTATGCAAATTATTGTGTATCCAGCAGTGTGCTTACTTATTGTTCCATTGAGCAATGAGGGATTACACCAAGGCTACTTCTGCAATTCTAGTGAATACAGTCATACATTGATGGCTTAGTTAAATACTTGTGTACCATTCAGTATGTGAAACTGCAGGGCTGGGATCCTATTTGTTAGTCCCAACTAGAGAAAACCCACTGAGTCCAGTTTTGACATTTGAGTTAACACATAGGTAAGTTCATTTGATCCAGTGTTTGGGGGCAATAATAGGGGCTGGCATCCTGTTAGTCAGTTATGGTGTTGTGAATTAGACTTAGGACATTCTAACTGCTTCATATGGCCCCTGAGGAGCAGAAGCAGGGATCCCTATGGGGAACTGTCACATCTCTTCATCACAGCATCACTCACTAGCAGGAGAAGGCTGGTCATGTCATTTTGTAGCATCTCACTCTGCAGAAGCACAGACCTCCATTGCTCTGGATGGCTGATTGGCTTTTAAGGTGGGTTTCAGGGATCAGATGGAGACTTAAAGCATAGCTACGGCATGTTTGAGGCAGGATCTTGGCCAGGATTTATGCATATGTGAAATGGTCACACCCGTGAAACTCTATTTATGCAATCATGAACTGAATGTAACACACTGCACAATGGTCAACAACATTAAAAAATTGGTTTCATTTTGTATTGCTGACATATTTTTCATCCATTTTTTTAAAAATTTGGGGATGGGCAACTTCCAGAGGCTGAGCTGCTTGCTGTACATATCCCCAAAACATGGAGGGCTACAGCTTCCTCCAGAGTCCACATCTTTACGGTTCTGAGACCTCAGGGCCTAACCCAGAATCTTAGGGTCTGTATCTTCCAATTTTTCATAGGACAAGAGGTTGGAGAAAGCAAAATGCTACAGTTGTGGGCAGTTTGGGGGACTCTTGGTGAGTTGAACGCAAAAAAAAAAGTCTGAAAATGACCCTGCCAATAAACATTTCTTTGAGAGATCTGGGAAATTCAGGGAGGAGTTCAGGGATCTTATTTAGGGGTCCCAAGGAGTGTATGTGACCTACAAGCCTCACTTTGCTCACCTTGGCTTAGACCTTCTTTTCTAGTCCTCAAGGAGAAGGCGAGGAATCTCTGGGTGAGAGCACTGCATTGAAAAAAATACACTTCTCTACTTTCTTGGCCCCTTGTTGCTGTAGGCTGGTTTGAAGCAGCTAGCGCCATCTGTTTTGCTGTTCAAAGCGGAGCTTGAGATACTTTTTTTGGTCAAGCTACAACTTAAAACCAGCATTCAAAACAGAGCTGAGAAAAGTGTGTGTATTCGCTGTTCGGTGAAGAGCTTGGAAAACTTAGTTTCCCATTAGATAAATATTTTCTCATTTGACAGAGTTTCTTATTTGAATTACATTCTGTCAGTGTCATGCCCTGCTTCCACGACCTAGACATAGGCCCTTTTCGCATGGCATTTCCAATGCTAAAGGGCCCCCTAAGCGTCGCAAAAATGTGAGGAGCGGTCCACACGATGCACTCACATTTGCGCGATGCTCAAGGGCCTGACGCAGACTGCGCATGCATTTTTTTCATTTTTGGCTTGAAGCCAAAAATGGTGCACAGTCACGCATCACTACGGGGCCCCGCACACACTTATCTTGCATGTGGAGCCACGGGACCTGGGCCGGTCATGCTTCCTGTCCAATGCAGCCTGGAAAGGTCCCAGGCTGCACTGTGAAAGGAAGAGGTGGGACTCTCGCATGAGCAGGAAGCTCATGCAGAGCCGAAGAAGCAGGGAAGCGAGAGCCTTCCTCCGGAGGCTGCTTGCGCAAGCCCCGCACCCCAGCGTCACAAAAAGGTAAAGTGCGAAAAGGGTCATAGACTCTGACCCCAGAGACAGAACAGGGGGCAATGCAAGTCCCAGCAGAGAGCTCTGCTCTTTCTGACATGGTAGATAATTTACTAATACCCACCTTTGCTGAGCGTAGCTACCAAAGGGAAAACCTATACAGATCTCAGCAAATTTATAACAGACAGCAGTTAATTAAGTGCCAGCTGCACTGATCTCTGAACCTATAAAAGCTGAGCCATTCCTCTCCAGAACTTGTCAGTGGTTAACTGACTGTTTCTCCTGTGTCTTTGATGTAGGATTGCATAGTATTGACTGTCTGATTTATGAACATTGCTGAGACTGTTGTTATGCTTCGTGTTTGTTTTTAGTCTGGTTCCCTACTAGATTAAAATAAGGAATCACTTTGTTGAAAGAACCACTTGCTGTTTGCTTCTAATCCTTATCAGCTGCCGTTTGGCTGACTGCCCAGACTGAGAGTGGACAGTCAGCAACCATGGTTAATGCTTTGTTCGAGTAGTGTCAACAACCTAGTTGTCCTTAGTTCTCAGGTTTTGGCCCTCAAATCTAAAAGCCTAGAATGCACCTGACCGGTTAATCATACCCAGCTTTCAAATTATTATTTTTTTCTGAACAAAAGTCCCTTGCCTATCTAGGGGTGTGAAGGAGCAGTTTTGGTATGATGAGGGTAATGATTGTTTTAAACCCAAGGGACTCAATCCCACAAACTGTAAGTGATTAGTTTCACTGGGCCTAAGACAGCTCAGACACAGCATTGTATAGTGGTTTGAGTATTGGACTATTACACTGGAAACCAGGGTTCAATTGCCCACTCAGCCATGGAAGCCCACTAGGAGACCTTGGATGTGTCACACACTCTCAGCCCCTAGAAAACCCCATGATAGGTTTGCCCTTGGGTTGTGAAATGACTAGAAGGCACACAGCAACAAGATAGTCAGCAGGAACATGGTGAAACTGCACATAGAGGCTGTAAGAAGTCTTATTCAGTAGAACAAAAACAAATAAAACAAGCCCACCTAATAGAAGTAGGAGTGTATGAGTAATTACAGACTGTACTGGGGCCAATGGAGACTCACAGGTACCCTGTGGATTATACTTCTCTCTTTCAACTGCATGCTACCTTGATTTTTTTTTCTTAATTTGAAGGGCAGATAATAAGCTTACTTATAAATATAAAACTGTGGGTTCATGAATTCAGATAACAGGGAAACTGACAGTTCAGATAAGAGAGATTCTGCTTAGCTGAAAGAACCAGAGTAACATAGTGGTTTGAGCATTGGAAAACATCCCTGGACACCAGCGTTCGATTCCTCGCTCAGCCATGGAAACCCCCTGGGTGATTTTGGACATGCCATACACTCTCAGCCCCAGAAAACTCCATGATAGGTTCAACTTAGGGTCACCATAATGTTACCCTGTTCTCTGGGGGTCCTGGGAGGGGCACCCAAATAACCAAAATACAAACACAGTTCTGGGGAGAATTAGCTGGAGCACTCACTAAAGCTAGCGAGAGGCAGGGTAACTTAGCAGGGATCTTGTAACCCAGTGTCTATGGGGTCAGGTCAGTCAAGCAGTCAGACAGTTTAAAATAGCAAAAATGATGTTTTTGTTAAGAGACAAACAAACAGTAAAGACACCACAACCACACAGCTAACGGAAGAATCAAAAATCAGGATTTTCGGGGGAAATGGGTGATACGACACCTTTTCTTGTAGTCCTGAAGAAGCTGAAGATGGTAGGGAAGAAACTCAGTGTGGTGGCTGAGGGGAGCTCGCCAGACAAAGTGGCAGCAAGGCAGTCTTGAACTCCGGAGCGGTCCAAACAGGGCAAGCGATCCGAGGGGTGCTGGCAGTAAGAGCGATCCGAGGTGGTCTCGGAATCGGGGGCTTTTTATAGGGTGAATTGTGACTACAGGCCATGCCTTACTCGGTGAGAACAATGCGAGTTTGAAGTGGGACAAAGCTTTGGGAAAGATCAAATTTAACATGATCGGCTTAGCGCAGAATCAACAATAGTGTAGCCAGTATGCAAATGCAAGGTGCTTAGCTTGGCTTTGTAAGACTTGCCATTTCTGCACTACAGTGTTAAAGTGCTGCTATTCCACTATCAACCTCCTATGGAATTCTGGAGTTTGTAGTTTGGGGAAGGGCACTTCAAATTCTCAACCAAAGAGCTCTTTGGTCTCAGTAAACTACAAACCCCAGAATTCCACAGGGCGTTGAAAGTGGAATAGCAGCAGTTTAACACTGTAGTGCAGAAATGGCCACTATCGGCTCGGGGCCGGGCGCCTTTGTTAGTGTCGCGCTTAAGCAAGAGGGTGTTTGCAGGGAGGTCCCTGAAGCAACGGAGTGGCTTTGTTTTGCCTGCCTAGGTGGAGAATGGAATGTCCAACAATTACCGGCCGCGCCTGTTTACGTGCTTGTCCGGAGGCCTCGCAAACACATGGAGTGGGATGGCAGAGGAAGGCCGAATGATTTTGATATCAAAAGAGATATCTAATGCTATCACCGGGTAGGCCTGAACTGAAGTAACAATAAGTCAACTTCACTGAAGGTTCTCCAACTTTGCTCCTACAATGAAATCCTTGTGTTTCCTTAATATTTTGGAAGGAAATAAATATTTTTAATGTGTGAGAGGGTTTCTTTTTCATTTGTTTTCTGACTCTCTGTTGTAGCAGTTGCAAGACAAATCACTTGAATTATGCTTCTGGGTAATTAGCACTAACAAATATATGCAGACACTTTTGTGAGGCAAGGTATCAATTAATGAAGCTAAGGCTGAACACGTTAGACAAAATTAGCAGGTGCTTCTTGCTGATACAGCATGGAACATACCCACAGATTAGGGCATGAGATAAGAAGTTGTGTTAATACCCAATTTTACATTTGAAAAGAACTATTTTCTATAGTCTGATGAAATTATCATAGTCAGTATGCTATGCAATTTTCATTATTATGCCTCTATCTATGTATTAAAATTTCCTATAATTCTTATCAGGATTATACTTCTCAGCACTCCTTACCATTGGCTATGCTGGATAGGGCTGCTGGGAATTGTATTCCAACAACATCTGGAAGGCTGCACTTTGCTTATTTTTGTGGGAGAGTCAGTGTTTGGAATACAGGAGGAAATTTTGTGGCTCTTTTAGTGGAATCAACATGCTATGCCCCTGATTTTGACCACTAAATGACTCATAGATTGATGGATTGTTGGATCACATATCCCTACCATTTCACAGATGAAAACTGGGACGTGTGCTTCAAGCAACATCAGAATGTGGTCAGAATTGCAAACGGTGCTGATCAGGAAGAATACACAAGCTAGGAGAGGCTGCAGAAGTTTGCTTTTTCCTGAGCCTACAGGGAAAGGAAAGGAAGGCAGTGTGGTGGCAGATCCAGCATGGTATAGTGGTTTGAGCATTGGATTACAATTCTTTAGACCCAGAGTTTGAATCCTTGTTCTGCTGTGGAAACCCACTGGCTGACCTTGGGCAAGTTATACTATCTCAGCCTCAGAGGAAGGCAAAGGCAACACCCACCCCAAACAAATCTTGCCAAGAAAAATCTGTGGTAGGTTTGCCCTAGGATTGCTGTAAGTCAGAAACAACATGAAGGCACACAACAACAGAGAAGGGCAAGATTCTGACCTCTCTTCTCCTCTCCCTCTTGTTGAGTTGAGTGCAAACCACTTTTGCACTTTGATCTCAGTTTGCAGCAATTGAAGTACACTGAAAGAAAAGGAAGAAGGTGCAAGGAGAACAGAGAAACTGGAACGTTTTAAAAGCAGCTAAGAAAGTGGAATGATAGGATTAATTGGGTCTGTCCCTACCAAATCAGGACAGTTGGACAATATAAGATCATGCATCCTTTGTAACCCTCTAAAAGCATCAGGAGACTGGGCACACACTGGCCCTCGTGTAATTTTGAGCATGAAATGGAAGAGTAGCTGGACAATATATTTTCATTTCAAGCTTGATTTCAGTTAGCACAGGGGTTTGTAAACTGAGATCCATGGATAGGTTTCAGGAGCCTGGGAAAGGAGTGCAACGATGATATTTTCCCCCTTTGATTTCCTTCTTGTTACTTTCAATTTTTCATCAAATGTTAAAGTAAACATTTATATGTTTTTTTTAAATTCCATACTACAGTGGCCTCTCCACATTTGTGAGGGTTTGGGGAAAAGGAGAATGGCAGAGGGAGGCACACTCGCATCTCGTGAATGATCAAATTTGGTCAAACCTGGTCAAATGATGGTCAAACCTGTGATTGTGGAGGGAGGACTGTAGTATGTGAAGGAAATAAATGCCCAATGCAAAAGTCTGTAAGCAAACTTCTCCATTTGCATGTTTATATATATTTTTCTTTGGTGGGGATTCATAGCTTTATTCAGGTTACCAAAAGTATTGATGTCCCAGAAAAGGTTACAATTAAGGTTACCAGTTCAGGATTGTCCAAGGCCCTGAGGTTTCCAGACCAAAACCTGAGATCTAGGGATCCTTCCTGGTGATGTCAGTAGGCGTTATGCCTTAAGTACCAGTTGACCACAGCTTGTCATACAGATAGAGAGAGAGAACATAGTTTCCTGTCTGGAAATTAAAACAGAAATCTTAACAAAACAGGCTGTTCCCAGATCAAGCTGAAATGAAGAATTATTCCTTCTCACTTATTTAGGGAGAAGAGAAGAGGCACATTAATCTAGCTACTTGCCTCTGCACCAGAATGTTAGGTGCAGAGTAGAGGATGAACCTTGGCACCACAATGACTGGGTAGGAAAGAGAACATTAATTAAACACATGGGACACCCCCCCCAAAAGGCTTTGCAAGTTGCAGCAAGAAATCATCAGGCCTTGGAAACTGTAGCAAAGTGAAGGACACCAGATTCATCTGATCGTGGATGCTAAGCAGGGTTAGCCCTGATTAGTACTTGGAAGGTATACTGCTAACAAATTGTGTTATAGGCTGTATTTCAGAGGAAAGAAGTGGGTAAACCACATCTGAGTATTCTTTGCTTAAGAAAACTCTATGAAAAATTCATGAGTGAACAGGTGACCTAAAGGCATATACACATTCTCTCTCCTGCCTGAAAATGACCTATGAAAAGTGAGGACTCAGCATCAGGACCTGAGATCTGGCAAGCCGATCCCCCCTGCAATGGGGGAAAAGAAACAAAACACTGTGTGCTGAACAGGATAACGTTGCAGTATGCTTACACCCAGCAAATTTGCAGCCTATCACAAAACAGTATATCAGCACATACCTGTGCCGATGTAGCAGACGTGGGACATGCTTGCCAGAAGAGGTAGGCAGACAAAAAAATTAGGACCAAAGGAGAAGAACTCATCCCATGTTTGCCACATCATCTTCTGCTTGTTTGTATTTTTAATTATGGAAGAGTGAAAAACCACCCAAATGTACAAACAAATTACTCTCTTGGTTTATCCTGTGGGACAAGTAACACAAAAGTCAGCTTCACACAGGAGGCCCTTCAAAGCCTGGCCAAAGGCCTCGTTGGCATGGCAACCCCACACCACGGGGCCTTTCTCTGCTTGCTCAAGTTTTCTGGCCCATACCCTCATCAGTCCCAAATTGCTGAATGGGAGGAGCACCGCTTTGTCCATTCTTCCTGTCTGACTGGTTGGAATGTTTGTGGGCAGAGAAGTGAGCACACTTTTGCTCCGGCTTGCCTGAATGAGCCACAAAGACACACACGCATAGACAAATGCCTTTTGTAAAGCAAGTTGCCTGGATTCTGTCTTGTATAATCCTCTGGCACTTATTTTTAGCTCAAGCATCCATCAGGACTTACTATATTGGAATTGTGGAAGAGAACTGGGATTATGCTCCAACTGGGAAGAATTTGATCACAGGACAAAATCTCCTTGAGGATGAGTAAGTCAAAGCAAAAAGCTCCTTCTTGGCTCCTGCTCTGAACTGTGAACATAGCTTTTGTTCTATACCTAATCTCTATTTCTTCTTTACTCTAGATGTTTTTGTTTTCCCATAAAGATGAATGCCTGGCTCAGAGGTTTCTGAGTAGCTTGTTTGTTTACCAGGTCTAAAATATCTCTGGGCCATGAAATAAAACCTTTAAGTGACCTGAGCATGCCTCTTAAGAAGTTAGTGTGGTTGTGTGGGTTGGTAAATAAAAGTAATATGGAGCTCGATTCTTTAATCTCTTTCTGATTTTCACTGTATGTTGACAATACTGTGCTACAAATTTCTACACTTATCAATTAAAAAGGGCTTGGCTGGGAATCAGAACTTGTTTTAAGGCCTCCATTAAGCAAAGAAAATGTAATTTTAAAAAATCTAGAAAAAAATACAAAGATTATAGGTGTGTTTTCTTACTATGCATTTCGGGATGTAACTCCCACCAAATACAATGGCTTTATCTTACACGCATGTTTAGGAGCAAGATATAATTCTCTCTCTCTCAATCTCAGTCTCTCATGCATGGATGCACATGTGCACACACATATATTCTGCAATCTAAACCCCATGAATTTCGTGGGATTTTCTTAGGCAAGGAATATTCAGAGGGTTTTTTTGCCAGTCTCTTCCTCTGAAATATAGCCTACAGCATCTGGTATTTGTTGACAATCTCCCATTCAACTACTAATCAGGGATGACTCTACTTAACTTCCAAGATCAGAAAGGATCTAGTGCCTTGATATTAAGGCTTACCATAGAGTAAATCCCATGGAACTCAGGGAATTTACGTCTGGTTTTCAGTAGTAACATGAGTTTCATTTCTGCACCCCTTCAAAGCCATGCTACTCAGAGTGGTGGTCCATAGCCTGTTGCTGATCTGTGAACCCTCAGGTGCTAACCCACAGTGAATTTCCAGGAAAGAAAAAAAAACAAAACATTTGCAACCGATGGACAAAAATTAAGTGTTGATTCCTAGACAATTAGGAAGAAAGTTGCCAACCCCCGACATCATATGGCCTGAAAAGCATTTCTTTAAATAATCTCATTAGATTAGGAATAGGGCCTCCCACTTTCATTCTATTCTCCCCCACATTCATTCTATCCTAGGCTTGTGTATGCTCCAAAATCCAGAGGGTTGCACCAGCTAATTCTCAGCTTCTGCAGAGTTCTGGAGTGTCAGAGCTATAGCACCACAGGTGTCATTTTGGTGACTATACATGATGTCACATCATACTGAGCCTTTTATGTTTCGGTGGAGGGCAATTCTTGCTGTTTTGGAGTGGAATACTCTTTCCCAAGAGCATATTTAAATAATCTGAAGTCCTTCAATTGTTTTTCAGCTGACAAACTGGTTTTATTTGGCCAATTTAGTGGAGAGCTGTTGGCAGCTTTGAGATGTCCAATGGGAAAATCCCAAAGGCTGCATTGGATCTCCTTGGTAAATGCAGTTCATGGGCCACATGATTCCAGTCCCTCTTTTACATGGATTAATTTCTGAAAGGGGCTTTCAGGCAAACAATTCAAAAGAGGTATTTGTATGATTATTCATCAGTGATCTTTTTTTGGAATTTTCTTATGTAGACATACATCTTCTGTCAGAAAATGTCACATGGAAAAGAATTCTGGAGGGAAATGGCTGCCAGTTGGGTAATAGTGTGAGGGCACTTTCATACTTTACCTCCTTCTCTAGACAATCAGTTGCTATTTGGACTTGGGAACTGGTGCTGTACCTGGGCAGCATGTAGCAGCTGCTTTACATTTTAGGTAAACTTATCGCACAAGACAGCATTGGATATATCCTTATGCAATGTTGAAAAAGTACTTATGGTATTATTGCCCATGGTTACACTAGTGTAAGCCACCAACAGAATCTCAGCCCTTATGTTGAACTGGGCTTATTCTCAAGTAAGTGGATATTGGATGGTAGCCTAACGTTTTCTCATTGTGATAGGCACTGAAAAGTAAGTTTGGTGTGTGTGTGTGTGTTGCATTCATTGTCACTTCTAAATTTCATGGAGAAGCCTTGACATCTACATTCCATTGAATGTTTGCACATAACTTTGGACAGAAGAGCTGAGAGGTACAGCCTTTGATCTTGAACCAGAGACATTACTATAGTGACAAATGGTGACTTTTGAGCTACTGAAATTGAGATACACAAATCAGAACGTGTATCTGAAATGATAGAAAGCACATATTCATCACTTCAATACAGGTGTCCCCCTCTTTTTGATGGTCCACTCTTTCAACCCATTTTCAATTACAAACAAAACTCATTGGCCATTTCCACACTAGATTGTTACAGTGCTATTATTCCACTTTCAAAATCCTATGGAATCTTGAGGTTTGTAGTTTACTGAGGCCCAAGAGCTCTCTGGCTGAGAATTCTAAATGCCCCTTCCTAAATTGCAAACCCCAGGATTCCATAGGATGTTGAAAGTAGAATAATAGCACTATAACAGTCTAGTGTGGAAATGGCAATATATTCAAGGCATGGTCTGCTCTTTTGACCATATGTCAAATGGATGAGTTCTGGTTGCAACTGAAAAGAGTCGAAAGAGCAGATTGTCAAAAAACAATCATATGCTGCTTTTTCTTTCGATTGACTCAAATCACTTAGAAATTGTGCACAGTGCATCTCTTACACAGTATTTGTGACCATGTGCTGCTTTTCTTCTTAATCAACTTGTCACCATCTTTTTGTTCTGTACACAAGAGTTACAGGGTTGTTTTTTTTTTAACAATTTCCACTTTTTGACAGTACTCGGATCCTCAACGAGTCAAATAAACAGGAAATGTCTGCATATAATGTCAGTATGTTCAAATCTTCCTTTAACTGAGCAGCCATATAAAAGCAGGATTTTTTTGTCTTGCCCATAATTGAATTTTAAAATGTTGGTTAGTAATGCCTGGCTCTAATCTTTAAATGTTAAAAGACAACACTACATTATACAGAGCAAATTCTTAAGAGTTATAAAACTCTTGTGGGTCCAACAAAAGCTGGGTGCTTCCAGAAACCTAGATGATACTGATCTCATTATGCAGAAATGTAGGGAAAAGACCTTGAAGTGGGAAAAATATATGTATGAATTCACATTCAAGATCAAATTCAGATGCTGGAATTCTGCTGGTGCTCTACGCTGCCATTCTTCAGCTACATACCCCAATAGGGCAGGGACACTCCTGATCAATCTTCTAACCTCCCACTTTTTCAGCTACTTTTAAAATGTCCCAGTTTCTCTCTCCCCCTTTGTCTTCAACTTATTTCAGTTGCTACAAACTGAGTTCAAATTGCAAAAGTAGTTTGCACTTAGTTAATTCAGCAGGAAGGAGAGAAGAGGGTGGAATCTTGCCCTTCTCAGTATGCTCAGGGAGAAGCAAACTGCTGTTGCCTCCTAGCTTCTGTGTTATTTCTTATGAACAATTTTGCCATCTTCATCACACTCTGATGTTGCTTGGTCATGTTCCACTTTCCCTCTGTGAAATATTGGAGAGTATGTAAGTATGTGCCTATATATAAATATATATGTCCTCTGAAGATGCCAGCCACAGATGCAGGTGAAATGTCAGGAGAAAATACTAACAGAACACAGCCTCAAAACCCAGAAAACCCACAACAACCTATGTGTCTAAATATTGTAAAAGTACCAGATCTCATCTGATCTTGGAATCTAAGTAAGGTCAGCCCAGGTCAGTACATGGATGGAAGGCTACCAGTGAACACCAGGTTCTATAGCTAAATTTTGGGAGCCAGCATGATCCAGTGGGTAAAACATCAGACTATGGCCATGGAAGCCAGGGTTTCATTCCTTGGTCAGCCATGGAACAACTGAGTGATCTTGGGTGTGTCACACACTCTCAAACCTAGAAAACCCCATGATAGATTTGTCTTGGGTTCACTATAAGTTGGAAGCTACTTGAAGGCACACAAGATAAACAACAACAACAACAAGCTATATTTCAGAGGAAGGAACTGGCAAAGTCACCTCTGAATATTCCTTACCTGAGAAAATCCTGTGAAATTAATGGGGTTACCATAAGTTGATACATGACTTGAAGGCATACACACACAAGTATGTCAACATAGGAAATGTGGCCAGAGGAAAAAGGCCGTAGTTGAAGGAGCTGTGAAGTAAGACATTAGAGAAATAAGCTACTCAGGTCATCCTTCAGTACTGCTGCGTAATTCTGGAAAAAATATAAGTGTTAGCATAGCATACCTAAATGATTCCGGCCAGTGTAGCCTTAAACTTGTGGCTGTCACCATTCTGTATCTCTTTTATGTTTCACCCTGTAATATTTAGTTCAGGGGTGGGCAAGTGCAGCTTCAGGCTGTTATTGGACTGAAACTCTTAGGAGCTTTTACCAGCTAATGGTAAAAGGTGTTGACGTTTCAAACCAACTTTGCCCCCACTCCGTAGTTTAGTTGTAGTAGTTGTGTGACATGATACCAATTAGATACAGTCTTCCACTGTCTCCATGTAAAATAACTTGTTGCCCTAGGAAATTCTGGATCTTATTATTGTTTAAAGCATTTATATGTCAATTTTCATCATAGCATAAAAAATTTAATTGATGCTATGCCATGTGTCTGCTTCAACTAGATGTTACAGAGAGAACAAGTAGTATGGAGGTGTGGATCAGTGGCATCTACATGGCTAAAGTAGCAACATTTGGCCCTAAGCTATGCAAGAATGGCTGAGCTGCTTAAAAAGTTAATTGGCCCATAAAAATATTTTCTCCAATTTCAAATGGAGAAATATATTAGTATAAGTTTGTGCAAATGCAGCAAACTATAATGACTTTTATGAAATCGATAGTCCCAAAGAAAGTACAATCAGCCCTCCACATTTGCAAGTTTCAACTGCCAAGGATTTGATTACTTGCAAGTTTTTCCATCCTCTGCTCCCCACACCTCAAATGCCTCTTTTCTGGAGGAAGCTTCCCTCTTAGTGACTCTTATCTGGCCATGCAGCGCTTTAAAAACCCGCCTTTGCTCCTCTTTCTCCTTTGCCACCTCTGCCTGGCTAGCTAATGATGGATCTCAGTCCAATTTCTCAGCTCCCACAAACCTTCTTGTGATTGCTCCTACATACCCAAGGAAAGAGATGGGCAAAAGAGAAAGAAGTATAGGGTCACCATGCCAACCCATCCCCTTTCCCTCTCCTTTCCCTGACCTGGTTTGGACCCTAGGTATCCATTTTCCCCAATATGCCTTGGCCTCCTGCCCCTCCATTTTGATATTTGCATTTTTCTACTTTTACAGGGGTCTTACACCCCTAACACTAGTGAATGTGGAGGGTTGACTCTAGATCTACTGAATCAATGGGGTTTATAGAAGTGTTGATATATCATCCAGCAATTCAGTCAATGGGTCTACTGTATCTGGAACTAAAAATTGGACTTAGACCAGAAGATTTAAATGGCACAGTCTTACCTGAAATGCTTGAATGCTTTGATTTTTTTTAATATGTACACATGGAGATCTGCAAAAGGTAGGAATGCTCTTTCTGCAGTACTTTACCTGGACCCATTCAAAATCGCCATTCAACTGTCCATTGTTAGATGTTTGATTCACACTGTTCATTCTGACACATGTCACTCATGCTTATCATTCATTGCCTGTTCCCAAATAACTCACACTTTCCACTCACAGCAACACACACACCTCTTTCTTACCATTCATATCCCCATTGATCAGCCTTCCTCTCTCTTTCCCCCGACCTACCTGTTCTCATATGTTGCACATACTCATTGATATGCAGCACTCATGTGAACATTATCCATCTAGCCTAACAAGGAAGCAGTAAAATGTAAGTTCAGTTTTTTGACATTTTCCTGAGCCTCGTTTATCAGGCAAGTTCCTTGAATTTCAGAACCCAGGGTGTTTCTTCATTGAAAGTGGGATGAATATGAGTGGGATGGCATTTACAACATTTTAAACCCTGGCTTTATTTTGTTGGGAGGTTCCCCATGGCTCATTCTTCAGAGATAAAGTGATGTTCAAATTACAACCCTCCTCATCATTCCATTTTATTCACTGATTGGAAATTGGTCTTAATAATCCCCCCTTTTTCCTTACAGAAAAGCAGCAGTGTACGTGAAGAGAGATGCCAACAGGATAGGTCGTGTTTATAAAAAGGCAATTTTCAGACAATTCACAGATGAGACATATTCTTCGGAGATCTCCAAACCACCTTGGTTGGGCTTTCTGGGTCCAGTGCTGAAAGCAGAAGAAAGAGATACTTTTGTTATTCATTTGAAGAACTTTGCTTCAAGACCTTATTCTGTACATCCACATGGAGTCTCTTATAAGAAACTCTCTGAAGGTAAAACGAGGAGTTCCTTTTTTGCCTTGCTGTTTCAGAACTTCTCTGATACTTTGGAGAGCCTATCATGGCAGGATGTATATCCAGGGGTAGCCATATTGGCTATGCAGCAAAATGAAGCAAAATCCAAAAAACACATTTTTGCGACACCTCTATTAGGTCAATCAAAAAGGTGTTAAAACACATTATGCAAGGTGCTAAAACCATTATGTAAGAAAAGGTTTGTAGGCTTCCTCATCAACAATTGCCTTTGTTTCTAACAATGGGGGGGGGAGTTTACTACCTTGCCTTGCTTCCAAACACCTCATAGCTGACAAAGGGGCCCTTTCCATACCTTACCGTCTTGTGGAGACATCTGGTATGGGTCCCAACATCTTCTCTGCTGGGAAAAGAGTATGAAGGACCACTCCTCTCTACATCGGCTGCATTATCAAGGAAGCACAATGGTCACGCCTCTTCCTGCAGCAGCACAGCTGGGTAGTTTCCCAGGTGGTGCTGGGACAGGAAGTGCAACCATTGCACTTCCAAGACCTCTACAGAGAAGGTAGGCGTGCAATGGTGGTGTGATCACTGGTCATGCACAGGAAAACCCATTGATGATTTGTGGTGCGATCATACCAGCTGAGGATGGGAAAAGGATGGGACTGCAATGACGACATGCATAAGTGTTGTTGCAGTCCCATCTTTCTCCTGTCCCTATGACAGGTTGGGAGGGTGATGGGGAAAGAGCCATGGTGTGGCCTCTATCTGTGTGATAAATATAATAATGAAACTCGAGCTAGAAATTCCTTTTTTTTTCCAATCTGAATTCAAAAATCTTCAGATGTCGATTCCCTAGAAGCAGGAGGGTCATGTAATCTAAACAGATTAAGAGCCTTGGCTCCCTCCTGTGTTTTTTGACACTTCGATAAGAAAGGGAGCTTCTCCTTGATTTGCAAATGTTAATTACATTCCTTGTTTAAGGTAACAGACTCTCTGAAGTAAGCAAACACACACAAAAATTAACAAAAAACAAGTTGCTTTTAAATTCTGTTCCAAGTAAAGGTGACAGATTTCTTTTTGTTCAGCACCACTAGCAACAGGAAAAATTAACTTTCAAAAAGTAACTTTGCAAACTCTGGAAGTGACACAAGAGAAAATACTCTCACCCAAAGACTCTAGAAGTGGTGGAAGCCATTCTTATATATCTCAGTCACTGGGCAGCTTCATATTCAAACAGGGGTCTCGTGATCTTCTTCCCAGGAGATGGACATGCAACCTCCCACTAGCTCTTGGTTTTCTGACTAATGGATGAGGCCAGTACGCTCAGCTATTCATCTTGAAAGCTCTGAAGTTTTCTGTATATGTGAGATTTGGTGTTCTCCCTCACACTTGCTGATGCTTCTCTCTTGTACAAGGGTGCTGGTGCTATTTGAGTACCTAATGTTCTACATTTCTCTCTGACCTTTGGAAGAAGAAGGAATGTTGCTATTATTTTAAAATAGGGGTGAGAAACTGTGCTTTGTGTACTGCATGAGGCTCTCAGTTTTCATATCCTCAAGCTGTTCCTTGACTTCTCAGTCAGTCCTCTCCCCCACCCCATTTTGGGGTGAAATCAATTTACTGCCTCTAGAAGTAGTGATTTTATACTAGAAAAAGGCATGAGGCCTTGTTTTCATATGTGTGTGCTGTTACTGCAGTTTCTAGCCCGAACTTGGGGGATATTAGATATCACTTTGATATCCATGTGCTGCGAGGTCCCCCGGACAAGCTCGCAGACAGCCACAGCCACTAATCGCTGTAATATTCCAAACAATACAGGCAGGCCAGAAATAGCCGTCCCACCACTTCAGGAGACCTCAAAGGCAAGTACTCTATTGTGTATGCATGCTACTTACAAAGAACTCCCTGCCCCAAGCAGGCAGCTTGATTAGACGAATCCTCATCTGTCAAGCACTCTGCGTTTGCATACTGTCTACTCTATAGTCAATTTGGACTTAACTCAATCATGCTAAATTCTGACCTTTCGGAGGCTTTGTCTCCAGCCCGAAACTCATTGTTTTCCCCAAGTATGGACTAGCCTGTGGTCACATTTTCCCCTATATAAACCCCTGACTTTGAGCACTTCTTTGGATTGCTCGGTTCTCTCCCGACTTCCATCCCGCTTTGCTGTCGCTTTGCTTGGCGAGCCTTCCCCTCAGTCCCACGTACTGAGAACTCCATACCTCCGAACTTCTGCTGCAGACTAACCGGGCTTCAGGACAGGTGTAGTATTACCCAAACCAACAACTCCTCTAAAAATCCCTCTATCCCACTCCAACCTTTATTTCTATAGTTATCGGTGTGAGTGTGCTGCATACACTGTTTGATTGTATTTTAATAAAGACCACAATTATTATTTCAATTCTGTTTGCTCCTTGACTTGGCCTGACCCCGTAGACATTGGGTAAAAGATCTCGCTCCGTTGCCCTGCCTCTAGTATTGCTAGCTTGTGCTCTTTGCTAATTTCCCTAACTTATATAATTGAGAGCGCATTTAGGTGTCCCTCCTGGGACCCCCAGAAACAGGGTAACAGTGCCATTTCCCAAAAACTAGCA